>JAQIUQ010007283.1:160000-522500 GCA_030378365.1 Hybognathus amarus | reverse complement strand
TCTGTATCTATGCATGTTGGCAAGTTGGTTTATATAGAACATTTCATACTCAATGGTAATTTATGGTGCTTAAAGGAGTAGTTCACTTATTAAAAAAAACTTTTGCTGATAATTTACTCACCCCATGTCATTCAAGATGTCCATGTCTCTCTTTCTTCAGTTCGAAAAGAAATTAAGGTTTTTGATGAAAACATTCCAGGATTTTCTCTGTATAAGGGACTTCATTGGGAACCAAACGGTTCAAGGTCCAAATGAGAGTTTCAGTGCAGCTTTAAAGGGCTACGACCAGACGATGAATAAGGGTCTTATCTAGCGAAATGACCGGTCATTTAAAAAAATAAAATAAAAAAGTTTACGTTTTATAAGCACAAATGCTCGATGCTCAGTCGTATCACGTTGATTCTCCTGTTCAAACTCGTTCATCAAAATGAACAAATCTTTTTCGAGTCATAACTCGAGGGGCCTAGATAAGACCCTTATTCATCGTCTGGTGTCGTTTTAAAGCCCTTTGAAGCTGCACTGAAACTCTCATTTGGACCTTAACCGTTTGGTTCCCATTGAAGTCCATTATATGGAGAAAATCCTGGAATGTTTTCATCAAAAACCTTAATTTCTTTTTACCTAAGAAAGAAAGCAACGGTGGAAAGACTTTATTAATCATTCAGGAGCATAAAATATATATTTAAAAATGTTGAAACTAATTTACATGCATTTTTCATTATTTTATGAAATTATTTATTTCGAATTTTATTTTATTAAATTGCTTATACATACTGTTATAGAGTGTACCATTTATTTTATCGATTTTCTGAGGTCAAAATACTATGACTATGATTCATCTCTGACAGAGATTGTCTTGTATTTGACAACAAAGGCCTTTCAGACTCGATCCCACAGATATTTGCTTACAAGGGGGTGAAACCAGACATACTTGGACAGGACCACCCTTTAATCAAAGTACAGGCTGTTGTTTGGTAAAAGGCTCAGGACTCTGAGGGCAGAGTAAGGTCACAGCTGACTGATTCTGCTTAATGTCAAGCAGGACACTGTGGGAAGAGTTTTCCAGTTGCATGCACACACACACGGGAGAGTAACAATGTCTGCATTTCATCACAGCATGTCAGGCCTCTTCTTCACACTACTGTCTTTTAACTGTGCTATCAATACTACCACCTTCTTCATCCATAGTTTACTAGTGCAGATAGCCTACACACTTTCTTAGAATTACAGATGTTTGTCCTGGACATTATATTTGACAAATCATCACAGACTATTATTATTATAAGGTTATAAGTTCAGGCTTACACTAAAGGTGAAATATTCCACAATTTGTCTGGAAGATTATTAAAGGGACCTCTGCCCACTAGTCATTAAACATAGCTAGTAATAAATCGCCTGTAATTTATGGTTCTATAGCAGAAAGGTGCGCAATGAATTTATGGACCAGGCGCGTCCTCTCAGTGGTTAGTTCTGATAGAACACGCGTTGGTAATTCATATATCCAGGATCTGCAAGGACTTTACCCCTGAAGTTGGATTAAAGTTTAGTCCGTTTTACTTTTGCGGTAGACTAATCCGTTCGATTTTGGGTCATTATCCTTAACAACACAAACTCGAAGACGTTCAAGAAACTACAACTACATTTCGTTTGATTTGCATAACTGCGTTTAGTGCGTTTATGAAGCACGCTACCACACTTCTCCGGACTCTGGCTTTTCAGCGTAAACCACAACTCCATAGCATGTCTTCTGCTGTTCACGAAAACGTGAAGGTAAGCGGTGACGAGGTTGTGTTATGTTACCCCGATGTTTATGCAAATGAAGCGACGCGATTAATCCCATCATCGGTACACCAATGATCTAATACATACAGGCTACTTTTACGTTTGAGTGGCTTAAGAGTCGACAATGTATTTTGAGTTCTGAAAATAAACTTAAAATTTCAAGCTGTTTTGATTTCATGTGAACATGTACAAAGTCACATGACCAGAGCTGTTTGATTCCACTTTGTTCATCTGTAAGATGTGTAAATCATTCCTTCCTCGTACTATTTGCCTTAACTGTAGATTTCACAGAAGTGTTACATTAAATGAGGAATATTAAAAATAAATTGTTTAAAAATCGATAAGAACATTAAAAATGGCCAAGCCTTATTTCTGCTGGATTCATGATGAACTGAGCAATATTTGACTCTGTGGTTTCCCCCTGAATTAAAGAAATAAAACATTTGCATATGTAAGGTAACAATGAGGTGGAAGATGCCCCCTTAAGAACAGTGGATTTTCTTTTAAATGGTAACATATTTAGAGACAGTATAAGTTTAGCATGTGCAGGATGTTGATGCATCAGTTACTGTGTTATTATGGGAAAGAAATCACATCTGCTAAATTAGTTGTTATAAAATGTAAAATATTAAAAGTTGTAGGATGGCCCCTACTGGGGTAAATTGACCCCCTAGCTGTTGTAAGAAGCCCTTCTGGATAAACTTTTACAGTATGTATAAACAGGCTTGGGAGGGTTACTTTAAAAATGTATTCCGATACAGTTACAAATTACTTCATAAAAAAAGTATTCAGTAATGTAATCCAAGTACCAGAATATGAAAGTAATGTAACTGATTACTTTTGGATTACTTCAAGGACAGATATTATTTACAAAAAAAAAAAATCTTTTACTCATTAGAATTTCACATCCCTAAAATATATTTATAAGGAAATAATAAAAACACAACATTTTAAAAATTCTACACAATCAACATATTAGTTTATTTTAAAATAGGAAATAAACTGTTGACTGAAGCCAGTGATCTTTCTTAATTTGCCTGACTAACGATTACCAAAAACCAGGACACTCGGCCACGGCAAACAGATGGGCCTACTCAAATGATACTCTGAAGTTAACTCAAAGATACCTTATTAATTTCAATACATTTAAAGTAGGTTATGCCTCCTCTGTATGGATAGAAAATGCTTATATTGTTATATGAAAACAGGACATGTCCTGGGAAAACAGGACAGTTGGTAACCCTAACTTGGGCCGTTGGCCGTGGGCGATTCACTTACGTTAGCAGCGAACATCTCCTTAATAAGTGAGACTGAGAAGATTATGAAAGGACATTTTAGGTACTACAAAAACTACTCTCTTAATTTCTACAGATTCTGCATCGCTAGAAAACATACAACAGCGATCATACAAACCACAATAAAGCAGTAATAAAGGCTACATACTAGCTAACAAGGCACAGTTTACACTGTAAAACCATGTTGTTGGAATTTTCCTCTTTAAAAATCAAATTTAAGCATTTAATTTCCAAGAAATTAAAGCATTTTTACCTGTGGGCATCATCGTTTCTAGCACAGGTGATTGAATCGGTGTCTAATGTTGTCGAGAGCTGTTATTTTACGCAGTCACCAGCGGGTGGCACGTAACTTCGTGTACGCAGTCATTAATATAGTGTTATTATGCCAAATTACAGATTTACTTTGTTTTAAATGAAACCATTGTAATCCTGAAAGTATTCCCACCTTTTTAAAAAGTAACTATAATCTGAATTACTACGTTTTTTTGATGTAACTGTAACTAATTACAGTTACTGGATTTTTGTATCCTAATTACTATGCCGTTACATTCATTACTCCACAACCCTGTGTATAAATTACTTTTGATCTATTTTTGGAAACACTTTATTTCGATAGTCCACTTTAGACATTCTACTAACTATAAGTAACTTTTCAACTACATGTCAACTAACATGACATTCAACTGACTAAAAGTAACCTGGCAACTACAAGTAAACTTATTCTTCTAACCTAAAGCCTAACACCTAACCATAACCTAAGAGTCTACTGACAGTCTACTATAATATACTAATGCTCTAATGAGAGTTAGTTGACATGTAGTTGAAAAGTTACTTATAATTAGTAGAACGTCTAAAGTGACTACAGGGTTCCTACAAGTTAAATTCAAGTCTTTTTAAGACCTTTTTAAGACCATTTATATAAAAAATTAATACCTTTTTCACGTCCCTACCAGCAAAGAAAAACAAAATCCTTCAACTTGAGTTCATTTATTTTTCAAATGCGGAATGGGTAAAAGATGATACGTCAAGCAGGTAAAATAAAAACATTTCAGTTGGCCACAAGAAAGGTTGCCGAACAATGTTAAGTTGTGTTTTAACATTAGCTACACACAGGCAGGACATGAGTTCTGACTGGATCGCTTCCCAGATCGAACTATCTAACATTTTCATTTAGTTTTTATTCGTTGACGAAAATGTCAACAAATTTCCGTCATAGTTTTTGTCATTCAAAACTAGCGTCTCATTTTCGTCAGTGAAAAAATGTCGTTGAAGAAAGGTTTATCATTATTTTCGTCAATGATAACACTGACATACAGCACAATTTTTAAGACCCAGACATCAAAATTCAAGACTTTTTAAAGACTTTAAGGTATTATTTCCATATTCATAAATTCAATGCTTTTAAGGCTTTTTAAGACCCTGCAGGAACCCTGGACTATCGAAATAAAGTGTAACCATATTTTCGTCCTGAAAAAAATCACTTTTTATTATTTCCAGAATTATTATGGCTCTCGGCTGGAGACTTCAGATGACTTACAGACCAATGCTGCGTGTGTCATGCCCTCCAGACCTGTGGCCAAGAGTGCATGTGAAGCCCTGAAACTAGTCCACCCAGATGTTTGCAAGAGGTACAGCAGCAGCAGTGAGGTAGTGCCTTAAAACTCGTTTTGCCTGATTTGTTTCAGTAATGCACAGAAAATAAATCTGCAGGTATTTTGGCTGTGGCCTGGTGATTCCAGAAAAGCTGGAAGGATGTGCGGTTCTTGATCTGGGCAGTGGATCGGGGAGAGACTGTTTCGTCCTCAGTAAACTGGTGGGGAGAACGGTCATGTCATTGGACTGGATATGACGGACGAAATGGTGGTTCAAAAATCTAAATATCTGTGAATAAGTGTTAACCAATTTATAAACGGTATAATTGAAAAGTGTAAATCAGTATGAAAGAAAGTGCAACCATTAACATTTGTGTTTGCTTCATAATTAGATTGTTGCCTCGCAAAAATATATCCAGTACCATCAGGAGAAGTTTGGATACTCAAAACCAAACACTGTGTTTGTGAAAGGATACATGGAGAAGCTCAGTGATGCAGGGATACAGAACAACTCTTTGGATGTAGTTGTGTATGCACATCCTTAGGTCATTTATGATGTTTTCCATGATTTGTAGATCATTTAAATCTGCCTGTGCAAAAGTTGTAAAAAAGGCCAATTATTTTTTTCTAGGTCAAATTGTGTAATATGTCTGTGCCCAGATAAGAGAACTGTGATAAGTGAAGCTTACAAAGTTCTAAAAGGTGAGATATTTCTATCATATAGCTACTGATAATTTCCCTTCATTCTTCTGTTTATGCAACAAAACCCTTTACGAAAGTCTTGCACTTATAAAAGCTATGTTTTACACATGAATGATTTTATAGGAGGGTGGAGAGTTGTACTACAGTGACATCTATGCAAGCAAAGTGGTTCCAGACTCTTTCAAAGAAGATCCAGTTCTGTGGGGTAAACTTGATTTATTTTTGTTTTCTGACATTCTCTCATCTGTTATATTATTGAACGTGCATTCCTTGTTTGGGCCTGTTTAGAGTTAAGATTTATTAAGAGGGTAAAATAATGACAAAATGATGTCAAAATCAGTTATCACTGGGTTCACGCTAGTGTTATTTTAGTAGAATTCAGATAATTATAATATACAGTTGTATTAATATTTTAAATCATTTTTTTTTATTCTAATTCAAATGTTTGTCAATTTTCTATAAATGTGAATTTAGTTTTTTTTATCAAATTATTTCAAATTTAGTTTGTTATTTCGTACATTAAATGAAATTAAATTAGAAATGCTTACTTGGCAACTAGTTAAAAAAAGTTTGTTTCCTTAATCTTTTTTTAAGTACAATCAACTTGAATTACATGAAATTGAAAACTAGTCGTCTTGTATAAAGTATTAAATAGTATTATTAAACAGTTGAAATTGCTTATTTTGATGAGTTGTAAAAATGTAAAAACATGTCATAACTTTATTGATCATATACATGTTTACAGTATATATACATACTATATATATATAACCCTGGTCCACATTGAAACACATTTAATTGAAAATGCATTCTTTACCAACTTAGAAATGTGTCTCATCCATGTGAAAGAGAATTTGATTGGCCCAAAGAAGTGGATTGAAACGAGTGCTTGTTACAGGTGAGGGAATGGCTGGCGCCCTCTACTGGCGAGATCTCATTACTCTGATGAAGGACATAGGCTTCAGCACTCCCCACATGGTTGCAGGCAGTCACATTGTGGTTCACAATCCTGAACTTCAAAAAAAGACTGGTAACCTACTTGTTTACTTTATTCTTATTTATTTATTTTTTTACTAATTTGTTTGTGTATGTGCTAGCATTATAGCTAAACTGCATTTGTTTTCATGCGTCATTGTGCTTTTATGTAACGTGGATGCAGGCAGATGCGCTTTAAATTCTAACTAGTGATGCTATAACCTGGGACGTATTATAGGTGATGTCAAATACGCATCTGGAACTTTCCGGATCTTTAAACTGCCTCAAAACTCCATCAAGAGCAAAGCTCTGAGTCACATATAAAGGAACCGTGCCTGACTGTGCTGACTGGTTTGAGTTTGATGCCTCTCATTCATTCAAGGTACCCTTCTACTTCTTTTCTTTTTCTCAATATGTTAGTATGACTTATTCAGTGGGCGGTTTTGCTAATTCGATTCCAGGCGAATGTCCCAGTGGAGGTGGATGCAGAAATGGCCGCCATCCTCGAGACACGCGTTTCTCTACAGACTTCAATATTACAATGTTAGACACTCCAGATCGAAACCAGAGTGGAACTCCTCAGGTAAATGTGCTGTCTCGTGCGCATAGCTTATTCATTTTCTTTTTGGTACAATGAGGTTCACTTCACAAGTTATATTTCTTTTTTAGTAGAAGCAATAAAAGGAATTACTTTTAATCATAGTTTTAATTTTTCCAGTATTGCCACCTAAGTCCGTTTCTTCTACGGATAAACTGGGCTCCTCTGTCAAACAGTGCTCAAAGACAGGACGCTGAAGGTAAATGTGGAGAGTCTGATGGATCATGTGATGTCTGGATCACTTGAGAAAATGTAGTGGGAAGTGAGAGTATATGGTGTCTGTAGTGCTCAAATGATCACTCCATGTGTTTTTTTAAACTTCTGCTTATTGTAAAATGACTTTTAAAAATGGTAATCACAATAACAGCAGGCAGCAACCTCAATAACAAAACAATACGAATAATCATTAAAATATGAATTACATTAATATGTGAAAAGCATGAGCAAAGCTATCCACTGTTTATTCAAGAAAGAACAAAACCAACAAATGTGTCAATGCATTTGTATTTTGATTGTACTTGATTTAAACTTCTTGCTTTTTTTAAATTGAACTTTAAACCATTGCAAAAGTTCTCTTTTCATCTTCTTCTTTTTGAGCTATAGTTGAACAATGTAAAGCAAATTCCTTTAGAAGACTTAAAAAATATTGGGACTTGTTTTCCATTCTGGCTGAAATAAGGCAGTGCTGATATTAACATTGATACACAATCTCTCTGTTAAATTAGTTTTTGCATTTATTCTTATTGTTATTTGTTTAATAAGGAGACAACTGTCAATGAAGTGAATTCTAGAGATCACATACTCTATAATAAATAGATTATTTCCCCACATATCACATTATTGTCACTGATGTTGATAATATTTTTTTATTGTGCATCATTATAAGCTGTAATGTGTCAACATGTTCAAAAAGTGTGAAAATGTTTTTTTAGGTTGCACAATATACTACCTTAGACATTAATTTTAAAATACAATTGGTTTAGAGGTTGATCATTTTATTAAAAAAAAGTTTAAAATGTTGTTTTCGCCATAATAATTTAAGATGTGGTGGAAAAAAGATTAAGGAAAAACAGAAATGACAGAATTAATAATTGTAATGAATAGATATTTGCTGTTGTTATTAGATTAAAGGCGTATCTAAAAGTGTATTGTATATTTTTTTTAGTGTCCAAATGATGACATTTATAAGCAACATCAAATTGACGCTGATTCCGAGAAGGGATAAATGTTAACTTCACTTTTTAATTTCCCTTATTCCTAAAAATCATGTGATATATTTAATAGCAGGATGTAGACTGGTGTCACTTTCCCTGTAAGTCTCTTGAGAAAGGTTTCTTTGCCAGTAATAGGAATTTCATCATACTTTTTAACAACCATTCACACCCTGTGTTTTACCTAATAACAGCGCTATTATGACAAGTAAGATTAGATTTAAGATCACGTGTAATCTCATTATTCTTGTTCGTATGATTTAATTGTATCTCGTTTTATTGAATTATATCCTTTCAGTTCGTCACGTAGTTTAATCAGCAAAAAAGGTCCTGATGCATAGATGTAATTGGACTCTAGGTGGCATCAAAATCCTCAAGGTGTTCCCACACTAGCTCAGTATTCTGTGCTCGCTATGTCACTGCGTTTTTATGGTTCTGCAGTTTGCAGTGCAGAACCAATATGATTAGTCAATGATAAGGGCATAAAGCAGTCATAATTGAATGATTTGAAGAGGCAAATTACCTGCAGGACTATTCGTCCCAAGCAATCAGTGAGCATTTCTGAATCTTTACTTCGAGACTTGCTAATATGCGACAAAAAAATTCCTCTGGATATGTGTCACATGACTAATTGAGTATGCACAGGTTGATTCTAGGTGTTGATTAAGTCTCAGGCATATACCTCTAGAAAAAGCTTCTATTGGACTATAATAAACTCCCTGACTTCTCCTCAAACGCTCTGAGAAGGAGTGCTGTGACATTCCGAGTTGTGTGGAGGAAGCAGGTGTGGTTTAAATGTAAACACAGCAGTGAGGAACGGCTCTCATTGTCCTGGTTTCACCTCTCATAAAGTGCTGGGCTTCTACCGCTTGCCCAGAATGTATCCCATTACTCTCAGCCACTTAATGCTTGACGATATCCAGAGCTAAAAAGCCTGTACTGTCAAGAGACACTGTGAAGGGAAGAGTAAGCTTCAATGTATAAGACCACACACTGATTCCAGCATGATGCTCATCTTCTGAGCTGGTTCATGTATTAGTTTTCAATGACGTAAGCTGGTGTATTGTACTAGAAGATTGATAAATAGGAACTGTGCCAGAAATGTGAATTTCACATAAATTGCCAATTTCCTTTAGATGAAAGACCCTATCAAATCAAAATCTAAGATTTATGGATACTAGTTCAAATCGTAAGTTTGGGGTTGGTTTAAATTTTGTATTTTTTTTGGAAAAATAAATAATAATTGTATTAGTTCATTTATTAGTTCAAAAATGTATTTAAATAATGTAATATTACAGTTCAAAATAGGGGAGATTGGCGATGGTTGTAACATGGGGAGAGTTGTAATACCACAGGCCCGGTTCTACGGGGCACGTCCGAGTCCGAGTGAAGACTGCACGAGCCACAAGAGAACACTATTTCCATGCAACTGACAGCAGCGGCATCAAACGCTGAGCTTGATTTCAAAAACATCAAATTTAAGCGCTAGATCTCTCATTTAAGAGCGAACTAAATGAATGCTCTGCTAGTTAACTGGAGATGTTTTATTTGTAGTAGGTACAGGGATGCAAACACATGTATGGTCAAAAAAGAGAGAGGTAATCGAAGTCCTCGCCCCGCGGAAAATATACAGAAAACTACATTGCCACCAACCCCTGCCATCCCCCCCACCCTAAAGCACATATTGTAAATATGTTTCAGCCTTTAAATAATTTTTCACACCAAAAATAAAAGGTTTTATAAAAAGACAAACCTCACATATTTCAGCCTTTAAATCATTTTTTTTTCACAAAAAAAGGTGTTATAAAAAGAAAAACCTCCTATATTTCAGCCTTTAAATCATTTTTATAAAAAGAATGAGTAAAAAAAATATTACTTGACATTTATATTAATGCACATTTGCTTATCTTTTATTATTAATAGTAATATTCGGTCCGATTTTCCTGTGGCGTCTGTCGTTGCTAAGCATCCATGCACTGCACTCTACATAACACAACGACAAAGAAAAACGCTTTCTGTAGCTCTGCAACAAGATTTATTTAGGCTATGGAGAAAAAAAAAACACTGGTAGTGTTTGGGCGCACCACATCCTTCATGTTTACTGAGCTTTCAATGTTGGTTGGTTCTTGTCACATGAAATGCGATGCGCCTGCAGCATTCTGAAAGGTTGAAGTTTTCATCTCGCTGCGCCTGGAAAAAATCGCGTCAATGAGAGCACTTGCCGCGCGCCTACATTGAAATAGAGAGAGTGCAAAAGACATAATGTGAACGGCCCAACAGCGTTTATTCAGTCTCAAAACTCATGCACAGGATACGAGGGCAAAAAACCAACACATTCTCACCCCAACTCGTCACCTTCGACCAGAGCTTCAATATCTGGACGCTTTGGGGCGCCCTTTGGCGTCAGTTCATGACGCGATCCTACAGCGTCATCTAACTGACGCTTTCCTTTAGCGTCAGTTGGATGACGCGGTTAGGTTTAGGTCTGGGGTAGGGTAGGGTTACCACGCGATCCTCAGGGCATCATGGACTTACGCTAGAAGGCACCCCAAAGCGTCAGATATTGAAGCTTGGTCAAATGCTTCCCAAGGCGTCAGTTAGGTGACGGCTTGGGGTGAGGATGCCTTGAAAAACAGTATAACGCGCAGATTGCCATCCACTCGTGGGCGCGTTTCTGCATAGTGAGCACGCACAATGCCATCCTCGCGCGCGGCCCCTTGACAAGCTACCTCCAATCAGGCCAGGAGTTAGTGGGAAAAAAAACACTAGTGGTTTACGCTTGCGTGCATTCTACTGTTTTGGCTCGCAGAGTTCTGATTTGATTATTTCTATTTACTTGTTTGGTGGAGGTAATCCAGAATTATTGTTGGTGAAATTATAATCAGACACCCCCACCCCACAAAAATCTCTTCGGATCTGCACGATTCAGACAAGTCACCCAAACTAACGTGAAAAAGCGAGGAGGCACCGAAAAGCGCGCTGTTTGCATCCCTGTAGGTACATCCATGCTGCAATGTTTCCAAAAGTTATATTAACTTCTTTATTCAACTGCAGAATAAAATACTTCATATAATTCAAATTTCTAAAGGCCTACTTCACACATTTGCAATACTATTGATATTTGGGAAAAAAGCACTCTGTGTGTGACTGTGACATTTATATCATATGATATAAATGTAAAGGACAAAAACTCACAGGGAAATGGCTACTGGATCATGGATATTGCATAACAACAATATTGCCGTAGACAAGTATCGCTTCGGCCCTCATTATTTTCAAAAGCATCCTCAGTTTCAAAAGCACTCGCACCCTCAATACCATCAATTTCCAATTAGGCATAAGTTGGGAGTCATGTGATCACTTCAGTTTTTTCCTACTTCCTACCTGATCACACAAGGTGATTTTCAAGGCTGGAAATATATAGAAACATGCAGAATATATATATATATATATATATATATATATATATATATATATATATATATATATATATATATATATATATATATATATATATATATATATATATATATATATATATATATATATATATATATATATATAAATGAATTTTGTGGTCAGAAAGTAAACATTTTGACCAAGACTATTTGTTTAGTATCTGTAGTATTGAAGATAAAGAGTTATATCAGAGGCGGCTGGTCTATTATGGGCGCTGGGCGCCACCCCTCCTACCAAGTAAAAAAAAAAAAAAAGTTTGAATCCAGTTTCGAATCCGCCTTTTGCCGAACATATGAGATGTAAAATGTATAAACTATCATTAAGGTCTCTAGCGTTATATTTTGCCAATGAACTAAAATCGAAACCATGATATTGTTTTTTGCCTTCATAAAACAGCACAGGACTTTAAGAATAGGCATTCTGTTTTTGCAGGGTATTTAGAGAAACGTGTTTGCTCACATGGTCATCTGGTGTTTTCTCCTAAATAAAAGCTCAAGGATTTATTCCTTGCAAGTGAAAATAACTTTAATATTGCTAAACGAGCAAAGTCATTTCACGTTCACACAGGAGATCACAAAAGGTTGCATTTAATTGGAAATGTGAACGGCCTTGCAAAAAAATCGCTTTTTTTTTTTCAAAAAATCGGAATTGAGCATTAAGCCCTGCAGTGTGAACGTAGCCTAAGTGCCATTTGAAATTTTCTTCTAAAATGACAATTTATATCAAGCTTGTATATTTAAGTTCAGTAATTTCACTTAAATGGCAATGAAGATTACCTCATTAATTGTCATTTAAGTGAAATTACTGAACTTAAATATACAAGCTTGATAAAAATGGTCGTTTTAGGAGAAAATTTCAAATGGCATTTAGAGGCTTTTGCATCTGAACTCTTCATATAGACTCATCACATGCCAAGTGAGATATTTCAAGCCTTTATTTGTTATAATTTTGATGATTATGGCTTACAGCTTACTGAAAACCCCAGGTTTTAAGGCCAGAAGGTGCCTCCTAGTGGTCTAACCCTAACCCTACCCCAGAACTAAACCTACCCATTACCGAACAAAGCTCTGTGTGTCTTATATTGACGATAAAGGGTGTCATGTGCGTTGGATTTAGACGAAATATCAAAAGCGTCACGATATGACGCCCTAGGATGAGAATGTGTTGGATATTAATACATGTGAAATAAATAGGTTGCAGATAAACAGTTAATTTCCTCTCAAGTGGCCATAGACCAGATTTGACCTTTCCAATATGGCGGACAGCTTAACGTCAGCTTACATATGTCTTTATCCAATTTAATGCTTCCATCCTAAATAAAAGTGTGAATAAAAAATAATAATAAATAAAATCCATTCAAATGCTTGTTAGAATGAGAATGTACACTCCTTCTTATTCTACCTTTTTTGACTAACAATAGCAAGTCAAATAATTGTTGTGGTCCTCTATGGGCACTACACAGACCAAGATACTCTAGATGCATAAATCGAACACCTTCCAAATTTATAGCCGAGTGTACTTCTAACCCAACATGTCTCAGACAACACTACAGGAGCTCAACAGAGTCTCGTGAAGAGGAAAAATAGAACTGTGCTTCTTGACCTGCCCTCAGCCCCGCTCCCACAGAGCCTGACCTGCAGGGAGATATCTTACCCCATGCTGCTTGACTAGCCAACCGAGATCAAAAGCGCTCACGGCTACCCTCCCCTCCTGTCCCAGCAAGGAGCTGATAGAAGCGATTCAGTGACCAGGTCATGACCCCTGTGTGCCAGGCACGGCTAAGGACAGACAAGCAGCTTTCCTAAGCAGGTTTTGCAGACTCAGACTGAAGCAACCACATCTTTATCAGAGCATTCCACATTTCCTGACTATAAATCATGTTGTTTCCTTTTTCCATTCGTCCTTTTCAGACAGTCTTCATGGACCACAATTTGTCCTTATCTTTTTCAGTAGGTTTTGTCACCAGTGATGCACACCAAGAAACGTAAAAGGTATGGGTGAATCAAATAACCCGAGAAGAGTTTGACAAAAGTAGAAATAAAATAAGGATCAATATCAGTGTCAGTGTCCCAACTCCAACATTGTTTAACAAGTTTGCAAAAAGAGTATATGGCAGTGTAATTAAATACACTATGTGTTATAAGTCAGCCTTTTAGCAAATGCTGTGGGTACTTTGTGTGATTGTTTTAAACACATAGAGTTGTGATGCGTTGCCCTACCATTTAATTCAAAATAGTGACATGTTCGAGTAGTAATTTAGCAGTGTGACATTACGTTACTTGCAGCTAATACTTGCAGTGATCAAACATAACAGTTATAATACTTTATTTCATTATCTCATCCATTAACATGGTTTGTGAGTCCCAACGGGATCGATTTTCATCGGCAGTGGGTGAAGACGACACCTCCCATCATTCCACGCTCCTTCACTCGCATCATCAAGCCACGCCTTTGTTACTGTTTTGGATACCTCTACCTGACAAAAGAGGAAGCCCAGAGTCTTCTGAAACTAAATATTTTATGCTGTGCCTAACAGGAGGGGACTGAGCGAAATAACCTATTGAAGTTCTTTAAACGTCTCTTGCAAACCATTTAATGATGCACTCAGGACAAAATGTAGGCTACCCTAGCAGGTCTTATTAGGTCACCATTGTCCTTGTAAGACCTTTAAGAGAATATTGCAGATCTTGCAAACATATTTTGATACCAAGGAGCATCACATACACAAAAGAACTTTACAAAATAACTAGTGCAATGCCTGTGCAAAATCAGTTTTTGTGTGTTTTTAGTAATTGTTGGTTTGGTATGTTTGAGTTGCTGAATAGCCTAGGCTACTTTCAAAGAAATGTAAAAATAATGATAATAATAAAAAATTTATAATTACATTGTAATAAACATATCGTAATAAATGTATAATAACACTGTAATGTATAATTTCATTGTAAAAACGAATAATTACATTGTAATATAAAAGACTGTAGCAAATGTATTAATTTTTTTACACTTTTTAAAAGAAATCGCTACTATGTTGATACTTTTTCAAAAAGAATAATGTTACAAAATAGTAACAAATGTATAACACTGTAATAAATGTATAATTGCATTGTAATAAATCTATAATAACACTGTAATACGTGTATAATTACATTGCAATACAAGTATAATTAAAAAAAAATTACACTTTTTTATTTTTTCAAAGAATTCGCTACTTTTCCAAAAAAGAATCGCTACTTTTTCAGAAAAGAATCACTGATTTAAAAAAAAGAACTTGGCTACTTGTAACAAATGTATAATAACACTGTAATGCATAATTACATTGTATTAAAGCTGATTTAATGTTTAGCTGACAGAATGCTTATTTTTAAACCACAATTTTTAAGCCACAACCCTCTATAATGTCAGAATATTTATTTTCAAACCAAAACTTCAATGTGTGCTTCTTTTACCGATATTTTTAACAATATATTTTGCATTTTCTAAATCAAGTTTGAAATCCATTTAATCTAATGGTTCAAGAGATATTGTATTAATAGACACACAACAGACATTCCTGTAATTTATAGATAGATTCAACATATCAGAATATGGTATTAAAGAAATTAGCATGTCAAACGAATAATCATGCAACATAAGAACTACAACAATTTAAGACGATTAAATTAACACATAGATATCAATGAATAAAACAAACAAGATTTTTTTTAATAAAAGTAATTAATTAATAGAATAAAATGGAATAAATTTGAATACGAATAATTTCAAATACACCATAAACGCTTTGATGCATTGTTTAGCTTTGGTCCTTTCAAATCCTTGATAAGCAAATATTTTTTGTTCCTCACTGCATTTGCCTTTTGTGACATTGTTCACTTCACAGGAGCCTCTTTTTCTCTCTCTTTCGAATGTCCTTTCGTATAGTCTGCGAGTATACGTATTGATTCTGTTATACTTCCCAGCATGGGGCAGCTTAGTCCTTGTTCAATGTCGCTTTCTGTTTTAATTAAAAGGTTATTAATACGGTATCAGGCTGAGGAGATTAGCCCCTCGGTTATTGAAGGAGAGCTTTGTGGAATCACAATGTCCATTCTCTTGGGCCCTGTCAAATTTATCAGGTTCAAGGGCAACAATAGGCATTGGAATATCAGCTAACAGATCCATGGAAGCTTTTGTCTGGCCTGGCAAGAGATCTGAATTGCCTGTGTTGTTAAGCTAAAAGCTTATACAGAGGAATGCTAAAACCCTCGCCTTTGATCTCTCAAGCAAAAAAAAAAAAGCGGATGAAGGAGAAACAGAGGAGAAACAACAATAGCTTGTGTTTGGTCTGAAGGATTTCATTATTCCCATTTGATTGCTTGCAATTTGGTCACTGCTCGATAGTATATCTGGATTTGTAGCGCTACATATTCCATTTCATATAAATGCAAGTGTCGGTTAATAAGGGAAATCCCACATTTGTAAGACAAGCTGTAGAGTGGGAAAACTGGGGTTTTCCTGTTCCCATTGCGAGTTTTTCGATGGTCAAGGACCTTGCAGGCTGTCTTGGTTAAAACAGGACTACTTCCAAATACAACCATAACAGTCCTTCAAATCACCAAATAACCTTTTATTGTTCCACTGTCTAGACATTTTGTGATTACAAGAGTAATTTAATATCCATTTTACGCAGGCTCTAAGATACTCTAATGTAGTATTATTTTTCCTGGGAAATGATTAACCCAATATATATACACATATATATATTTTTAAGGCAGTAGATTTTTGTTAGGAGTGTCAGGGATAACTTGCCCTCTGTCATACTGCTCATTATTACAGGGGTCATACACGAGGTGGTGGAACTTTATTGCAAAACTGCTGCCTCTCACATTAACCCACAATTCATTCTCTTCCACAGACAGGCTGTTTACTGCCACAAAAACCTACACTCAAATTTATTGCCTTTGCAATATGATAGGTCTGCTAGCCAATGAATATGTCTTTGTTGAGAAGCTCATATAATGTGCTTGTGTCCTAACTACCTTTGTTTAGTTTTATAGTTTTGTGTGCTGAGTATAATGTGACCATTTGAAGAACACTACAGTTTTATTACAGATTCTCAATAGGCAGTAATGCTTTCAATGTCAAGAGCTACAGACAGACACTTTATTTTTACATTTAGATGCATTTTTATGTTGATTATTTAGTTTCTTTGATTAACAGATTAACAGTTTTCATTTGAAATTGGGACAACTAAAATACTAGGCATTTTTGCATGGATTTTACCAATGCTTTTGATTTATTTTGCAGTAAGCTAGCTACAAATATTATGAAATGTACAGCACCTAATGAAATATTCCCGCACTGCCATAGAGTGTATGCAAATGGAAAGAACATCGGGCAAACGGACAAGTCAGCTAATTGCAAACTGGTGTTACAGAAAGTCAGTGTGCTATTAATATTATTATTACTGTAAAAATTCTGTATTTCAGGATATTCCTTCCATGAGCACCTGGCAGGTGGGGACCAAATTCATCACAGTGCTGAGTGCATCTAGAGTTACATGCAAGCGTTACTGTCATTGTGAGGGTAGAGCACTCCAAAGATTTATATTTCAGCACATCCTTACATAAACATCTCAAGACTGCGGATACACACAGGCTAAGAAAATCACAATTCCCTGTGGATTCTGTTACGGGATTGAAGACAGCAGAAGATAATAAATTGTTTAATACAATGTTTGATTAATTTTTCTCTTGACACTTTGCTAAGCCCCCCAAAAATGTTATAGGTTTAAATGGTATATAAAATGTTATACGTTTAAATATTATTTCATGCTACTGTAGGACTAATACATTATGCCCCATATATGTAAATTTATACTACGGGGCAATTTAATCTGATTGGTTGAAGAAAGTTGTGTAATTATTTTTTAGGGGAACACGCGGCTAAAGTAGTTCCAGACTGGTCTTTACCGCATTACAGTTCCATATCACTTTAACAAATGATTTTAAGATCCTTCAACAGCAAAAGAATCAAAACCCACAATGACACTTAACTAGCAAATGCATATAGTAAACAATGGGATAAAAACTTATTTCCATGTTATTTTTGGCAAAAAAAAAAAAAATTGCCACAAGGGTTTATTATGTACGGAAAGCACATAGCCTTATCTCTTTCTACTGCTCTCTCCAACTTAACGCACACACATACAGGACAGACACACACGCACACAGAAACATGTTGTCAGCGCAAGCAAGGTATTAATGGTGCTACAAATTCTACCGAATGGGTGACAACAGGAGGGAGTAGAGGCCTCCGTTTTGTTGCATGTAATACTGTAAATATTAGTGGATATAATATTCACCTGAATTAATAAAAAAAAAAAGAGTTTTAAGTTGCAATTACTCAAATTTTTGATATTAGTATTAGTTTTACATTGAGAATACCATACTTCCAGGGAGGTGTTTCCAACGAATTGGAATCACGCTAGGCAGTACCAATTGCCTTCGAGTGAATTAAAACGAGCCATTGAATATTGGCATGCAGGACTTTCAGCGCCCCGCCTGCCAGTGTGGAAGCGAGCGCACACAAATATGGTCTTTGCTTCGGAGCCAACCAATTGTGTCCTCCTGAGTGGATGAGCTTTCAAGATTGGTATATTATCTTCACACTCAACGAGTCTGCTGTTTTTGTCTGAGACCTCTCTGTGTTGGTGTGACGGTGCTTCAGCGAGTCATCGCAATCTCCCAGGTAACCAGCCTTTTTTTGGTAGAAGGACGTGACTCGAACCGGTCCCCTCCAGCCGAGATGAGGTCTGTGGTTCTTCATTGTACCCAAGAAAAGTGGGTGGGTTACGAGGTTTTGCGAGTTTTGAATCGGGCCATACAAAAGCTCATGTTCAGAATGCTCACACAGAAGCGCATCTTGGAATACATCCGTCCCCAGGATTGCTTTGCAGAGATCGGACCTGAAGGATGCGTGTTTCGTGTTCTCGATTTTTCCTTCAACACAGACCGTTTCTTTTGTTTACGATCGAGGGTTGGGCATATCAGTACAAGGTCCTACCCTTCAGCGTGGCCTGTCGCCTCATGTCTTCACGAAAAGCCGTATAGGCGGCCATTGTTCCCATGAGAGAACATGGCATTCGCATTCTCAATTATCTCAATGACTGGCTTATAATAGCTCATTCGTGAGATCTGTTGTGCAAACACAGGCACTTGGTGCTTCAGCACCTCAGCCGTTTGGGGCTTCGGGTCAACTGGGATATAAGCAAACTCTACCCCACACAGAGGATCTCTTATCTCGGTATGGAGTTGTACTCGGTCTGGTCAGAACTGCATCAAGTCTTTTCAGGGCAGGTCTGCGGCCCCACTGAAACAGTTTCAGAGGCTCTTAGGGCATATAGCAGGTGCAGTAACGCCGCTCGGCCTGCTACATATTCAGATCGCTTCAGCGCTGGCTTCACGATCGAGTCCTGAGATGGGCCTGGCAGAGCGCGGCGTTCAGGGTCAACATTACCCCCACTGTCGCCAAACTGGCTGTCTCCAAGCAGAGGTTAGCCCGCCGGTTAGTGGATGCTATCGTCTGGGCTTATGAGTCCCAGAACGTGCCTTGCCCACCTAGGTTGAAGGCACACTCCACTAGGAGTGCCGCCTCCTCCAGGGCACTGGCGCAGGGCTGACAGACATCTGTAGAGCTGCGGGCGGGGCGACACCGAACACGTTCGCTGGGACTACCTCAGGGACTTCCATTTGTTTCACTACCCCATGGGTTAGTACATATGTGCATTCCAGTGCCTCCCTCAGGGCAGGCAGGGGCTCCGCAGTGTTCTCTCCTACAGGTTGGGCACACTTCACCAGTGTTATCCAAATCCACTGAGCGGGTCTTGTGGAACAGCAGTGTGATTCTTCCTAGCTAGCTCCCGCCATGAAGAAAACTAAGAAACTGCTTTGGTGGGAAGCTAAGCAGGGTGCTGGAAGGTGCCAGCACCATGGCATGTTATGAAGGGATCCCGATTAATTGGAAACTCATCCGACAAGATGTAGGAGTTGCCGAACAAAAGGGAACGCCTCGGTTATGTATGGCAACCCTCGTTCCCTGAGGAGGGAACGGAGATGTCTCGTCCATCGCCAAGCTTGCTGTAACTTCACGGAGGACTGGGCACCGTCCAGCTCCTTAGCGTAAAGCATATGTGTGTGCACTTGCTTCCGCTTTATACCCACACTTGCAGGCGGGGCACGGAATACAAGTTCTTCATGCCTAAATTCATTGGCTTGTTTTAATTCACTCTAAGGCAATTGGTCTCCCTAGCGTGATCCCAATTTGTTGGAAACTTCTCTGATGAGATGTCTCCGTTCCCACCTTAGGGACAAGGGTTACCATACGTAACTGAGACGTTTTAAATCGTGTTATTAATATAATGTAATATATCATTTGCTTTGAATAAAGACAGGAGATAAAAGATCCAGTTTTTTTCCTATGGAACCTTCTGCAGAGCTTGCCTGAGAGGAGGGCGGAGTTTAACAAAGGGTCATTTGGTGCACAGCTGAACAAATCCAGCTGCTAGAAAAGTGTTTATTTATTGTTTAGTTTAGTCTATTAACTCTTTGACTTGTTCATTTATAATATTTTAAAATAAATCTTATAAAAAGTGTCAGACATGAGGTCAGGCAGTTCTGTGTCATAATGAAAAGCACCTTTTTTCATAAGGGCCTCATGGGTGGAGCAAACACTTACTCCACTTGTCATGTGCTGTGTTGGCTTGAGTCCAAAGGTACGTCTAATAGACCCTATTCTAGACCCTCAGCACTGAGGTCTAGATCCCCAGGGTCCAATTAGTCTCAAGAATAATTCTTGAAAAGGCCACAGTGAAGACAAGATTGATTCTAAAATAGGTTCTAAGCAGCTACAGGAGTGAGTGTGTGGTCTCGAACAGACATGAGCACTTGATAGTGCTCTAAAACCCACTCGACTTCTGCATATTTTGAGCTTTGACTCTAAGTGAAAGTATTAGTTCAAGCGGCATTGCTAGAAATAGTATTCATTTCATGAGAGACTGGCTCAGAGGGATATATATGTCTTGTGATTGCCTTAAGACAGTGCGTGGAAGGCAAAGGCCAACGGAAACGTATCCTGATCATATGAGCATGACGTTTGTGTTTATGGCGAAACACTGATGTTCTGTTCACTGAGCGAGCGTGAAACCAGATGGAAAAGTCTGCCTGGGTTCACAACCCACCTCAAGGCATGGTAACTTATTTTCACTGCTACAGTTGGACAAGGAAAATGATCCTTGTCTTGTTTGACATCCAAAATATACACTTGGATAAAAGTTAGCAGAGTAAAGACATAAGTCAAATTCTGGATTTTTTTTTTTACAAAGGTAAAAAGAGAATTATAAATATGTTACATTATTGCTTAAAGGGATAATTTACTCAAAAATGAAAATTCTTACTCATCCTCTATTTGTTCTTCAACTGAACACAATAGATGATATTTTGAAGAATATGGGTAACCAAACAGTTGATGGACCCCACTGACTTCCATAGTATTTTGTTCCAGCCAATGGGGTCCATCAACTGTTTAGTTAACCATATTCTTCAAAATATCATCTTTTGTGCAGAAGAAATTAATTTGGGTTGGAACAACAGAGTTTTCATTTTTGGGTGAGCTATCCCTTTAAGTTTGTTTGCAAAATGGCTTCTCACTGGCAACAGCGGTTTGATAAAATGACAAATTCTGTCACTATGCCTGGGGTGATCATATATGTGGGATTAATGGGGAGAAATAAAATTAACAATTTGTCAAGAAACACAATTTTTGTCATAAATGTCACATTTTTTTTGTCTTTAAATAAATGTCAGTTGATGAAAAGGTTTAGGTAAGAGATGTATAAGTAAGATTTTTGACATTTTATTTAATAGTAACTGCATTTACATTGATAAAATGATTTCCATTTAAAATAAATGTGGTTCTTTTGTACAGAAAAGCTAATCAAAATATAGTTAGTTATATTTTTTATAAATATATATAGTTAATTATAATTATCAAAATAGTTTTGATCAAATAATTACAGTCTTTATGGGCATCAGAAACTTATTTCAAAAAATCTTACCAACCCCAAACTTCTGAATGCATGCAGTGTATTGGGAAATACCACAGTGAAATATTGAAATGCATACAATTACTGTATTATTACTGACAAGTATGTTTTCATTTCAATTGGTTACACACCTCCCACCTGTATCCTTCTACTTTTAGTCTACGGTACTTCCCCTCAACCATGTCTAATTAAAAAAAGTGTAAAAGAGATAATAAGGCTCTAATTTGGTTTAAATGCACATCCGTGCACACGTGCTAGTGTTAAGCTTGAGGTCACAGAGGAGTAACTGACTTGAGCTTGTCTGACTGGGCCTCTTGAAGCATGGCCTTTGCATTCCAGTGCTAAGACAAGGGCCAGCAGCTCATATGAGAGAGAGAGAGAGAGAGAGAGAGAGAGGAAGTTTCTGCAGGGAAGGGATTATGTAGTTTCCTCCCCCTCCCATTCACTCTCTCCTAGTCCTCCACAAACTATGTCGGAAAAGCTCTAGAAACTCGAACCTGCTCCTCAGGTACACGACCCCGCCGACAGGATTATGCTCTCTCTGCGTCTGCTGTATCTTCTTCTGCTCTTCACTTTCTAGCCTTTTTTCTTTTTTTTTGAGTCATGTGGTGAACGAAGGGCCAATGTCATTGGAGAACGGAACAGGGGAAACTTACAGCTGCACAATGCTGAAGCCGGTTTTCTGCCTGACAGGCACTTAAAGCGATTCCACTCATGGATGAGGTAGGGGGTGCCGGGCGGGGAGGGGGGTAATAGATCGTTCGCAGGAAGGGGGAAGGTCGTTTCATTTCTTTAGCACCAAGTTTCTGCGTGGTCTAGACAGCAGTTATTTCAAAACCTTAAATGGAATAGACTGTGATAAAGGTGGATGCTTCCCTCCCTTTATGAAATACAGGCTAAAGCCATGGTAAGTGTATTCAGCCTTCTTTGTCTACACAATTTTGTTCAGAGAGTAAAGTGTATTTGCTCTCGTTATGTGCACACACGCACATGGAATGGACATAGACTTTAGCAATTTTTCCCATTTTTCTGTGTATCTTGTATTGACACTTCAAACAAGATCTGTGCCTTATCAGCTGAAACTGAGAATTGAGGCAAAAAGCCAGCTTTGTGCTTGAATTCCAGACAAGTTCATGGCCTGGTCTGGATTTTTAGTCTTGAAAAAAATAAAAACAAGTATTTATTTTCATCAGTTCCTGGTTCCATTTAAATTTGGTTGTATAAAATTAAAATATATAATTGATAATATACACACACATACATTATATATATGTTAATATTAAACAAAAGCTAAGTGTTTTCTCTCTTTAAAAAAAAACGTTTTAAGTGAAGTATGCTTTTAGCTGCATTAGTGTCTGGTCCAGTTTCTCTTTAGCGACAGCAAACACTAACCAGCAGGCTCTGTCACTTTCAAGTACTTTCTGGGAATAGCTCTCAGTATTTACCTGGGTGCTGTTCATCGCTGCATGAAGTCCTGTATGCTGTTTATTTGTGTAGTCTGTCTAGACTTCCAGTTTAAAGTTTTATATGAATGGGGGGAAACTATGTATCTGTTGTGCTGTAATAATCCATTCAGTGCTTCTGTCTTAGTTATTAACCATTAAACAGATAAAGTTACATTAGGCCAATGCTGATTGAAATTCATGCAGCAGTGGAAACGCTGTTTTTCTATTCAGGTTTTTGGTGAGTTCAGTAGACTAAAAACAACCCTGCTGGGAATGCTGTTTGAAGACCTACATTCATCGAGTTGGCAAGGAGGCCCAATTAGCAAAGTTAAGTTCTTGGTCTGAGGTGCCACGCATTGGAGTATTAGGTCAAGTGTAGATCAAGAAAATTGTAATTGGAGTTCACAGAGGATTAAGACAGATTAGATCCATCTTGTTCAAATTCCTCGGGTGAATGTGGAATTTCTTTTGTACTCGCACGTTATGCTCAATGTGTTTGTAGCTATACTCCCAGAACCTTTTGGGAGCCAATTAAAGAGTTATAATATTTATACACTTTTGAGTTATAAAGCATTCAGGGATTTTTACTTTTAATAGACAAAGAGAGCGAAGAGACAGCATTGTTCGAGGGCCTTTACTGCACTGTAAAAAGTGATCCTTTGACTTTACGTAAAAAAAGGGAGGAAACCTATTGCCTTCAAATTATTACAGTAAGTAAATAAACTTCATGCGTAATTGAAAAAATAACATAGGGCAACAGGTTTCCTCCCTTTTTTCAAGTTAAGTCAACTGTATCACCTTTTACTGTGAACCACCAAAACTCTTGTGATATTTTCACTTCATATAGGAGGATTTTGTCAAAGCCATGATGCAAAACTTGGAAACTCAACCATATATTTGTTATTATGACACTAGTATAATTTACATTGTTATTATATCAATATTTTACAAATACAGTACAAATTACATTCAGCCACGTTTAATAATTACAGTATTTTTTTTTAAATAAGTCAATGAAAGTCAACATTACGCACTATATTCTAAGTCTTCTAAAGCTGTATGATGTTCTAAAGATAATATCATCCTCTCCAATTTGAAATTGGCTTTTAAATCTCATTCAAAAAGATGCATTCAAACTTGGGGAGTTTATTGGGGAGTTAATATTATTTTTATTACTATATTGTGACATTTTTTATTCATTCGTGGTGCTTTTACTTTTTTTAATGTGTCAGTCAGCTTTAATGTCTTTGGTTGTACTAGTAAATGCACCTTTTTTAGTATATTTTAATATTATGTGTTTATAATTTTAAATTATTTGATTGTAGAAAAGAAAATAGAAAAGACTATTTAAAAATTCACTTAACATAAACATCAGAACCGGTTTAAAAATAATTCATGCCATGTTTTTAATGCCGTTTTTTTTTTTTTTTTTGGCTGATATCTCGGTCAAATTGAAACATGACTTTTAACTTGGAATTGTCCAAACATGCTTCTGCCTATGTTATCGTCTCATTTACAAGTAAGCTGTACAAACACCTGCGATGGGTACAAAGGAAGTATACAATTTCCAATTTTCCATTTTTTTTTTTTCAAAATCACAGGCCACTTGTTTGGGGAAATGACAAGACAAAAGAGACAGTATGTGAGTAAATGGCTCCCTGATATATTCACAGGAAATGTCTTCTGCTGTTGCAGAGAGAGCAAGAGTTATGCTTGGGTTCAGCAAACAGCAAGTAATGTCAGATTTGTCACCAGTCAGTTTTTGCCATGAAGAAAAACTAAATAGTTTTCTTCAATAATAATAATAAAAATAAAATGGTATGTGATATTCTGCCTGCCAAAACAACTATTTTTTTTATTATTATTTATAAAAAATGAGTGTAAACTTCTGACATCCATCCATCTAGTACATTTTTATTAATAACTGGCTAGCGAGTTAAAATGCATAAAACAGTACGTTTCTTTAAGTGACAAAGCAAGAAATAAAAGGAGTATACCAATTTGTGCCATTCCATATAATGCAAACTCTTAAAAATAAAGATATGTTGTAGTAGAAAAGGTTTGTTTCGATTATTAAAATATTCTTAGCGATAAGAACCGATCCCTGAAAGCTTATTTGGAAAGCCAAAAATGGTTCTACATTTTACATTACATTATCTGGTCTAGTTAATCTGTTTGATAGCCAAGAATTAAGACTTATTTTTTTTTTCAATGAATCTTAGCTTTTCCTGGGCTATTCCCATCAATAGAAATACTTTATGGTATCAGTGTTTGTCATTTTTATTATATTTGGGTGAAGGCTCATGTGATATTATCATGTGGGCACACAACCTCTTTTTGTATTCCGAAGTGGTGCCTAAGGGTTAAAAGTCCCAGATTTGAATACGTAATGCCAACTATACTCTCCCAAGATACATACTTCCAGAAGTGCTTGGAGAGAGAGTTTCAGTGAAATAAGCCTCCTCCAGGCAGGGGCTCATTCTCTACTGTAATCCTTGAATAGATCTTCTAAATGACAAAGCCCTGATGTCATGCTCTCCTTCTGTGCGTGTCAAGCTGGCAGACATACCCTCGATTCACAGCAAGATCTATCCGCAAGTCCAAAAACACTAAAGAGTGAGGACATCCATGTCCACAAAAAGACAACTTAATCAGGCGAAGAGCGCTGCATGAATAACAGATGTACAGAACCACAAAGCAGGATTGAGCAGAAGATACATGTTGGAGATAACGCAAGTTAAGATGGAGATTATCAGATCTGACATCCTGTGAAATGGAAATTTCACACAAAGAATTGTGTAGGTTTTTTTTAATGTATGTATATTCAACTTAACATGCATATTTTTTTCATTTGTCAAATCAACTTAATTTATTTAGTTTAGATAACACAATTTTGAGTTTCTGATGATTAAATCATTCTCCTTCATTGTATTAACTAATTTTTTCAATTTCAATGAACTTAAAATTAAGGCAACCAGGTTACTTTAAGTTAAACCAACAATATTTTTTTTACAGTGCAGAAATAATAATTACAAAGAAATGACTTTTTAGTAGAAATAGAGGAACTGAAATAGTATTTTCTTGTAAAACATACTCCAAGTTATAATCAGTATCATAACTTTTTTCTTTACTGAAGAGTTCAGATGCAAAAGCCTCTACGTGCCATTTGAAATTTTCTTCTAATGACAATTTTTATCAAGCTTGTATATTTAAGTTCAGAAATTTCACTTAAATGACAATGAAGATTACCTATTAATTGTCATTTAAGTGAAATTACTGAACTTAAATATACAAGCTTGATAAAAATAGTCATTTTAGAAGAAAATTTCAAATTGCATTTAGAGGCTTTTGCATCTGAACTCTTCATATTTAACATCTATTAAGCAAGATCAGGTGTGTTGTACTTGGCAACTTTTGATGTAATCTCTGACTAAAAAAACTTTATCATTTTTTCATTACATTTTTTATAATCTTAATTATATTGATTATTAATTTATATTAAATAATTTTAAACATGTTTAATTATAATTCATGATTTTGAATAATAATATTAATAAAAACATTATAAATTGTTAAATACTGTATATTAATATATATTTATTTTTTTGTTTTTGTATTATTCTTAAATAATAAAACCTTAATAAACCTTATTTTCGATGAAAAAAAAAAATCTGCATATAAACAATACTTTTTTCCCCATAACAGTAAATAATGTGCTTGATGATATTGTTACACTCCGGTGCAGATGTGCTGAATAAAAACCAGCCGGAGCAGGTTGATTTGGTGAGCTCCTTTATCTTGTCCAATCACCTGTCCACATCATATCCTGACCCTTCCTCGCCCACTAATTATTGGACAGCAAACCTCCCTGACATCACAGAGGGAAGTCATACACATGGCTGCTGTCAAGTGTGACGGCCGAGGCCGATCTGTCTGTGGAGGATGGGAGGAATTAGGGATGTCTGTTAGAATAGATGGGGCATCGCAGGGCATGGGAAAGTGTGGCGGGTCACAGGACACATGTGTTGAACCCAAAGAAAAGTCAATCAACTGGCCAGCCCCTCAAGATGTATCCTGCTCCCTGTCCAGAAGGCCCAAACTGCGATTGGCTCTGAGAACAGCTTGTTTTCCCAAACTAAAATGGGGATCTGTTTTTTTCCCCCAAGCTCCATTTTGTGTTATTGCTGGCTAAAATTTTGAAACAAAAGAGTCTTGCCTTTAATGCACGTGTGAGACGCTTCGGTGGAATTTTATATTATTTCTCAAATTGATTTATTTAGGCATGTAATTTTCATTGAGCCATTTATCAAAATCTACAGTTTCCACTGGTGTTTTGTGATGGAGCAGTTCACAGGTGGTTGTGCTTAAGTAAACATTGTCAGTAATGATGACATATGCTCGCGATAGCTTTAACCGAAGCGTTTCTACATCTGAGGAACAGAAGGGATGAGGCCGTTTTTAAACCAAGGTTGCTTCGCTTGACTTCCCGGCTGGAGTGATCTCCCCTTCAC
The DNA here is from genome assembly GCA_030378365.1 of Hybognathus amarus. Lineage (NCBI taxonomy): Eukaryota > Metazoa > Chordata > Actinopteri > Cypriniformes > Leuciscidae > Hybognathus > Hybognathus amarus. The sequence continues at coordinate 494,852 of JAQIUQ010007283.1, read as the reverse complement.
AGAACTGCTATTTTATTAACAATTCATATGGAAATGAGGGGCAAGGAAGGACCAGATTCTCACATAAACTTGATGTGGCCATGAATGTGTCTCTGTGTTTGCCATGACCCCGCTGTGGCATAAGACACTGCCTGCTAGGGCCTGAGGGGCAGACACAAAGAAAGAAATGAAAAGCAAGCACATTCCTGCACGGCACACAAAGGCAGCAGGAGAAGGGAGAGAGAGGGAGTAAAAAAAACGAATGAACCCCGTCTCTCTCCCTCTCGCTTTTCTTTTCTCCCAGTGTGATACCAGCCTTTTCTCCGAGTCACCGTTTCTTTTGGGTCAATTGTCCTCTGCTCAAACTCTCTCCACTCTTTTTCTGTGAGCAACAATCATACATTAGGATTCAAATGACAGAGCGTCATTTGAGAAAAAAAGAAAACAGCCCTTTTTATTTAAATCTGTAATTAAACAGGATTATGATGTGAAATCATAGCTATTTAAAGTTTGCAAGTCACTAATCAAATAAGCATATGAGAACTCATTCATCATATCAGGTTTTGAATCACAAACTAGCCTTCAATTCATTTAAAGCAAATATTCAATTCATGTTCATTTTCACTCTAACCCTGTATAATTATATAAATATCTTAATTTAGAATTATTTGTAATGAATTACTCAATTGATCATTAAATGATACAAAATAGAAACGATTTTTCTTGAGAAATATTTTATTTTCTAAATAAAAATTAAATTCACTTAAAAAAATTATGTTAGAATCAACATTATTTGTGCATTCCTACTTCATGCATTTTGTATTTTTATTCATGATCTATATTCACACACTAGCTCTCTCAAATTGATTATGCATGTCTAACAGAAAATTGTTTATATGATATATGCGTGTATACACACATATATATATACATATACACAATATATATATATATATATATATATATATATATATATATATACATATATATACATATATATACATATATATACATATATATATATATATATATATATATATATATATATATATATACATATATATATACACGTATATATATATATATATATATACATATATATACACACATATATATATATATACACACACACACACACACACACACACGTATATATATATATATATATATATATATACACACATATATACATGTGTGTATATATATATGTGTGTATGTATATATATATATATATATGTGTGTGTGTGTGTGTGTGTGTGTGTCTATATATATATATATATACACATACATATACACACACACACACACATATATATATATATATATATATATATACACACATACATACTCACGCATATATATATATATATATACACACACACACACACACACACACACACACACACACACACACACACACACAGTATATATATATATATGTATACATATAAATACATAAACACCTAAACATACATGAGTCAAATATGGACAAACCCAAATGTTGGGTTAAAAATGTAATTTTTAAAAAAAAAATTCACAATTTATGTAAATTCTGTAAAAAATGTAACTTTCTATTGTAATTTTTTTTTTTTTTTTTTAACCCAACATATGAATTTGTCCATATTTTACACAAATTTGGGTTGAAACAACCCAGCATTTTTTAGAGTGTACATATGTATGTATATGTATGTGTATATGTATATATATATGTGTGTGTGTGTATATATATATTTTGTATCATACTGACACCGCTGTGGTTGTTTTATTAAACATCTGTTTATAGTGAAGTGTGCTTATGTCTTTGAATGCAGGGCTTGATGCTAAAGCTCCATTAACCTGGTTAAAAACCAATTAGGTTTGTGTGTGTTTGCTCAGGGTGCTTGTTGCAGCACTGTCATTCATGAGCCGGACTCCTGTCTTTGGGGGAGCAGGGGCGGTGGTGACCACCGTTATCTTTTGTGTTTTGACTCGTTTGTGTCACACTTCGCAACAAGATGCATCTTGTCATGTAAATAGAGGGTATTTAACAGTTCTCAGGCAATTAAACAGATAATGGTGTTTTGTTAGCTCGGGGTATGCAGAGGGGGATCTTTTTGTGATTTGTACTGACTCTGAGGGGATCTGTTTGAGAATCTGTTTTAAGAGCGAAAGGGTACTTGAGGTACAATCCGCAAAACTAATGTATTGGACCAGGTGGATATCTGTCCACCAGTTTAATATTAGTAATTGCAATACAGATCTGAGATTTTTCAGTAGAGTACAACAGGACTTTAGGTGCACCAGGGTAAAAGGCACCTTTTTATTTGCCTCTAAACCGCTAGATGGCACACAATCTTGACGTAACACTTTCAAAAAACATCCACATCCGGAAATTTGGCTGATATTTAACGCAATCTCAGACAGCAGTAATGTTGATTCTGTGCTAATTTAATCTAATATTTCATGTTTTTAAAAATGCTGTAAATTTAATTAGCAAATTAGAATCGCTAAAATGATGGAATATATTTTTTATACAAAAGGTCTTATTAATGATTTTCAGTTTTGTTCAAGGTAATTAAAGCAACAGTCAAATGAAATTTCCAATTTGTAAGACAAAAAATGCTTTTGGTATGAAAGGCACAATAATTAACATAATAATAAACAGTTGGCTAGCTTTTCTAACATAGTTAGATTCAGATGGTAAATATCATATCTTATGTTGGGTGTCCACCCTAGAGATAAACATCATATTTATAAGAACCATCATTTTTAAAAATGTGATATTAATCATATCATATAATACATTATTTATTGTTACTACTGTAAATCTATGTTAAATTATTATGGGATATCATGCAAGCTTTTAGAATATTTACTCTTTTTAAAATAATGTTTCTGTTTTTAAAATATATTTGTATATTAGTAAATATATTTAACAAAAATGCATATATTTATCTATCAAAACAAATGGACAATAGTACAAACTTTGCTACAGTAATTGTTTTGAACAAGCATTAATTTAGACATTATTAAAAACATAGCTGAAGTATTTGTATAAATAATGTGTGCCTTTTGCCCATGCTGGTGAGCCAAAAATTAAACAAAATTTAATTAAACAAAATAATTTTTATGATTTATTTTCATATATAATCTGTTGCTCCATCAATGTTCAATATAAACATATTTATCTGTTCCACAATCATATATGGGAGTAGTGAAAAGTATTTTTTTTCTTAAGGTGTTGTCTTTAGCCTCGTTGTACGTTATCTAATAGCAAAAATTGTATTTGTAAAAACAGAACAAAACAGATTAGTGAGAAATGGACATGCGATTGAGACTCTGCTCAGTTAAAATGCATTTTGAGGACAGAAAAGCAGTCAGATAGAAGGGGTTATCATTTGTTAGTGGTGACCAGAACGCGAACGGGCTGGAGACATTATCATGCGGTATAGGGTCAAGCTTTCAGCCTAATCTACTGATGTGACTATAAATAATGCATAGAGTGAGCTCAACAGAAAATCACAGCTGGTCTTGGCTTCATTGTCTATTGTGAGTCACACGTTCGAGCGAGCCAAAAGAACATATTGAACGGGAAAGTCTCAAGTCAAAACACAAAGCAGCACCTCACAAATGACACTTTTGGACAAGGCCATTTAACGCATACCACAAGTGATATAATTGCATTATGTGAAAGTCATTTGCCCGGCTCATGTTGATTGCTGGGGATGAGCTGACCAGATGTACTGTCTTCTGAGCGTTTAATGCTTTGGCAATGCAGCTTCTCTTTTTAAATTAAAATTTCACTATAAATCTTCTAAGTATCTAATTGTCTCTATATCATTCCTTTTAGAGATATAATGCCAATTTCTTTCTTAATAAAGAATTTGCACTGTAAAAACAAGCACCAGTTTTGATGGATTTGACTTCATAACATTAGCTCTAATGTTGAAAATTGCATTCAAGTTTTATAAATAATATGAAAAAAATAAGAAACCAAAGAGTGAACATTATTTTCACATTCAAAAGCTCTATAAAGCACGGAAATCCTTAAATGTGTTGCCTTAGCAGCTGTTCAAAATGCAAAAACAGTAAATCATTTACTAATTACATGTCAATGTTTGTGTATTTAAATTGGACAAGGCCTGTATTTGTATGGCAATAGCCAGTGAATGGAATCAGACAGTAGGTAATTTCCAGATTGAACTTTGGATCTTAAGCTTCCATTTTCTGTGACCTCACCGCCAGCTACTGACATGGCGCGTGTGGTACACTGCGCGGGGCTTCGTCCAATCAAATTTCTCCAAATAAAATCCCCATTTCACCCTTCAACACCCAGTTTGGTGCATTCTCAATCTTTCACCCAAACTTACTTGAGCAGGCAAAGAAAAAGAAAAAAGAAAATGTCCACATTGGTTGAAAAGATAAAATATTTTTATTTTTATGAAACAGGTCATGTAATTATAATGTATGTAAACATATGTGAAATATGGGTTGTTTAAGAAAAATTGTTTTTTTTTATTAAATGCTTTTTTATTTTTAGATTACACAATTTTAAAATACTTATTTCAATATTTCTAATTAACAGTTTTAATCAATCTTGCAAAATGGATATTTTTTTTTAAATGGACATGCAATGTTAAAAATATTTTTTTCATTTATTTGTTTTAACATTTTTTTGTAAGCTATTTTTAAACAATTCTGTGCACATAAAGTCGGACCTTAATCAAAAAATATACAGCAAATAAATAATATTTGAATGTAACTTAAATACATCTTAAAGATATTGTCTAATACAGTCCAATATTGTTTTAAATAATATTGAATAAAATATAAATATATATAATATTTTGATTTGTGCCAATTTTAATGCCTGCAATATTTATTTTATTTTAAGAGTATGTCTTCATATTACATTTGTGTTGTCATATTCTTAGAAAATATGACAAACCAAATTATCATTTTTTGTGTGCTATTTAGTGTGCTTTTTGTATTTATATTATCATTGATGTTGATTGATGACTTATCACATTCCTGTATATATTTTCTATTGAAATATATAATTGCAACAAAAAATAAAGAATAATTTGGTTACACTTTATTTTAAGGTGTCCCTGTTATGGTGTAATTGTCCATTTCAGTCCTGAGTAATATTAATTAACTACATGCACTTAGGGTTAGGGTTGATTTAGGATTAGTTGCATGTAATTATACATATTTTATAGTATTACTATAGTAATTACATGTAACAAAAAATAAAGTGATACCATTTTGCTAAAATTATTTGGAGTATATTTTTCTGCCTCCAAACAGAAAAATGTCTTCGAGCAACATAGTAAACATTTCATTTGATTTTATGCTTAGTATTTAAGAAGTCTAGTATTACTACTGTATATAGCATTATTCTAATTTATATTCATTGATGTTCATATGCGGGAAATTGAGCACTCAAGAAATCTAATCACAATATGTACATAATGAAAGCCCAGTAATCCCACAATAATTGCAACACGTCATATGATGAGAGATACAGATAAATTCAAAGACTCACAGCTTTAATACAGCATATTCAAAATAAATGTTTCAGGTAGATAGTGTAAATGTATTAAAACAGCAGGAAAAGATCAAGTTTTTTTTCTATTTAATCTTTTACATCAGCTGATTATACAAAATCTAATATATGAAAACATAATTACTCACCTCATGAGACATCAGTTTTTAAATTGCTATTTGTTTTGTTTTTTTAAAAGAGGAAACTGTCATCCATACATCTTGGAAGATGGAATGGAAACAAAAGCAGTGCATTTGCCAGTATTTTTTGTCTAAATAGTTTAAAAGTCCCTCTGTGGTTAGTGGTCATCCCAGTTGAAATTGAAAAAGCAAACAGTTGTAACAGCATGCAAAATCCTCGGGTAACACAAAGCTGAAATCACTTCAGGATCAATAACAGATGACATTGATAAGAAGCATCACAACATGCTTATCCAAATGCCCAGATTATCAAAAGAGAAGTATAGAAGAGGAAGAAAATGCAGAAAGAGGAAAAAGAGAAATGGAGAGAGAAAACAGTGAGGGAGAAATGGAGAAAGAGGGACAGACAGAGAGAGAGAGAGAGAAAGAGACACAGAGAGAGAAGAGGGGAGGGTTCGAGAGCGGCTAAAGTAGAGAGAGAAAAACGAGTTGGCCCACAACGCAAGCTTGATTAGAAAAAATGCTTACTAAGCTATCCGTTTCACACATGCACAGACTGAGGGTTCGATATTCAGCCGATCGATGAGCGAAAAGGCACAAAGGCAAAATCGGACGGAGCTCCTTTTCAAATTCACATCTCCGATGTCCCCCTGCAGTCTGCGGTGGTGCGACGCACGGGGAGCAAGGGTTACCTCAAGGCTGTTCCGTGGACCATGCAAACAAGTCTAGACCAGTGACCTGCTCAATCGCTCCCTTTGAGGGCCAGGCAAGTTCGGGTCAGGAAGAAGAAAGCGAGGCGTGCCCTCTTTTCAAAGAGGGAGCAAGGAGGTAAGGAGGGCAAAGAGAGTAGGCATCTGCTTCCATGGTTACTAGCCAAGTATGAGGATCCTGCTATTCAAAAGGCTCCGTTCTCATGCTCTCAGTGTCACACGTTTAGAGGAAAGGCGGCACAGGAGGAGACCCGTGGCACCGGGCTCGCTTCTTTTAACGCTCTAATGATATGTGCATGGGCTGCTCACCAGAAAAAAAGGAGAAATGGAGGATAGAAGGGCGACTGTCACATGACTGCGTAACATAGCTCTATTATTTAATATGTTTTTTTTTTTTTTTTTTAAAGCAAAGCATTACTTTTTGGCTATTGCTTTGGTCTGGTTTCAGTAAAAATGACCCAAACAAAAACCTTTAAGAGCGTGAAGGTCAAATGCTGTTGAATACGTTGCAGATATTGTGGTTTGTTAAAAAAACATTGAACATCTAAATCGCATTCTTGACAATTTTGGTAAGAGTTTTTGGCTTTTTTTGACGTTGATAATACTCAAATTTCTCATATTGGATGTATTATGTCTTCTTTCAATATAAGTAATATTACAAGAGGTTGATGCTTGATGGTGAACCTTAGAAGTACAGATTCTATGAAAAAAAAACAAGCCTACCTCTATGAAATTCACTTTTCTTGGACTGTCAGAACACCATGGGTTTCTTTCAAATGCGGGAGGCAGACCTTAAGAAAGAAAGAGAAATCGTTAGGTATTCCATTGTTTATAGTAGTACAATTGATGCATCTCAAATTTGGATTCTGACTATTTTTATTTCTGGCTAAATATTGTGGTGAAATCTGTTTTGGAATGCTGGACTTGTCCCAGCAGCTGACACTTGCTCCACCAGACGCTTTCTAAAAAATAGACAGATGGCTGTGACAGAGGAAAGGGGCAGAGCAAAGAGAGATTTACTGAGGGATCGTGGGAAAGTCTTGAGCTCGGTTCACCTGCTTAGAGGGAGGCAAGAGCGAGAATATATTTTGGAAGCAGTGACCCATGATTAAAGGGAAGGATGAAATTGTCCTATAATCACATGCATTGAACTTATTTGAAAATCTGTGATTTCATGATTTATGATAGAGAACTAAAATTGAATGACAGAGCATTTGTAATTTCTTGCAGATTTAAATCAGAAAAAAATTGTGTACAAATAATGAATAGGGAAATATGAGAAACAAATTCTGATGCTAAGCTTCTAAATCAGTATAGGTTGCATTTCGACTGTTTAGGGTTCGGTTAGGAGCTTGCATTGATGGTTTTCTCTCATTTGTGGCTCAAGCATTGTTAAAATTGAGCAAGTTTAGTTTATTAACTCATTCCATCTAGACAGGCAGCTTTTAATAATGTAATAAACCAGTTGACTAAAACATAAGCTCGAATTACAGAAAAAAATGTCATGCCATTTAACATTATTTCATTGGGCTTGGGATCAAACAAATTAGTTCCCTAAAGTTAAACAGGAAATGGGGGGTGAGGGGTATCAATCGTTCCAGGCACTTGCTCTACCAGTGTGGAGAAGCGAGAAGACTTTGGGGGAAGTTAGGATGTGCTACTGGTGTCTTTATCCTCTTTACGTCTATTGTTCTCAACAATGGCCAGTCACAATAACCCCTGGGGTGGATGGCACTCCACTGAATAGCCACTTTGGTGGGATTTAACGGGTTAACCCTACACAAAAGGGGTTGTGGCCATGTAACACAGCAGGGGAAGAATGTTGGAAACACCAGGAATCTACATGCTTCACTTCCTTAACTGTTGGCTTTAATTTAACTTTGGCTTTTGCACATTTTCCATACATTTTGGGTACTTTTTCCCCCGCATTATGCCGATGCTGCAAGTTTGGTTCTGTGAGTGATGCAAAAAAACAAAGCCTGGTGTTCAGCACCTCGAGTAGTGTACTTGACCTGGAAAATAATTTAGACAAGGTCTGCTTTTCTGCTGCACTCTGAATAGGTTTCAGCAAATATTTATTACTGTACTTAAGCTCTTTGTTCTACTCGCTCTGATTTTGAGTTTCTTTGGTTTGCTTTCCATAAAACTGGATCATAACCATTTATGCCCTGTCTCCCTGGAGTGATTTCAGTTTTTGGAGTCTACTCCGAGGGGAATGAAGCTAAAGTCTGACCTGGGATTGCTTTCATTTTGAGAGGGTTAGTTGGCTATATAAATTAGTTTGTTAGAAACTCACTTCACACTTTTATGTGTACCATTAATAAGTAGCTTAAAACATGATAAAACTTATGAACCATAATTATTAAACTATAAAGCAAATATCCATTTACTTTTTAGCACCAAATGAAATAATATTTAAATCCATGTTTTCCAATATAATTCATGATCTCAGTGCACTGTATTTTCAGAATTTTCTTTGTAACAGGCATTGATCACATTGTATCATATGAAAAACTGTACTCCCTTCTCAAAGTGTTACCGTAATTATGAATATTATAGTAGCACAGAGTGGTATCACACAAATCGAATTGTGCAGCAGTGAAATCTGAGTCTCCGTTTCATTCGCCTCCTTGTTTTGATTCCACCCCTGAGGAAGCGTTTCCCTCGTTTGACCCCAGCTTTCATTATGATGCATTTCTACTCTGTTTCCATTAGCCGGATTGTTGAGGAAAACCACTTTGCATTGCTTTGACTCCCACAGAGACTGTGGTGTGCACAGATTCTTACATGCTAAGCAATAACTGAGTTTTAACTAAGTCATCAAACCTTATATTTACCTATAATAATAAATGTAGTTTATTTAAAAAGTAAATATACATACACTCATGTAAAGGATTATTAGGAAAACCATACGAATACTGTGTTTTACCCTTTTGCCTTCAGAACTGCCTAAATAAAAAAAGGCGCTGAAAGCATTCTTTAGAAACGTTGGCCCATATTGATAGGATATCATCTTGCATTTGATGAAGATTTGTGGAAAGCACATCCAGGGCATGAAGCTCCCATTCCACCACATTCCAAAGCCTTGTTGATGCTAGAGGTCAGAGGAGAATGGGCCGACTGATTCAAGCTGATAGAAAAGCAACTTTGACTGAAATAACCACTCGTTACAACCGAGGTATGCAGCAAAGCATTTGTGAAGCCACAACACGCACAACCTTGAGGCGGATAGGCTACAACAGCAGAAGACCCCACCGGGTACCACTCATATCCTCTACAAATACGAAAAGAGGCTACAATTTGTAGGAGCTCACCAAAATTGGACAGTTGAAGACTGAAAAAATCTTGCCTGGTCTGATGAGTCTCGATTTCTGTTAAGACGTTCAGATGGTAGAGTCAGAGTCAATTTTTGGTGTAAACAGAATGATAATGTGGATCCATCATGCCTTGTTACCACTGTGCAGGCTGGTGGTGGTGGTGTAATGGTGTAGGGGATGTTTTCTTGGCACACTTTAGTCCCCTTAGTGCCAATTGGGCATTGTTTAAATGCCCCGGCCTACCTGAGCATTGTTTCTGACCATGTCAATCCATTTTTGGCCATACCATGTACAGTACCCATCCTGATGGCTACTTCTAACAGGATAGTGCACCATGTCACAAAGCTCTGAATCATTTCAAATTGGTTTCTTGAACATGACAATGAGTTCACTGTACTAAAATGGCCCCCACAGTCACCAGATCTCAAGCCAATAGAGCATCTATCCTATCAATATGGGCCAACATTTCAAAAAAATACTTTCAGCACCTTGTTGAAACAATGCCACATAGAACGGCAACAACTTCAAAGATGTAATATTCACCACAAAACTGTATTAGGTATTAGTGTCACAAAGACTAGAGCTCCTTTATATTGAAAAATTAGTTTAGGATATTGAATATTAAGTGAAACGATGACATTTGTCACTATTTTTTGCACAGGTTTAATTCTGTATTACTTCCTAACTGTTAACACAATTTCAGCTGTTGTACTGTAGATCTAGTCAATGCATGGAAGCTCAGGAGTTATTTTTTATTTAATTTTAAAAACACATTCTCATGACCTTTTGAATGACATTTCAGTTCGACGCTTTAATAATTCCACAAGTCATTTTTGTCTCCCCCTTGTGGTGCTGTGGTAAATGCTTTCAGATATCTGAGAATTAAGGTACAGTGTCTATGTTTGTGGTCCCAAGCATAGTCCAAAATATGAGCCAAAATCTGAGTTTCCTGAATGCATTTACAGTTTGCATTGACCTTCTGTACTTCTGTAGTGGTTTTGAAAATGGGTTGCACCGTTTTATTTCTATCCTCATTTTTGCTCGCCAGTGCTGTTACGATGGTGCCACCAGCACGTTTAGTAATGTGGTAGTTATTCTTTATTGCAGTCTCACTCTAGGTGCTCTTTAGTAAAAAAAGCCTGCGGTTGGAGCAGTGCTGAATGAATCTTATTACATTGGTATTTTCATCTGCAGTGATCTTAAAAGGATAGAGGCCATGGGATAATGGCATTCATGAGTCATTTGACTACAAACTTTGTAATCACACAGGTTGCATTACTGTGTGTATATTGCATTTTTCACTGTATAGTATACTTGGTTATATGGTTCTTTGTAGGTGTTTCATGTAAATCACAGTTTGGCTGTTGACATGTTATTCATTCAGCATGTTCGCTCTTAAAAATAAAATGTTATTTTTTGGCATCTACGGTTCTATGAAAAACATTTAACATACATGAAACCTTTCCACTGCACAAAGGACTCTTTTTAAATTGAATTCTTCAGTCACACTAAGAAGAAAATGGTTCTTTTATGATCACTTTAAGGATATGTGAGGAACCCAAAATTGGAAATCCATCACAGCGAAAAACTCTCTTTCTAGATCCTTTTTTTCTAAGAATGTTGTTGGGCCTTTGAAGTTTAGTCTAATTTTAATTTTAAGGACATTTTTGTTACTTTGGTATGATAAGTGTTGAAACAGTCATAAAATATGATTTATCAACCAAAACTAGTTGAGAATCCCTTATTTTATTCACAATTATTATTATTATTATTATTAAAAATTATATAAATAAATATCTATGCGAATAGAACAACATCAGTTTGAACAGATTTTAATGTTATATTACAAATATGCTTGTTTGATCAGCTTTGGCTTGTTATTGCATATTGTTTGACCAGTATATTATTTGATACAGAGTCATCAGTACTGGATCATGTGACCAAGTGTCCAGCTCCCAGAATAAGGATTGCATTTAATTATATGAAATGGAGGGAATTTTTATTTTTACATGCCAATTGTTGAAACTGAGTTGTTGTAAGCATTATTCTGGCACAAGCTTATTCAGACAGATGACATTTCCAGACTTTTGCAACTTCAACCCATTTTGAAATATTTAGAAACTAAATACTGCTTACTTTGTGATCAATGGAAAGACCATGAGAGAGAGAGAGAGAGAGAAAGAGCTCAATTTTAGTGCGGACTGCAGTCGGGATCATATTAGTTCATTTGCATTTTCCCATCCTCGTTGTACTGGGATTTCGCCTCTAATGGATAATATACACACGCCTATGGTAAGCAATTAACACTAAGCATAGTTGATCCGCAGACAAGGATAGTAATTAAAAAGTAAATAATTAAACTGAAATGCCATTTGATTTTTTGGAGGGAATTCTAATAAATGGTTAAACAATTTTTTGCTTTCATTGATCCTAAAATAATGCTTTATTTAGCCACATTGATGCTTCTGTATATTTTCAAGCTCAGTTCATTTAAAATCCATAAAGTATTGATGTTTTTCATAATCGCCAGATGTAGTGCTTGGCAGTAGTCTTTTATATAATGAGAAATTATCAATATGCATTTGCAATACATTGGCCTCAATGTGACTTTTGCGATACAATATTGTGATTTTTATTATTATTTTGTATATAAAATAAAGGACTAAGCTGCCCAGCTCAAATTTGAAAACTGTTTTAATCATTTCTGTAGTATGCTAACCAACTGATGGAAAATAAATGCCTTTGTTATTTAGTAAATTAAATTAAATGACTTGGCCTTACTGGTGTGATCTGGTGATTAAATGTGTAATCACTAGTTTAGCTTTCTTTGTCAGAATATGTTATACAAGGTTGTTCTAATAGAAAAATAGATGATCATGACAATTCTTTTTTTTTATCTTTGAGTAGTAATTAACATTTTAGTTTTCAAACATGAGCCAATGACACTAATTATATAATAAAAATGGAAATCTCTCTCCGATAACCATATCTCAAGCCAAATGCAACTTTTGCAGACTTCCTACAATTTTGTAGTCATGTATTCGCAGACACTGGGGTGAGTGTGTGTTTACTGCTGCTTCATGTAACTCTCCCCGAATAGTACCCCAGTTTTCCCCTCAATCATCCGGTAACTGCCGCCAACAAGTCCCGCTAAAATACTGACCGTGTTTAGTCTGGCACTGTGCAAGGAGATTGATTGGCAGCTGGGTCAAACAAAGTCATTTTCTTGGCGCCTCTCCCAGCAAATCTCTACTTCATTTGAACTAGCGCTATCAGGTCCCTTTCCACAGGGCGGACAAAACATCTTTCCCAGCATGCCTCAGGCCTCGAGCCTCAGCCCATCCAATCATCAATCATAGCAATAATTGCTTAAAATTGACAAAAATTGATAAGATGAGTGAAGAGTAGCGAGTCAAGAAACACAGGTAACAGTCTGCATTTTGAAGTGTATTTAAAATGAATCCAAAGTAGGATTTACTTTGAAATCCGTTTTATTCAGAAGTTGCTAGTAAAACTAAACTTCACAAATAATTGCAATAAAACAAAAAAATAAATTACGTGACTGCAATGGGATAGCATAACTGGACCAACCAGTGCACTGATCTTATTGCATAGCATCTGAAATGCTGTTTTAGTTATTCTGAAATGCCCGAGCAAAGTCTCTCCTCAGAGTGTTTCGGTATAATTACCTCCCAGAACGGTCTTACATGACTGCAGGCATTAGCCTCCGAAAGAAATATAGCATGACCGTGTTTATTGCACTTTTGTCTGCGCGCTCTGAGGAGTAATATATTTTATACGAAAATTATTTTATACAGTGGCATATTCATCACGTTTATCAGAAAGTAACGATTTTATTCTCTTCGACCCAGTAGATGGAAACGGTGCTTTATTTGTAAACATTTTATGCGATATTCAAATTTTATGTTATTTTCCCAACTTTGGAATTTGAAACATGAAATTTTAAAGTAGAAAGACTGGGATAGCATTTTGACCATGCTTCAATATCCGACGCTTTAGGCACCCTTTCAGCGTCAGTTAGATGACGCCCTCAGGATTGCGTGTAACCCTAACCCTACCCCAGACCTAAACCTACCCGCATCATCTAACTGCAACATGACATCATGACTTTTGCGTAAACATACACGCCACTTTCGAGTCAAGTTATCTCTATGAATTTTGAGCTATCCACGTGTCTGCGTGTAAGTCTACGCCATTAATGTCCGAGCAATTTCGCGTTTATGTACACGCCGTCAAATGTCCGAGCGAAACGCAGCAAAATGTAGATCTACATCTGGGAGCGATATTTTTTTTTCCTAGGATGGTGAGGGAGACTCATAAATGCTATTAACCCCAGTGACGGGTAGGTTTAGGGAGGGGGTTGAGGTAGGTCATATATTTATATATACAGTAATAACGTTAAGTCAACGGCGTTTATAAACACGCTGAAAAACGATTATGCATGTTGATGGCATGCCAAAAATGGAAATACATATTGGCGTGTCATACACACGCTATTTCATGAGATCAGTCTGCTAACTGACGCTAGAGGTAAAGCGTCAGTTAGATGACGCCTGAGGATCGCATCATGTAACTGACGCTAAAGCGTGCCTAAAGCGTCGGATGTTGAAAGCATGGTCAAAATTGTCAGTTAGATGACGCCTTGGGATGAGAATGCATTGCAAATGAAGATAATCCTTGATAATAAATGATGAAAACAACAAATAAATGTAAATAATTCTTACAAAAGGTGTGTTTTCATGTTTTAATAAAATATCTTTTACAGCTATACCACAGGATTGAAAAAAAACAGGTCAGCAACTACCCTAAGTAAAAAAAAAGAATAAAAAAGTAAATATAAAAAAGAACCAGCTCATAAGAGTCATTTGATCATTTAGGCAGACTACACTTGGGCGGTGTGATAACACACCTCACACAACACACCGGTGTGAGATGTTTTCTGAACTTGGCTATATCTTGTTGCTGTACGTCAAGTCTGGGTAAAGATTTTAATTTATCAAGCAAAAGAGGGATTTGCTTTCTGACATCACTACATCTGGAAAAGTGCCAGTGGTCTTTGCTTGACGCGCGCCACAATGTCGTCTTGGATGACCACACACAGGTGTATAACGCTTTTAAAATTGGCTATAAATTATTGCAGTGAGGCACTCCCCATAACCAAATTCCAATTTGTCTTAAGTTAGTTTGAGTTGGCTCAATGTGCTTGGCTAAATTTCAAACTAATACTAGGATCTGTTTTTGCCATACATTTTTTGGCCTAATGTATAATGATGATCCATCTTATTATAATCCATTTCGTTAGTTGATATTCACCTCTTGAATTAGTTAAGTTGGCAAAACGGAATATTCAATAAAAAACAACTTTTGATGAGACAGGTGAAGGCTAAATGCAGATTGCTGGAGAAATACTAGATATTGACCTCATAAGTAACCTTCATTAATGAAAAGGAGCTTTTATTAAATAATGCAAAGAACAGGCTTTCGTCCTGCTTTCAGTTTTCCCCAATCAGCTGGAGAATTAAATCAAATTATGGCAACGGTTCTCTCTGTGAAACCTTTTAGGTCAGGTCTGGAGAGTTGCAGTGAGAAGTTTTCTCAGTGACTTTAATATGATTCAGACCAGTCTTGTTTTCACTCAGCAAAATGCAGTGCAGTGTGTGAGTCATGAGTCCTGTCATATGTTTGAGTAATTGCTATGAACCGAGTGACTCCTCGACGCATGTAACACTGCCTTGTAGCCAAATGGCACGTGAGGGGCCCCACTCAGCTGCTGCTCACATTTGCTTGTTTAAGACTAATGGCACCGTTGAGTTCACTTCACGTGTGCACAAACAGTCAGGCTGTAGCCAAAAATATCTCGCTTTTCCCTATCTATCCTCACTTTCATTATTTTTGTTAATGCTGTGGGATAAAACTAATCGATCAGTCTAAGTCTCCATTCTCACAAGTCAGAGAGTACAAATCCACTAAGGGATGGAATTTATGATATATGGAAATCTTCTTCATAAATGAACTAGGATTTGTCACATTCTGGGCAAATCTTTATGTTTACAAGGAATTTATTGGCGAGGTGAAATAAACTTTTATGTGAGTGTACATTTTGGAGGGCACTGATTTATGGATATTTCACAGAGAGGAGAGAATTTAAGTCTACTTATCTTTATTACTTTCTTTTATACGATAATTAAAAGATTAGTTTACCAAACAATAAAATTCTGCCATCATTTACTCATTCATGTTCACGAATCAAGTTAAAATTTTTGTCTGCGCTGCTCTTTTCAAGCTCTGTAAATTACGCAAAAAATAATAATAATAAAACATTGTGCGTGACAAGTCTTATGCTGTGTTCCAAGTCTTCTGAAGCCATATTCTAGCTTTGAGTGAGGAAAAGGCCACAAAAGAATTCATTCATATCTACTTAAATTTCAGTAAAAAAAAACACACACTTTTCTAAGTAAAGCAAAGATTACATTGGAGTATGGCCGCACATTTTACAAGAAAATACTATTCCAGTTATTCTACTTAAAAATGTCATGTTTTAATTCAACGAGATATTTGCTATGTCTTTGTAATTATTGTGAAATTTATAAGAAATTTCATTTGTGTGCGTGTATTGACATTTTTGATTTGGCAGACACTTTTATTCAAAGCAAGCTTCATTGGTTTCAATGCACACAATTTTTCAGGTATCCCTTGCTCTGAAGTATCATGATACATTTATAGGACCAATTGTCCTTTTTTGGAGCTTGGAAGCTCTCTGGTCACCACTCACTTTGAAACAGACTGTATTTGTGATCCAAAGAAGGAAGGAAAATCATACGGTAAACAATTGACTTTATGAGTTCGAGTATACTTTTAACTGTCAAAACTGTAAAATGTTAATCTAACCAAAAAAAAGTATCATAGCATCCTCATTTGTAAGGGCAAACTTTGTGTACAGTATTTAATTTCATCCATGTTGACTATTAATGATGCCAGAGTTATTCTTTGGTGTGGGGAGCATGAAATGTTATTTTAATGACTGGTATATTTTGACATGTCCACATTCTTTACTTGCAAAGCCTCATAACTTCGTTCCCATTCACCATGCTCCATTTAAATTTACTGGTAATGTGAACCAGCTTATGGGCAAGGGTTAATCTTGGAAGCCGACTACAAAATCAAAGAGCCATGTTTGACCTTACATGGCCGTTTCATTGGAAGATGTTTTTGGTTCACACACTTTACAATAAGGTTCTTTAGTTTATGTATTACTAACATGAACTAACCATGATCAATGCATTTGTTAATCTTTGTTAATGTTAGTTAATAAAAATAAAGCTGTTCATGTTAGTTAGTTTATGTTAATTCATTCAAGTTAAGATAAGTATTAGTAAATGTTGACTTTAACATTAAAAAAGATTAATAAATGCTGTAGAAGTGCAGTTCACTACTTCTAATGAACCTTACTGTAAAGTGTTACCAACACTGCAAAGAGCTGGGAAGGTGGTTGTAAATATTTCACTTCAAGCCCAACATTGTCTACCACTGTGAACAATGTTGGCTCTACAAAAACTGTCAGTCAAGGGAGGGGTCCAAAGGTATTGAAACTTGATACTGTACTTAGTGACTGATCAGACAGTGATTACATAGCTGTTTCATGTTTAGGATTAGTATCAAAATGTGGATTAGTTAGGGTTACTAAAAGTAATGCTAAGATGCAGCTTTGCTCTCAGCTTAGCAAGAAAGATCAACTCTTTTGCTCACAGAACAGAGTTTGACAGCCCAGGGCGTGCCACTATTTGAATTTTTGGCACTGTTTTTGAAAAAGCAAGATTACCTCAGTGACTCATGATTGGGAAAGGCTGTTGAGGTTTTGGACTAGGCAAGAGTTCTGTGTTATCAATCACTGAACTTGTCAAAGGTTTTAGGGGGGAACATGATCTGTTGAGCTACCTTGCCTACTTTTTTCTTTTCTCATTGAAGCCATTTGAAAAAATTTTTTAACATAAAATAGTATAATTTTAACCCTTAATGCATGAATGTTTAATCAATCATTATGTATATATGAAGTATATCTAACACGGATGGATCTCTAATATCAGGAGAGTTTTATATTCTAACAACAGGTAGAGTAACAATTACCAACGCATTCTCATCCCAAGGTGTCATATACTGATGCTTTTCCCAATGCGTAGACATCCAACGCACATGGCACCCTTTAGCGTCAATATAACATGATTCGGTTATGGGTAGGTTTAGGTTTGGAGTAGTGTTAGGTTTTGACCAATAGGAGGCGCCTTCTAGCCCATATATCTGCGTCTCATATTGAGCGCTAAAGGGTGCCATGTGCGTTGGATGTATATGCATTGTCAAAAGCGTCAGTATATGATGCCTTGGGATGAGAACGGGCTGCAATTACAGAAGAATATGATAAATCTTTTTTTTTTTTACCTTTTAGAGCTTGGATGGGTTCAGTTTAAGCAGATGTTTTATACCATTGTCATTGTCCTCGTCAGAAACTCATTTCCTAGTGCTTTCAGTATCTGGCACAGATTTACAATCTCCAAGATATTCTCAAAACTATCATTTTCAACATCTTTGAAATGAATATTTTAATTGCTGACAGCTTCTTTACCAGAGCCGCCATCAAGTGACAGTGACAATTATTTGAAAGAGTTCAGTTCTTGCTCTGATCGCTGAGCCATTTCATGTTTTGCTGATGATACATCCTATTCTTTTGTTTTCTGGCTGCTGTAACTATGGTTGAAACATCACTTCATCATTGTGTATCAGAAATTGCCACCTTGTGAAATAAAGGTAAATTGCACTTATTCAGCCATCAAAGCAGAAAAAATACATTCTTACACACCTGGGGTTGTTAGTGACCCAAAACAATTTTTTTTTTCAAAAAAATAAATTGGAAAACATTCATTCTTTTATAATTGTAGTATTTATTATTTTCTTATTATATTGTTTATAATTAATTGATTGAGGTATACTAATACTTTATAAAATGAATAAGTAGGAGGTAGTAAATGACATCCTGGGTCACTAAAGACCCATGGTAAGAGTTTAAGTGTTAGTATCATCTATTAAATAGTTATTGAGCTATAAAAATAATACAGTGCTTTTCTGTATTGAGCATTTTAATATTGGTACATCCGCAATCGTTGTCGCAAATTGAGGTTATCATCAAGTTTATTATTATCTCTTTGCGTTACAGGTGAAAACAGGAATGTCTTATCTCCAAGTATAGCACTTTTATTTATTTATTTATGGTCTTCAATGTATATTTCATTTGCATAGGACAAAAAAAGAGCTTTCCTTTAGTATTACAAAAGAGTGTTTGGTATATTTCTCTATGTTAAGTTACATGTTGGCTCAAATTAAAGGAAAGATTAGTTTACAATCTTTAGTTTGCAGGTTTTTGTAAAGGTCATACATTGATGTGCCAGATATTTATGATCAAATGAGCAGCCACTTGTCATTAACCCGTAGATCCGATCTTGTGATAAGTTTGATGGCACAAGCTCGTTTCTATGGGTCTCTGTCTCTGTGGTAGAAAATCGTCCAAAATGTAAGGCCAGCCTGCTTTGGCTTTTTACATATTGCACTCTTTGCCTTGCTTGCCAGGCATTGACGTTGCTCAGACATGTCTAGTGTAATTTAGTATTGATTGACATGTATGTAAACTTCTTCAAAAGGGATTACAGCAACCAAGACTGTGTGCATCCAGGTTGAGGTAGTAGGTTGTATGGTTTAGAATTTTGCCCTGGGAGTTAACTGTACAACCTTCTAGCTTTCCTTGGAGCTCACAAGCCACCGATCAGCATACAGTTAACAAAATTAAACGACAAACTCTGAGACTTCAAGAATGAAGTAATATGATGCAATGCATTTTTATTTGAAATTAGTATTTGAATCTATAAAATGTGAGTCAGAGAGATGGACCTTTATATATCATTTCATAAGTATTGTATGTAAATTAAACATTCATGCATAATCCTGCGAGTCCTTGAGGATTATGTCTGTCAGAAGTAAAGCTGCAGCCAATCACAGGTGAAATCGATAAAATAATCTGAAAAGGAATGTTTTATTTCTTTTTTTTTTAAATCAAGGATTTTAAAGCTTTGTTTGCTTTATATATATAAAAACTTCAAATAATAGCCAGCGCTATTATTTTCCCAAATTGTTGCACTGGCTTGACTGGCGTCTATATGAGACCGGATTTAAAGGGCACCTATAATGCCCCTTTTTACAAGATGTAATATTGGTCTCGGGTGTCCCTACAATGTATTTGTGAAGTTGCAGCTCAAAATACCCCACAGTTAATTTATTATAACCATTTGAAAATGTCATTTTTGGGGTCTGTTTAAAAATGACCTGTTTTGGTGTATACGACCTTAAATGCACATACCTTTGGATGAGGGCATAACTTGATACCTATGGCAGTTGGTCTAAGCAGAAGGGCTGAGAGAGTGAGAGACGTGCTGTTTTGAATGTCATTTCAGCGGTACGTTTGAATCGGAATATATAAATAGTCTCTGATCAGACCCAGATGACGAGAGACTCCGGCAGAATAAACACAAATGAGAATGGACTAGTACGTCTCTGTATGGTTATTTGATACATTTATGTACTTATAGTGGTGTAATTGCGTCCCCTTTAAAATTATGGATGTGCAACACACACATACAGACACACACAAACACTAACGTTGGCGCAATTTTTTTAAACTACATACAGTTTAAAAATGTAATAAAGTTTGTGATAAAAACAAACTTTATTACATTGTGATAAAGTTTGCTATAAAAGCGAAATTACATTTATGTGAAGGACCTGTTGCGTCATGTTTATATTACTTGTCATACAGATGCTTCTGTGGCAAATGTGAGATCTACAGAACAACGACATATATGCAGTTTTTAATACAGTACATTTCAAAAAATATATATATTAAATACACGTTTGGTTAATAAACAAGGTTTAAATTAGATACACAGACATCCTATGACGACAACAACTTTAGACGCATTTGTTGTTGAATTGGCTGACAGACTGAAATGACTATTTGCTCAAAAATCATAAAACACACTTACTAGAGGTGACATTGGATCGCAAAACAGTAACGTTAGACGATGATCCACACTTGAGGATTAACTTTTAAGCCAAAACAACAGGATTAACCCAGGACAGAACATTTATGTTTCCAAGAGACATTACTGGCTGTTGTTGAAACAATGCATAGACATATACACTAGACCTCACCTTGGGGTTCTAAGCATCCGTCAAAACTGTTGCCATCTTGGAACAGGGGTCTTGTCATAGGAAGTAGCTAGGTAACGCTGCTATCTCTGCCTTTACTTCGAATTCATTGATAGTGGTGGACTTTTGTGCAACGTATGATGTTCACGGATGATATGTATATATGGATGATAATATATATATATTAGTGCTGTCAAACGATTAAAATATTATAATGTCAATATAATGTCATAGTTAACTCGCTATTAATCGCACATTTTCTAAATGTCTTTTGATTTCTTTTTGTTACATATTTTTTTCTCATTTTAATGCTCTTATCAACATGGGAAAGTGGATTGGCTTGTTTAGTGCAAATGTTTTTTTTATTATTATTATTGAAAATAACATTGGAATAGTGTTCAATTTCACACTAACATACAAATAATCTCTCACACAAAATGTAACGCTGTCTATCAATAAAAGGGTGAAAAGAAATACTGACGAGGTCCTGATATTGGCGAGGGGTGGAGAATTCGCATCATCTGTGTGTGTGTGTGTGTGTGTGTGTGTGTTTGCTTGGCCATCATCAAGTGGTGTTTCAGACTGGACGTGCTGCGATGATGATAGCTCAGTTCACAACGACAAAACACACAGATCCGGCGTCTCGCGCTCGTCATCCACTCAAAACGTAACGTTACCATTTGGCCGGCTCGCAAGCAGAAACGAGTGTGTGCGGCACAAAACGTCCTCGCGCTGCGATCTGAAACCCATTCATTTCAATTGCTTGTGCCGCGCGAGGACGTTTTGTTGCTTCTTCGAACCAAAGCGCAAGCGGATCTAGCTAGACCGTATAACAAAACAACAGGCACGACGCACACACTCGTCTGGGCTTGCGAGCCGGCTTTGAGTGGATGACGAGCGCGAGACGCCGAAATGGATCAGGATTCAGGACGCATGCCGTCCTGTTGCAAGAGCATGTGAAAAAAGTACAAAGTTTGCTAGGACAAGACCGTTAAAAAAGACCGTTAATCGCGCGATAAAAAAAATTAACGCCGTTAAAATGGGTTTGCGTTAACGCAGATAATAACGCGTTAAACTGACAGCCCCTATATATATATATATATATGTTCACTTCATGCATCCATCTTTGGTAAATGCTGCACTAGAATAAGGCTCATATTTTGACTAAAGGGTAAACAGAATTGATTTTGTATTTGTCTACATCTCAGTCCATTTGTCTTGTAAAACCACAAGAAAGCAATTGGCCTCACTTATAATTTCAATGGTAACCCAACAAGTTTCCTTGAGGGTATTTTTTACCCATCTGTTCACCCTTTAGCCATTGCATGAGCCCACTGGCTTTTAATTTTTCACTGAAGCTGTAATATGAATTTTGCTTAGCTCTGCCGCACCTGACAGACAAGTGATAAAGCTTACTTTTGCTTCATGTCCAGTAAATAACCATAATCTATACGTGGTCATCGATTTGTCTGGAACTGGTCCTTTCGGTGCTGTCAAAGAGTCTCATGGATCAATGCCGGCTCGCCCTTTGACCCCTAAAAGAAATCAATGGCATTGAGCGTAAGGGGCATGGCCAGCATCGATAGAGTTGGCTGTCAATTGGTGTGACAAGACATGATAGTTATTAATGTTTGCACACTCTACCCTGTCGGCCAGTACATCTCGGTTCAGACATTTTTTTATTGTCATATTTTATGTTCTTGAAGATATTTTAGCAGAGAAGAGTTAGTAGAGTACAGAATGATGCTGTTCGGATTTGAATTAAGAATGCCTTTAAATCAAATTTGAATTTAGGTAGCAAACAAGATACATGTTGCAATTCAAATTTTAATTTAACTTTTTTTAAAATAGAAAAAACAAATCAAGCTAAACATGTTTATATGCACAAACTATGCAACTGAACTTCCTTTGGGGCGTGATTAATTTAAATTCAATTTGCATGAATTGAAAGAGACAATTCTTCAATTCTGAATTTTGCACAACCCTGATACGGTATTGAGATTCATTTATTGGTTTTGTATTTGCCTATAGTGAAGGGCCACTGCAGAACCATTACACTCAACTGCACAAGGACTAACAAGCTTTGTAAAACTGGTAATGTATTTGCTGCATCTTTAATGTCCAAAGGTGAAAGTGGGGGTCAGCAATGTCCAGACACTGAGGCAAAGGCTGTAATAGAGTTGATTGATTACAGGCACTAGTTTAGGGCCTGCATTGATTTCATTTGCTTTAAAAGTCCCTAGGCCCTGTAGAGTCTCCAATGTCTGCAGTCTGGAGTCCAAGCGGACTTGGACTTGAATTATGTGTTGCTGTAGAAATCACTGTGTTCCTTGTGGTGCAGTGGAGATTATATACTGACATTCACAGCGCTGTGCTCCTCTGAGAATGCCTGCATAGGGCAGGAGTGTTAATGAAACGGGGAATGAACTGAACCACAAGATAGGCTGTTCTGCAAGTCATTATATCGTTACATGAAACCTCTTTCTCCATGAACCGCCTTTCTCAGTGTTTGCGCTATAATGTTAGACATAGTTAATGATGAATTAGTCATTAGGCATAGACTTATTCATAATATGCTATCAGCAGTGGTGTAAATGATTGCTTAAGAGTTAATTTCTCAAAGAAGATGTCATCGACTGACCCAGACCAGCCGCAGAATAGGTTGTGCAAAAGGTTTATTGCTCTCCTCAGTCAATTAATTTTAGCGTTCCCTGAGCTGGGATGAGGTTGATGGCGAGGTTGGCTGTCAGGAAGACATCGGGTTTGTGAGGTATTTCTTTGGGTCTTCACTTTTCTGCCACCGGCCATTTGCCTTGTGCCTGAAGAGAAGGGCTCGCCTCACTCATGCGCCGCAGCTTCCTGCCACTGCGGGACAGCATGATGGATGTCTCCCACAAGCCAATGGCAGCAAACGACGGGGCGGGTATAACCTGCGCCTTCCAGTCCACCCCGCCCCCTCCTAAGACCAGTCTGCGTCTGATTCAGCACCCGGCTCCTCGCTTCTTTACCTCCAAATATGATTTTTTTTCTCCTTCAGAGATGGATGGTGGCAGCGATGGCGCCTCGTTTGTTCGGAAAGGCAGAGGTAAATTGTGAATGCCGATAATGATCTGCTCATTCCCGGGAGCATCACCTTGGTCGGTCTCCGCCTTGTCCTCAGGGGAGGACAGGGGCCAGAGGTGTGGGGGGCGGGAGAAGATTGGGGGAGGAGCTGGGAGAGGTAAATGGAATAACATCATGTTTTGGCTGGGGTGTGCGACTGAATTGCCACCACAGATGGGAGAGATTTCATTAACCGTACCGAATAGTGTCGACAGAGGTAAAAGAGGGGGTGGGGTTCGCATGTTTGCCACATCTGCATGTAGTTGCCAACTAGTTGTACCTTCAAATATCTGTGACAGCTTTGTCTTGAGGCGGTTTGGTGCATGCCTGCATTTCCAAATAGGTTTGAGTGGCCGATGCAGTCTATTTGAAAGTAACACAGACTTTCGCTGGGGATTTTTCTGTGTCTGCAACTATTGCCTGAAACTGCAATGCAAGGTCGCTTTGACCTACCTGTTATGTGGACGAGGCACCTTGATTCTCTGCTGGGTGTCTATGGGATTTGCATGTCTGTCATGACTAAGAGAAGACAACAAAGAGGAAGGACTTACCGTCTGGCTCTGAGATGGAGGTGGGGGGATGTTTCCTCTTCTCACACAAAGACTGCAGAGCAAGGGCATTTGTCTATCGAAGTCCAATCTAAGAAAGAGGAAACAAGTTTCACAAGTTGTCATTCAGCTCGTTGCCTTTCCATTCTTTTTTTTTAACGCCCCATCATCCTATTATAGTTTTGTCTCATGCATAACAGTATTAGAGAAAAAGTCTTTGTATTTTCACAGGACCAGTGATGCTTTAGGGATGCAGCCAGACAAAAAACTTTTGGCAGTGTTGAAGCTGCTGAATTCAGATTTGATATAAGAAAAAGCAATAGCCTCCGCTGGTTATAGCTGCCCTCCTCTTGTTCCCTGAGACCCTAACTCGTGAGTTCTTCTTTCAAAATCACGGGTCAGGAGCTTGGGAGACAGGTGGAGGGCTTCAGCATCTCTGACCAAAAAATAAAGATTCTCTCAGACAAATGAGTTTGTGCGACAGTCTGTTTACCTGCTTAATACATGCTAATTGTATCGTGTTATATATGACCTTGTCGCAATGCACTTAACCCAGGGTGAGCAATTAAACCCCAGGTTAACACCACTTTTCATACTTCTATTTTTGAAAGCAAGTTATCATGTCTGTTAACCCGGGTTAGAGCAGGGTTTATCAAGACTTTGTGATGCTAACCCTCCAATTGTGATGGCAAAAAGTATAGAGTGTAAAACAATTCAAAGTTAAGTTTCATACTAGGGGAAAAGTTATTGTATATTCTTATAGTATTATATTGTTGCATAGGCTACACTGTAAAACAAATATTGTTGGTTTAACTTTTAGGTTAAAAAATAACCTGGTTGCCTTAAAATTTTAAGTTGATTGAACTGGAAAAAAGTGAGTTAATACAATGAAGGAGATTGATTTAATTATCAGAAACTCAAAATAATAAGTTATCTGAACTAAATCAATTATTTAAGTTGATTTGACAAAAGAAAAAAATGTTGTGATAACAAATCTTGAAAATATTTTTTACAGTGTATATAAAATATTAGCATGGTGGTTTCCGCTGATTTTCTAATTCATTAATTAAGATTATTTAATTTTTTATCTAGAATGTTAGCCTAGAGTTTCCAAACATACTGTGTGAAGTTAACTAACCATAAGTAAAGTATAAACTAGTGAATGTGGTGATATGAGTGTACCCGGGATTACATTAAACAAGGGTTTGGAAAGAGAAATGAAAATGCTATTTTGAGATCTGTATTTAAGCTCTGAACTTAAATGCATAACTTAAAATAATTTCACTCACTTCAATCGCCTTGAGGCACGACCGGTTTTTAAACTGGAAAAACCAACTTAGGATACACCTGGCAGCTAAGGTGTCTGGTTAGGGGGTTTTCCATCTAAAGCTCTTCAGATCAGAGCATACATTTATTTCAATACTATAGTAAAAGTCTAATTAAATGCAACACATGTACATGCTCCTTATACGTAGTTTTGGTAAATCGAGACATATCTTCTGGCTCTTTCACAAGCAAAGCTAATGCATTAAAAGGCGTATCAAAAGGAGAATTTACTGGGAATTTAATATGTAGGTAATGCATTTGGTTTGCTTCCTGCTGGGCATATGGTTACTATTACAGTTTATTGGCAGACACAGAGATTGTCGAGAGTGTAGGGAGGGCAAATGCTGTTTTCAATAATTTTTCGAAGAAGTTCTCTGGCAGATTAATTAAAAGCAGATCGGCTCCTTTATTATGGAATTATAGCGGAGGCAAGATGTACAATGGAAATAAAAGGTGGGAAAGGTCAGTATATTCCATTACTGTCCATTTGATGTCTGAACTAGGATTAGGTATATATATATATATATATATATATATATATATATATATATATATATATATATATATATATTATCCAAGAAGCGGGTGGGATTTATTGCAGTCACTCAAATATTTTCACAATAGTTAGAGTTTCCAATCAGACTCCAAGTCTGAGGATAATTGCTTTGCTTCAAAATGTCATTGCTGTGTTTATGACAGCTGTAAGCGAGTCTTCAAATATCTATGGATTAATAGCATAATTCAGCAGACAGTTCTAATGCCATTTGGTACGCTTGTCTGCTTCGTATTAAATTCAGAATAATAATTCACTATTCCAATACCTGGTTTACCATTTGCATAACCTACATTTATTTTGGATGTATAGTTATAAAGCCAGTGCAAGTAATATATTTGATTAAAACACTCAGAATGACTCTTTTTGTCATTATTTTTAAATCTCTGACTCTCAAGATTTAATGAGAAAAAAAAAAGAAAAGCGTCTAAAATGCAACCTCAACAAAACTGATTGTCCTCTGACGCGTAACCATCCAATTACGCACTGCATGGCTTTTATATATTTATTAAACTTCACTCCAAGCCGTGGCAGTTTTCCAGCTAATAGGTGCTTGCCAGAGCCCCCAGCAACAGTAGCGAGATAGTCATCCACCATGAATACAAAACAGTCAGGCATAGCACAGTAAGCCTGAAGCCAGTAGACTCAGTCAAATGTGCATGCCCACTGAAAAAAAAAAAAAAAACAGCCACGGTGCATGAGTCTATAATCTGGCCACCGGAAATCAGGATATCAGAATAAGGACCGAATTGTGTACCTTTAAGTTTCCATTCAGAGTTACAGTGAAAGTTTTAAAGCGGAAATCTCTAACTTGGTTTAAAGCGTTGCAAGATATTAGTAATAGGATTATATAGTATGAGCAGAGGTTCTGTCAAAATGGTTTAATTCGATTTTTTTTACTTAAATATGACAAATATTCAAATTATATTTGAATTTAACTTTTCTTTTTTAATTGCAGTCCATAGCTTTTTATTTGGCTTAAAAATTATCCAAAATACATATTTGAAAGAAAAATACATATCCAGTCAGTGTTTAAAACTATCTGCTTGCCTTAGCTCGATTTAAAGTGGTAAGCTTGTCAAAATGTTTTTACTTCCAGTGGTCCGTGGAGATTCAAGCATGTCTTTGTGTCATTACGTCACATCTGTACACATAAAGATGAGTCTCAGCTAGTATAAGCTATATTGTGTGTAAGGATGCTGGAGGTGGAGATTTATAGCCTTTTCTTACAGCACTTGATATAATTTAAACAACATCAGTTTGGTTTCCAGAACATTCCAGAAAGTTTCAAATGACTATCACCACTGACAACACATTCACCTGATGTAAAAATGCAAAAGACTTCGTATCGGACTTCGGAGTGGCTACAGAAAAAAAAATGCTACCGGCCCATGATAAACATCGTAATAAACATTGCATGTAGTCACGCAATGCTGACGTTTGTTAACATTAACAATTTGAGAACAAACTAGAATTTGCACGGTTTTGCATGAAAAGCGATTTTTAGATTTAATCAGTACGATTTACTGCAATGTCAGACCCAGAACAAAAGTGAATGTTTCTTACTAGTTCAGATGACATTTTCCAGTGAAAATTCTTATGTTGGTCATACTTCCAAAAAGAATAATCTGTGATTCTGAATGGCAGTATCGACACCGCAGTGATTGACAGCCACACACTCTCCTCAATGTGTTCATCTGCGCTGTGTGGTGTTGAACTGCAACTTAATGTAAAACGCAACGTAAAGTCTGATAATTCTGCGAATGTCTGCAATTGCAGATTTCGAACAGAGATGGCGACAAAGAGGAAAAACTGCGGACTGTTGCTTTAAAGAGAGTACTGAATCTCCAGATCAAAACATGCGAAGAAAAATGCAGAATCATCAATCATGCATATGCAAAATATCCCGATCAATAACATTAACCAGCATGTAAATCAGAGATGCCCAAACTCAGGGCCCACGGGCCAAAGTTGGCCCATGGTATCCTTTGATTTGGCCCGCCATACCGTCCCGGGAAGAGGGAATTTCAATAAAATGCAAAACTTTACAATTAAAACTGCATTAGTTAATCAGATTGAAGTTGTTTTATATTGATTTTAAATATTATAAAATAAATAAACCCATAGCAACTTTAATGTAATACCATTTGATTTATGATGCAAAATTTACTTTCGGCCCACGGCCCGCAATCAAGTTTGATTTTTGGCCCTTCATAGGAAAAAGTTTGGGCACCCCTGATGTAAATCAAAACTGCCTAATGTTACTTAAAGCTACACTGTGTAACTCTTTTAGTTTATTCTTAAAACACTTAGTTCTTTCAAAAATATATGTGCTCATTAATGTATATTTACTTCGTTCAAGTAATAAAGTATTCTCGTGAGTGTATAATATGCCATTGAAAATACATACGGGTAAGGGGTATACCCGTTAATTCAACATACCCGGACATACCTGTTAATTCAAGCTTCGCGCTTTCGCGTTTACGTTTCAGTTAACACTCATGGACGAGGTTGAACTGGACATGTTAATCTTGGACTACATTGGCCACCGTAGGAGTTAAAACGAAATCGGAATTGAGAGGAACAGAAACTAATATTCACTGGAGGGTCATATATATTTACACCGCTAGATGGGGTAAAAATCACACAGTGTAGCTTTAATGAAATGTCGGAAAAAGTTACGAAATGCTATAGGGCTGTGCTAGATGTTGATGGACTGACTCGATCTACTCCATCTGTGTTTTGATCATCTTTCTGAATCGGACCTGGATGTAGTCTTTGACAAATTAGATTTCCTCAGTTTTTGTTCAAAATGTTGCTTTTATTAAATTTATTCACATTCAAGTGTTGATAAATTGCAACAAAGACCATTTTTTGGGTTTAAAAACATGAGATCCAGTGGAATGGGAAAACCCCCACAACATCTAGAGATGTTTTTTAAAAGTTTAACTTCTTTTAACTTTAAATGGCTTTCTAAACATGCAGCCTCCTCATACATCTAGCACTTATTTACAGAGACTCAATGGAGAAGCAGCGCTCTGTGTGAGCGTCTTGATTTCGGTTTTGAGCTTCGCTATTTCTCAGTGGTTTGAATGGTTTTGTTTGAATTGTTTGTATGGTTTGAATCATAGTAGTATCCCGTGTACCATTAATAAGGCTGTATTTGACACAACTATTTTTTTTAGATTCAACTAATATAAAAAATTACTTTTAATTTGAAACTATTTCTAATCAATTCAAAATTACAGTGAATAAAATATCTTGATTGTGGACTTATACAGTTATTTTTCAACAAGAGTACTAATAGTATGAGCTGGCACAATCTTCAGTCAATTTAGATGCATTAAACATGTAGTCCCATGGAGGTCAACGAAGGCCTCAAAATGACTGAATTTCTTGACGGATATTCTAAGATGCTTGAGGGCGAAGCTACGGTCTGCATTAGAGCCCGACCGATAAAGGCTTTTGAAGGCCGATACCGATACAAATATTTTTTTTTGTGTTTTAAAATTCAATATGCCGATATATCGGCCGATATTTATTTATTTATTTATTTTTTTAAACGCGCAAAAAATGGTAAGATCATGCATTTTAAAAATAAACGTTTTTCTTTTATTGTCACAACAGAACAGACTGATGATAGTGGCATTAGCTAGCTTTGTGATAAGCTAGTCTATGATGAGCCATAATTTAGCAATGGATAACGTTATACTGCAAAGTGTAAAACGTACATTTTCAATATAACAGGCCAAGGAGAGATGATACGTCTCATTGCTATAACCGTCACACACTATTAAAGAAATGCTTCAGTCATGTTGTCAAAAGTTAAGAGGACAGTCAGTCAACTACACTGTAACAACGTAACATAACTATTACTAACTAATTCCGCTTCACTCTTGGCTTATTTAACAGCAGCAAAACTGGACATGATAGTCACAAATTTTGTCATGCTTATTTGAGATAAGAGAACTGATGGGTATGTTATTTTAATTGTTATTCAAGCAATGTTTGTCTCGTAACCAACTCAACGAGTGTTGCCAACAGGGACGGTGTAGAGTGCCCTCTGGTGGACAAACTATACAACTCCAACACTCATGACATGGTTCAAGCGTGTTTCGTCCGTTTTTATTTTTGAAATATTCATTTATCGGCCGTTATAACTGCTGATACTGATAGTTTGGAAAATGCCTAATATCGGCTGATAATATTGGCATACCGATATATCGGTTAGGGATGGGCATTTTGCAAAAATATTTGCATTCGAATATTCGGGCTCATAAAAAGTCGAATATTCGAATATTCATTTATTTAAATTATGTTTAACGAAAAAGACGTTATTTAATTATTTTTTCTTTTACGTTTTTGTCACCATTTCTGGACAAGCTTACAATTAGGCAATACACAACAAGCTTACAATAGTAATTAAAGTTTTCTTTTAGTTGAAAACATTAAACAGTAGGCCTATGAGTAAACAAAATATATATATAAAAAAGCATTATTAAAAGCATGCTCAAGCAGCGCGAGCGAAAAAAAAACCCTAATAAAGCAGATTGCGTCAGATATCGTACAGAACGTACACATATACACACACGAGTCAGCAAATGATTGATTATCGTCTTTATATTGTTTCACGTTTATGTTGAGAAAAACAATAATATCTAACGTTACATGCAGGGGCACCGTCAGCACTTTATGCTCGAGTGAGAAAAGATGCCGCGCTGACAACATAGACTGGCTGACAGACGCTTCAAAGACAAAAAGAGAACGGTGTTTCTAACAGCACTTTGCATTTTCTGTTCTTAAACCGGTGTCCCCAACGAAACTTCAAATAAGTGTGTCTCAAAATCATTTTGCTATTAGATAAGTTAACATCTTTGATCACGCGGGGTCCAGCTGCGCTTACCTGCAGTTGTGATGCAGTGATGACCAGCTGTCTTTCCTTACTCGACTGTTTGGATTTCATGTGATTTCTCATGGTGATGATATCATAACTCAGATTAATTAATTAATTTGATCAAAAGTAATTCCGTTTAGCAAGACCCTTTTCAAGTAACGTTAATTCCAAACTTCGCGAGGCAGACAACAACATTATGTGATCAAATACAGACAACTTGTTAACACACTCTACAGCGCCATCCAGTGCATTTAATTGTAACTGCGAGTTAGTTTTTAGAATACCGGTATATCACTGCATTTACGGCCAGCAAAGCAACGTATTCAAAATTCGAATAGTATTTAATTTTTCGAATAATAATTACATATCGAATATTTGAAAATTCGAATATTCGTGCACATCCCTAATATCGGTCTGGCTCTAGTCTCCATTTAAAAAATGAGAGTCAAATAAAGACACAACCGCTGCTTTGGTCACAGATGTCTTGCTCTTTTCTAGTTTACTTTTTCTTTCTTTTCTTTTCTATCACACACGCATATTTGCTAGCACACACTTGGGTGATAATCAGAGTTGGCTGATGTCTGTGTTTTTCAGACACTGCGGCAGGCGTCCAGACAGTCACCTGAAAACTCACTCTATCATTGAATGTGCTGCCGCCATTGCTTTCACCTTCCATTTCAATCTTATGAATATGCTGCATATAGATTACAACATTTTCATTTCATTTTCACATTTAAATTTCATGAAAATGAGAGGCTTTTTTACCTAATTTCAACCAGACAGCCATTAACGCCAGTGAGATTCACTTTAGTGTCGTCATGTGGTGGATATAGTCTGTAACTGATGCAAATGATATTCTGGCTCCAAATCTCCCATTGTCCCTCTTCAACTGAGTTTTATCTCCTTGGTGCCCTCTACTGCATTGCTTTGTAGGGGTTGCCAAGACAACCCAATCCCCGTGCATCCATGTTTCAGTTCGCAAGCGACAAGAAGGTGCACCGCCGCATTATTTGTATTGGCACCACCAAGGTCACTTTCTCTCAGCAGTCCGTCTACCAAAGTCAGCAACCCTCATGTCGGCCAGCCCACCATGAGCTATTGAGCAGACACGATGTGCACGGACACTATTTGAATATATAATATCATATGATTAAGATTGTCGGCACTTTCTCAGCCACCAGGTCACATTTTGCTGACATGTTTTCTTTAAACTGGGTAAAAAAATCCTTTAGTGGGGGAAAACCTCACTGTGTGTCTCATATACCAAGTTTTAACTGTACGATAATTGTAGGGGTAATTTCATGGAATGTTTAGCATAATTTTTGTGCCTCATATGGAAATGTATCCGTTATTTATGGCTTATATGTGGGTTTACCGCAGATGAGTCAAGCGGCAAACTAAAACCATCTCATAAGATGGTAAATGTGGGGTTTCGGCTCAAACTGAAATACCGCAGAGTGAGGACCATTTCAAATTATGTATATGTACGATTGTTGCTGAAATTGTGCCGTGTGTTTCATTTGCAGGCAGTTGGCGGTGTTTAAGCGAAGCTCATCTCCACACAGATGAGCTGAGAGGTCAATGAGTTCCTGGGCTGCCACAGAGACTGCCAAGTACAACCAGACACACTCTATTAGATGCATTATAAAACTGTTGAAACTCTCTCTATCTTTTTCTCTTGCTCTGTTTCTCTCTCTCAGTGTTGCATTGACCAACTCAAAATGCTTTTGTCTAGACTTTGTTCAATAAAGAAATATAAAAGGTGAACAACTTTGTTCTTTTGCTTGTTTTTTCAAAAGTAATACTGCAACTTTTCTGCACAAGACATTTTAGAGGAGATTTTAACAGGTCAAAGTTGCTGTTAAAAAATACATTTTATATATTTTTTTTACTTAACTGAACTGAACACAAAAGAGGGTATTTTATTTGTTTGAAGAATATGGATTTTGATTGACCGCACGGACATAGAAAACGATGGATTGACGAAAAGTCAATGGGGCCCATCAACTGTTTGGTCTTCAAAATATCTACTTTTGTGCTCAGCAGAAGAAAGAAAAAAACTTGCAGATGAGTAAATGATGGCCAATCTATCAGTAAAACAAAAGCATTCATTTTACAATTGATAATGTGCACGTTTTTGAGTACAATCTTAAAAAAATGTTCTGTTCATTTTGTAAATGTTGTGTAAAATATGAAACAATATTTATTAATGAATATTATTTAAATGTATGTTATATAAGATAAAACATTTTAACATTTTTAACATTATTCTATATATATATATATATATATATATATATATATATATATATATATATATGGGCTGTCAGTTTAACGCGTTATTATCGGCATTAACGCAAGCCCATTTTAACGGCGTTAATTTTTTAATCGCGCGATTAACGGTCTTTTTTAACGGTCTTGTCCTAGCAAACTTTGTACTTTTTTTACATGCTTTTGCAACAGGACGGCATGCGTCCTGAATCCTGATCCATTTCGGCGTCTCGCGCTCGTCATCCACTCAAAGCCGGCTCGCAAGCCCAAACGAGTGTGTGCGTCGTGTCTGTTGTTTTGTTATACGGTCTAGCTAGATCCGCTTGCGCTTTGGTCGAAGAAGCAACAAAACGTCCTCGCGCGGCACAAGCAATTGAAATGAATGGGTTTCAGATCGCAGCGCAAGGACGTTTTGTGCCGCACACACTCGTTTTGGCTTGCGAGCTCGTGATTTTTGGATATTTCATTACAAAATTCTTACACATTGTACCTTTAAGGAAACATGTTGTGCAAAATAATAAATACATAAATAATTATAAAATATCTCAACCAGGGGTGCATCTGGTACTCACAAACAATACTATAGGTGCTCAAGGGGATCTAAATATTAAAATGATAGGTGGATCCTGTTGTAGAGCAAGAAAATCTGTGTCCAAGCACTCACTTAGTAAGAAAGGTAAGATTTTTGTTTACCTTTCTAATTATGTGAGTGCCTGAACATGGATTGTATACAACAGGATCCACCTATCATTTTTAAATATACAAATATAAAACAAATTGTACTTTTATTCATTCATTTTATTTAAATGTAACATTTTATACTGACTTCCACTTTATATCAGCTTTTAATTAGAGGATTAACAGAAGTGGTAATTGTACAAGAATACTCACACTTTTTATGGTCAAACATTTTTTTTCCTGTTCATTCTGTAAATTAGTGGGAAATTTAGATGAATAACATTTTATAAATAAATATGATTTAATATATGAACTATAAGGCATTATAAATAAATGATTGTCACATTTTTCTATTCATTATTTTTATTGAAAGATAGAATTATATTGGCCAGCTCTGTTTATATATACATCAGCCTCAGCTGTAAACAAAATCTTGAACCACTGAGAATCCAAAGAGCAGCAAAAGACTGAGTTCTGCCTGGCATTCTCCCAGCTAAATCGTTCTATCTCTCCACCAGTGAGCCGAGGCAGCGAATGAGGGCTGCATTCCTCAACAGGATGAACTCGGCTCACTGGCGCAGGAGGCACGGCTTGCCATGTAGAGTCCTAAAACCAGAGAGCCAGACACAGACAAAAGCCCCATGCTTCTGCCCAAGTCACCTTCCACAGACACTGACTGCGATACAACCTGTACCTTCTTCTCTACAACAGTACCGCCTCTATTGTTCACTTGTCAAGGGCCAACGAAGTAATAGCTCCTTTTTCCCGGAAAGAGCTTTTTCCAAAAGCCAAACTTCCAGCATTAATGCTTTATAGAGACATCCATTCGGAAAATAAATGAAGACAGATTAAAACCAAAGCAGTGCTTCTTTCTTGGTTCAGACTTGTGCAGACTGGTTCAAATAAAACAGCCACAGGTCTTCTTAGTGTGTTTTATCATATTATCCTGAGTCTCTCTAAAAAGTCAATTCATTAGTCGGAAACTTCATTCGTCTGCTCTGGCTGCATGCGTCAGATTCTTGCGCCAGGCACTGGAATCTCCTTCAACGGTGAGATTTAAAGCTTGATACTGAGGGATGTGAGGCGGGGCCAAGTCAAACTTTCTCTTCAAAGCCATGCATTTTGCAGAGATATTAAAGCAAACCAACGCACAAAATAGCAGCTCTTTTACTCTGCAAAGCAGCAGATATTTTGGAGAAGTCACAGACAAGTATCACACAATGCATCTAATCCAATGTCTGGCTGAAAAAGCAACACTGATATTGTTGCTTCTATCTTAAAGTCAACTGAACTCATACAGGCCTTCTGGACCAGCTACTGTGTATTGGATGAAGTTATGAACGTTTTTGAAAGCTGGTAGCCTGAAGGGCTGGAGAGAGATGCCCTACCCTTTCTCCCTTCACAGGCCTCCTCTGTTGACAACTATACATTCCACTGAGAAATCTCCATTCAAATGGCCTGGGATCCCTGCAAGCACATATTTCATATTTCCATTCCCAAAACTGAAAGCCAGCCCAGAAAGACCCAACTGAGACCAAATAGCCCTACAAAAGATTATTTCTACTATAAACAGAACAGAATAAATAATCAGTTTCTCGCATTTTTTTAAAAACCACAGTAAGTGAAAATTCAACCTGAACGTTCAGAGTAGCATGAGCACTTTTGATTGCTGAACCACAAAGTTGCTCCAAAACCACAACACAGCAGAGCTCCAAATCCCCTTACCATTAAGGTTCCTCCTTGGACCATGAAGCAAATATTTGTGTCTTCTAACCTTTCATCAAAAAAGCACTGCACGCTGTACACTCACCGTGCCACCTGATTAGGTACCCCATGCTTAGGGACGGGGTTGCACCCCCTTTGGCCTTCAGAACTGCCCTCAATTCTTCGTGGCATAGATTCGACAAGGTGCTGGAAGCATTCCTCTAGGGGAGTTTGGTCCATATTGACATGATGGCATCTCACGCAGTAGCTGCGGATATTGTTCGGCTGCACATCCATGATGTGTGATCTCCCGTTCCACCACATCCCAAAGATGCTCGATTGGATTGAGATCTGGTGACTGTGGAGGCCAATTCAGTACGAGCGAACCTCATCTTGTCATGTTCAGAGAAACCAGTCTGAGATGATTCCGAGCTCTCGACTGACACTGGCGCATTATCCTGCTGAAAGTAGCCATCAGAAGTTGGGTACATTGTGGTCATAAAGGGATTGGAGCATGGTCAGCAACAAATACTCAGGTAGGCTGTGAACGTTGCAATGATGCTCAATTGGGACCAAGGGGCCCAAAAGAGTAGTGTTGGGCGATATGCTCCCATTTCCAGATCGCCCCACATCGCCAGCCTGTGAGATCGGCGATACACGATACGCCACCGTGAGGGGGCGGGGTTCACTGATTTGATTAGTTTAACTTGATTAGTTACTCCATTAAATTGCTTGTTTCATTACTTTGTCTCACACACATGTATCTTTTTTTTTGATTCGTGCTAGCATGAGGAGGTGTGTTTATTAATAGGATCAGGTTATTTCCTGGTATAGTGAGGTTAAAAAAGATCCTAATCATTTTTTATATTTCAACATGTCAACGGGAAATCTACGTACACATAGGCCTATCCTACGTGCTGTTACATGCAGCATTTTGACTCTTCTGCATCGAGCATGAAAACTGCGGCCTAAATAAGTTATTGGGGTCAGAAGGTTCCGAGTCCCCGATCATATGTCCTCCTACCAGTGCTCTGTCTGTTTAGAGATGCACTTCACATACGCCGCTCAGTAGAAGCAACATTTAGAATATATACGCGGGTTAATGTGCTTTTATGCCGGGAGAAAATCAGAGCAAGGGGCAAACATCTGAGCCGAGTCCGAATCGGTTTATATACTCTAATGACTTGACTCTGATAAAGGAAAAACGGGTCTATGCGCTTACATGACCACATGCATTGTCAGTTTATTCAACATAACCGGGTTAAGAACATGCATGTAAACGCGCTCATTCCCCTGAAAAGTGAAAGTAAAAAAGGACTGCTTTCGGTATCTGCATTACGGCGCGTTCTCTCAGAGACGATCGATGAAAAACGGTAGCTATAATACTATTTTAGTGATATTATTATTAATAATAATATTTAGTAATTGTATTGTTTTTAGTGTTGGTGTCATTAAACGTTTTTTTTTAATGTGCTATATGGAAACAAAATACTTACGAACAACGATGCCATTTTTCATCTTGGATCTATATAAGAATAATGCGTCTGTTAAAACAAGCACTCTTGATAATTTGTGAATGGATCACCTTGTAATACAATTTTGATGTGGGATGTAGTCTTTAGTCTGTTTTAAAAACATTCTCCTCATAAGCGCGTGTCGGTGTTGTTGCAAGTGTTATGATGAATGGTGATGAATGACACGTGGTGATGAATTATGTTCATTCACGCTATGAATTTAGGCAAGGCAAATTAATTGTAGTTCCTATATTAATTTAATAACAATACTAGCTTTATAATAATAATAATAATAATAATAGGCCAAATAATTTAATACATTAATGGTAAAACGAGCTAATTATCATATTCTATATCGTCAAAGGCATCTGCCGTCGGCGATATTCAGACAATCGTCGATACACGATACTATCGTCATCGGCACAACCCTACCAAAGAGTGCCAAGAAAATATTCCCCACACCATGACACCACCACCACCAGCCTGAACCGTTGATACAAGGCAGGATGGATCCATGCTTTCATGTTGTAGACGCCAAATTCTGACCCTACCATCCGAATGTCGCAGCAGAAATTGAGACTCATCAGACCAGGCAACGTTTTTCCAATCTTCTATTGTCCAATTTCGATGAGCTTGTGCAAATTGTAGCCTCAGTTTCCTGTTCTTAGCTGAAAGGAGTGGCACCCGGTGTGGTCTTCTGCTGCTGTAGCCCATCTGCCTCAAAGTTCGACGTACTGTGCGTTCAGAGATGCTCTTCTGCCCACCTTGGTTGTAACGGGTGGTTATTTGAGTCACTGTTGCCCTTCTATCAGCTCGAACCAGTCTGGCCATTCTCCTCTGACCTCTGGCATCAACAAGGCATTTCCGCCCACAGAACTGCCGCTCACTGGATGTTTTTTTCTTTTTCTGACCATTCTCTGTAAACCCTAGAGATGGTTGTGCAGTGAAAATCCCAGTAGATTAGCAGTTTCTGAAATACTCAGACCAGCCCTTCTGGCACCAACAATCATGCCACGTTCAAAGTCACTCAAATCACCTTTCTTCCCCATACTGATGCTCGGTTTGAACTGCAGGAGATTGTCTTGACCATGTCTACATGCCTAAATGCACTGAGTTGCCGCCATGTGATTGGCTGCTTAGAAATTAAGTGTTAACGAGCAGTTGGACAGGTGTACCTAATAAAGTGGCCGGTGAGTGTATTTTGTGTCACTGAGTGTTTTACACAAAAGGCATTATGTTTATCCCCCATGTACATCACAAGAAATGTAAGTTATACTGAAACAGGAATATGTCAGAAAATAGAAATTAAGCACATAAATAACAGATTTCACTTCATGAATCTTTTCTATGTAATAAAATGTTACCTATCACACAAATCTGAAGGATGCATGGCACAACTGCTCTCTATAAATCAAAACTAAAATGGTGTCATTTTAGTTTATATACTCTCTCAAATGGATAGACTGAAGTTGCTACACAGAGTATCAACATTGTGATAAAAACTGTGAAGAAGGGTGAAGAAAGTTAAACCAGACCGAGGGCTAAACCAAAAGCTAATTATATTGCCCATGTATCATATCTTATCTTTACTGAGTTGACATAGTTAAATAACAGCCAGCAAATTGATGAATCTGGGTTGATTTCTCCCATTGCAAGGTAATCAGAAATTAAACTTCACTTGCCAGTGCAATAACAAATTAAGATAAATCCGATTTTCCCATCAGTAGCCTATAGCCTATAAAATGCACAACTGAAGTGAAATGCAATTCTAGTGAAATCTCCTGTAACTAAATCAGGAGCTGGTGTAAAGATAAAGCCTGTCATCTAGTGGTGCAAAGCATGAATTGAATGAATTTCCTTAGATAGTTCACCCAAAAATAAATATTTTGTCATTAATTACTCACCCTCAAGTTGTTCCAAAACTGTATGGATTTCTTTCATCTGTTGAACACAAAAGAAGATATTTTGAATACGTTGGTAACCAGACAATTGATGGCACTCATTAAATTCTATGGAAGTCAATGGGTGTTGTTAACTATCTGGGTACCAACGTTCTTCAAAATATATTCTTTTGTGTTCAGCAGAAAAAAGAAACTCGTACTGATTTGGAACATCATGAGAGTGAGAAAATGATGACATCATTTTCATTTTTGGATGAACTATCCCTTTAATGAATGACACCAAGTTTATAAACCAGCCTTATTTTGTTATTATTATATTATATTAACTGATTTTGGATATGCCTATTATACAAAAGTCTTGGAAAACATGCAACATTGATATTTTACAGCCTTGAAAACTGTTGCTCTACAAACTGATTGACAACAAAGTCATGATGTCATGTTTCCCTGCCTGTTTCTATTTCATTTCCATTTGTGTTATGGAGGTGCCATTAGATTTAGGATTAATTTCCCAAATATGCACCAAATATTTATCTAGGGTTCTCAGACATTTAGTGGTTAAGGTAAAATAAAGTAGTTAGGATGTGGGTTAAAATCCCACCTTTCACAGGTGGACAGTGAATCTATTGAAATGAACATTTCAGCATCTTTACTTGCAGCAAGCTCTCACATATGAACATACAAACAGTGTAGACAGACAGGATGGTAGGCATTTCCCAGCTCACAAGTGTGTGATGGAGTCTTTTTGAGATAAAAATTCAACTTTAAAGCTCACTGATGTTGTTTTAGAAAGGGCAAATCAACGATGCTGTAGGCCAAAAACAATGATTGATGCTTCGCAGTGATGCTGGCCTTCCATAAAGCCCTTCATAAAAGCCCCTCCTTTCAAGCTTTAAGGCTTAAACTTTTATATTCTTGCCACATTCTATAAACCATATCCATAGTCACCTTGCAGCTGTGTGTAGACACCCAAATGAACATGCACATTGACAAGCATTTAGCTCTGTATCGACATTTTCCAGCTTTAGGTCTTCATAAAAGCCTTTCATTTACAATGATATTGTCGTATTACTACATTCTTACTAATTCTATTAGGGGAAGTGAGTGAATATACGTACAAAAATAGTCTATTTGAAAGAGACCATGATAATCTAACCATGATAATTATTATATTGGTTCCTTGGTACTTTATACTAAGAAAGTAGCCTGAATGTTCACACCGCTCACAACATAACAAGGTAACGGTAGGCTATCACATTTGAAATAACGAAATGCAACTTGCTCATGAATATTGTAACTGTGCGTGAGAGAAAAAAAAACAGTTTTTTGCTGCTTACCTTCAGTGACGTTGATGAGTCTTGCAACTTGCAAGGTTTGTGTGTATCTATGTTGGCGCGTTTTTGTAAGTTACTCGGCCTGTAGTGTCAATTATTATAAAAAAGAAGGTATGTATTGCTCTTGAGCACCCCTTTAGCCCCTGCTGGTAGAGTGTTTAACTACACTATAATGAAAAGGCCAATCAAAAGTAACAATGTTCTCTGGCCAAATAAATAGCCTAACATTTTTCCCCAGGCAAAATAAATATATATATATAATTTGTCTGCACTATACAATCAAATAGTAAAATACAGTATGTGTATTTTCTTTTTCATCGGTGTTCCATTTAATGTTCAAAAAAAGTTTGAGCCGATTAAGCAAAGATGGCAGCCTTAAAGGGATAGTTCACCCAAAAATGAAAGTTAGCTAATGATTTACTCACCGTGAAGCCATCCTAGGTATATGACGTTCTTCTTTCAGATAAATACAATCGGAGTTATATTAAATAATAAAGTAATACATAAAGGCCTTTTGAAGCGAAGCAATGTGTTCATGTAACGAAATTTATTTTAAATAAAATATCTATATTTAAAACTTCATCAACAATAACAAGCTTTAGGCAGATGTATAATGTATGACGTAGGAGTGGCGTAAGCTTTGACACCTCGTGGTTCAAACAAACAGGGCTGGGTGTGTTTGCCATTACATTGTGCGTCAAGTTCAAGGGTAGCTCTTTTTGGAAGCTCTCTCTCTCTCTCTCTCTGTGTGTGTGTGTGTGTGTGTGTATGTGTGTGTGTGTGTGTGTGTGTGTGTGTGTGTGTGTGTGTGTGTGTGTGTGTGTGTGTGTGTGTGTGTGTGTGTGTGTGTGTGTGTGTGTGTGTGTGTGTGTGTGTGTGTGTGTGTGTGTGTGTGTGTGTGTGTGTGTGTGTGTGTGTGTGTGTGTGTGTGTGTGTGTGTGTGTGTGTGTGTGTGTGTGTGTGTGTGTGTGTGTGTGTGTGTGTGTGTGTGTGTGTGTGTGTGTGTGTGTGTGTGTGTGTGTGTGTGTGTGTGTGTGTGTGTGTGTGTGTGTGTGTGTGTGTTTGTGTGTGTGTGTATTGTGTGGGGGGTGACAGATAGATGACAGATAGATGATGTTTGTGTGTTTAAACAAACAGACAGACAGACAGACAGACAGACAGACAGACAGACAAGACAGATAGCACAGACAGACAGATAGACAGATAGACAGATAGACAGATAGACAGATAGACAGATAGACAGATAGATAGATAGATAGATAGATAGATAGATAGATAGATAGATAGATAGATAGATAGATAGATAGATAGATAGATAGATAGATAGATATATAGATAGATAGATAGATAGTGATCCCACTGCCCACAAGATGGCGGTGTTTGCTCATATTATGGGACAATGTGCTAGTACTAAATGAAAACACTGTTACACTGGTAACATGATAAACATTCCCATGTATAGAGTGACTGGTTTAGGTTTTCACTGTTTGACAAATACCCTTGTGCAATTAGTAGAAATGTAAATAATCTCTGTTCTCACATGATTGGGAGAACTCTGAGACGTGTGTGTGTGGGACATAGGTCTAAAAATACAAGCTGGCACTAGTGATGCTTTATTCACGCAGAGAAAAATCAATTAAAATATGAAAATACAGTAATCATAATAACTTATCTCCTGCATCCTGTTTTGAATATTAATATTGCACAAATATTTACACAAATGACAATAAATCAGGCAGTAATTTCATGCCTCACAGTTTCCCATTTTAATGAAGGCAGAAAAAATGAGTCTGGAACCAAACAAACAGCTTCCTACAAATACTTCCCCTTTGTGTGATCAAACAAAGGTGTACAGTATCATGTTATTAATGAACTCTAATGAATCTTCTTGCTTTACTTTGTGTCATCTGTACACACTAGAAGGGAAATATTATTGTGTGCTGTCTATCTCAAGCCTGTTTACTCGAGCCTGTTCGACAGAGCGACTGCCATAAGCACACACCATACTGTCAAGTGCTTCCTGTAGACTGACACCGCCATGTCCTTGCAAGGCTGAACCGTGTTA
Source organism: Hybognathus amarus (assembly GCA_030378365.1). NCBI lineage: Eukaryota > Metazoa > Chordata > Actinopteri > Cypriniformes > Leuciscidae > Hybognathus > Hybognathus amarus. The sequence goes on along the minus strand of JAQIUQ010007283.1, from coordinate 452,021 downwards.
TAATAAGATTCAGGGTTACACGGTGGCGCAGTGCTGTCAAACCCCTTCAGAATTCCACCTTAAAGACCTCATGGTGTTCTGCTCAAAATCATTGTGAACCAGGACACTTTGTTTTTTCTTGTGTGCTTTTTTCATTTGCTTTTATCCACCATGAAGCCGTTTTTAAGTGCAGATCGACAGAGCTTATCATTTGGAGATGCAATTTCAACCGTTCTCTCTCCTCTCTTATGTTTTCTCTTCATTTGTTTTCACTGTCTATCTCTAACACATCTGTGTGCTTCTGACCAAGAACAACGGCCTCTGTGCTTCAGCCTCCTCGCTGAAAGTTGCAAATGGTGAAAAGTAAGTGGCTTTTTAACCTCTCAACCATTCAGTCATAGAATAGTGTGCGATATAAATAATTTTGCGCTGTTGTGGCTTTTTCCAAGGTGGTGCTTAAAGGGTTAGTTCACCCAAAAATGAAAATTAAGTCATTAATTACTCACCCCAAGCTGTACCAACCCCGTAAGACCTTCGTTCATCTCGGAACACAAATGAAGATATTTTTGATTAAATCTGAGAGCTGGATCACTCCTCCATAGACTTCCTAAGGGACTGGCTCTTGACGACCCATATAAAGTCAATTAAGAAAATGTTTAAATATTCCATGTGCCTACAGTGGCTCAATTATAAGTTTATCAAGCGACGAGACTACTTTTGTGCGAAAAAAACATAAAGAACGACTTTATTCGATATTCCATTACTTCCTTATGGGCGCATGCGTGAGAACTGAGATCAGGACGTTTCTTCTTGCTTACCGCCCCCTGACCGTATCAGATGATGTTCTGATATAGCCGGAGCGCGATCATCATCTTACACGGTCAGGGGCGGTATACTCCTGAAGCGGTGAGCAGCCGGTAACAAGAAGTAGTCGAAGAAGAACGTCGTCATCTCAGTTCTCGCGCATGCGCCCATAAGGAAGTAATGGAATAGTCGAATAAAGTCATTATTTATGTTTTTTTTTCGCACAAAAGTAGTCTCGTCGCTCTGATAAACTTATAATTGAGCCACTGTAGGCACATGGAATATTTAAACATTTTCTTTATTGACTTTATATGGGCCGTCAAGAGCCAGTCCCTTAGGCAGTCTATGGAGGAGTGATCCAGCTCTCAGATTAAATAAAAAATATATTTATTTGTGTTCTGAAGATGAACTGAGGTCTTACGGGGTTGGTACAGCATAGGGGTGAGTAATTAATGACTTATTTTCATTTTTGGGTGAACTAACCCTTTAATGCTGTTACTATGTATGTGTACCACCTCTTCAGATTGTTTAGGTTTTGCTGTGTTTGAAGTTACAAAGCCTTCTTTATTATTTTTTCCTGAGGTCCTTATCTCAAAGATTCAGCGTCTGCACCTTTGATATATCTTGTTTGAAGGGTTGCTTGTTAGTCCTTGAATGTTCTTGTTAGAATTTCTAACAAGAAAAAAAAAGGTTGTGGCCTGTGGAATGTGGCCTCTTCAATGGCTGTGCGAAGCTGCTGGTTATTGAACATGCTGTCGTATAAACCGATCCAGAGCATCCCAAAGACATTCATTCATGTTGACTGCAGAAATGTCCACCAGAGCTGTTGCACGTGAATTGAATGTTCATTTCTATACCATAAGCCGTCTCCAAAGGCGTATCAGAGAATTTGGCAGTACAACCGCAGACCACGAATAACCACACCAGCCCAGGACCTCCACATCCAGCATCTTCACCTCCAAGATCGTCCCGTCACCCGGACAGCTGCTGCAACAATCGGTTTGAATAACTAAAGAATTTCTGCACAAACTGTCAGAAACCGTCTCAGGGAAGCTCATCTGCATGCTCGTCGTCCTCATTGGGGTCTGCGACCTGACTGCAGTTCTTCATCGTAACCGACTTGAGTCGGCAAATGCTCCCATTCGAAGGGGTCTGACACTTTGGAGAGGTGTTCTTTCCCGGATGAATCCCGGTTTTCACTGTACGGGGCCCAATGGCAGAAAGTTTGTATGGCGTCATGTGGGTGAGCGATTTGCTGATGTCAACATTGTGAATCGAGTGGCCCATGGTGGCGGTGGGGTTATGGTATGCGCTGGCGTATGTTATGGAAAACGAACACAGGAGCATTTTATTGATGGCATTTTGAATGCACAGAGATACTATGACGAGATCCTGAAGCCCATTGTTGTGCCATTCATCCACGACCATCACCTCATGTTGCAGCATGATAATGCACGGCCCCAGTTCTTGCATGGCCAGCAAATCCTGGAAAACAAATGCATCATGGTTTTCACAAAAATAATAAGAACTTTTTGCAACATAGATAGTAATAGGAAATGTTTCCTGTTCAACAAATCAGCATAGAAAGATTTCTTGACATAACTTTTTTTTAAAATGTAATTAAATGGTAACACGTTACAATGAGGTTCATTAGTTACTACATTAGTTAACATTAACAAAGAATGAACAATACTTCTTCAGCATTTGTTAATCTTTGGTCATTTTAATTTTAACATTTACTAATACTTTATTAAAATCTTGTTAACATTAGTTAATGCACTGTGAACTAACATGAACAACAATGAACAGCTAGATTTGTATTAACTAGCATTAACAAAGAATAACAAATACAGTAACAAATGGTTAGTTCATGTTAGTTAATGCATGAACTAATGTTTAATAAATGAACCTTATTATAAAGTGTTACCAATTAAATTTTAAAATATATTTAAAAAGAAAACAGTTACATTAAAAAATTACCAAATTTTTGAATAGTATTGTGTAAGAAAGTAGCATAAGTAAAAAAATAAAAAAAAAAAAACAGTAGCACAATGTATCACCAAAGAAATATTGTATGGAATTTTCTATAGCACAAACATAAAATGTTTTTCAAAAGTTAAAGTACATGATCTACCTCTTGTGTCCCTCAAGTGAACAGTATTCCTTATCTGTTATTGTATTTTTCTGACAGAAAGACCAAACAAGGGGTGGTGTAAATAATTCATGTTTCAGTAGAGACAAGAGTTTTATTGCTTTTCCCTGTCATGCAGAGATATTTTGTGTCTTGTTTTGTTTTCCAAATCCTCCCACACTACGAATAGGCCTAGATATACAGATTGTAATTGATGTCAAAATAGCAATCTTGTAATATTATGGGTTATTTTTGCATGTTGTTTTTGAACGTTTGTCATTAATGTAAATAGTGCCGTCGACAGATTCCATGATTAATAAGCATCGTACTAAATGCTAATTTGCTGATCATGTGACAGCTTTACATTCTTTGTAAGCATTTCTAACATCTTTCACATGCATTTCTAATATGAACAGCAGAGCAGTGAAAGTTCAGAGAACTGAATCATTTATATATATATATATATATATATATATATATATATATATATATATATATATATATATATATATATATATATATATATATTAGGGCTGGGCAAGTTACGCGTTATTGTCGCGAAAATATTTAATCTGCTGCCAGCACTTAATATATATATAGTATATATATATATATATATATATATATATATATATATGGATCATATATATGGATCATATATGTAAATGCATATACAGTATGTGTGCCGTCAGATGATTAAATGTAATTCACTGTAAATAGAATCTTCTCTATTGTTTTTACAGAGCCAACAAAACAGCAGCTGCTTTTGATGGACAGGGGATCCAGCTGGGTTTGTTTAGTTTCCAGTGAATATTGGCGAAATTGGATTCAAAGTGACAATTGAAGGGGGAGCTGGGGGATGGCAGTTGGGTCATTAATGACCTATCCATAGCAGGTATCTCCCCTATTTGACAGAAAGGAGGAGAAGGTACAAAATGTACTTACAGGTCTGTCATGGAGAAACCACAGGGCACTTCTCAGGAGATGACACTGTCAGTCAATGTCATCCAAACTCATTTACTGTGTCATTTATTGTGCTCTCCAGGAGAGCCAAGACTGAGCTCCCAGTTGCGGTCAGGCTAGAAGATATCCTCAAGCTGATAAGATGTGTCAGGATGTTGCTTTATTTTGGGGTATTAAGCACAGTGTGAAACCATGTCCGTTGTCAAGGACAGAACTTTTCTGAAGTTTTTAGAAAGCAGCCTGTTTTCCCTTTTAGTTGACGTGATGTGGTTGCCCAATATTGATACAAAAGCTGATTTTATATGCACTCCCATTCAAAACTACTCTTTTTAAAAAGAAATTAGCAATCAGCAAGGATGCATTCAATTAATCAAAAGTGACAGTATAGACATTTGCAATGTTGCAAAAGTTTTCTATTTCAATAAAAGGCTGTTTTTTTCCTATTCGTCAAAAATCCTGAAAAAAAATATATCACGGTTTCCACAAAAAACATCAAGCACTGTTTTCAACATACTGTAGATAATAATAATAATAACAATAATAAAATGTGTTAAAATGATTTCTGAAGAATCATGTGACACTGAAGACTGCAGTAATGATGCTGAAAATTCAGCTTTGGCATCACAGGAATAAATAAAATATAATTAAACCTATATTCAAATAGAAAATATTACTGATATTAGTGTGATATTACTTTATATTGACATTTTTTGGAATATTGCTATTTTTACTGTATATTTTGATCAATAAATGCAGCCTTCTTTCAAAAACATTAAAAAACTACCCCAAATTTATTTTCAGATATTGGATAATTAATTGTGCATTTGCTTTATTTCTAAATTTAGATTACCTTTTCCATCATCACTCACTTTCAGTTAATCTGGATGGATGGATGGATGGATGGATGGATGGATGGATGGATGGATGGATGGATTTTTAATATTGTCATCTGAACATGATTTCAGTTTATTGGTGTTGGCCATGAATTTGACTGTGTTGAGTCCAGACAATTTGTGTGTCACTGGAGTGTTGTGCTTGAATAGAACACATTTTGAGTTATTACACAAAATAATACAAAATATATCAGCCACAAGCCTTGACAAGAATCTAGGTTCATCTTTTATATCTAGGGAATAGATTTCTTTTCAGAAGATTAATGCCAGTTAATGCAATCAATCAAATGCCCTTGCAAGTATAGTGAGCACTAAAGCAATTTTAGCCCTGCTGCTTTATGCTGCCATAGTGACTGTATTTATGAGGCTATGTTCAGGAATGAAATGTTTGTAAGTTGATGTTTTAAGTGACATACATGTACCAGTCTGCTTTTTTTTTTGCAGCTGCGTCCATATTGCTTTATAACATGCACCAAGTATACGGTAATGTTGCACTGATACTGACTGAATTAGAAGCATTTCAAAGCATTTTTTATATGATGAAAGCTCTAGCATCAAGCACTCAATTTGAATGGCCAAACAGTGCAATCCACTTCACCTTTCACATATGTTATGCAATATGATAGCATTTACAATGTGATATCTACCAGTCCAACTGGAAATGAAATAAAAATGCACGTCCATCCATCCATCATCACAATCTTCCATTATATAAATTCTTTGATTTTCAATTCATTTTAATTCTACTTCCGTATACATTAAAATCATAATTGCAATTCTTTGTTGTATTTGCTCAATTCAAAGTAAGGAACTAAACTGGAATTTAAAAGGCATTCCTAATTCAATTCGAAATCAATAGTTCAAATTCCTTCTCCTATCCCAGACAGGGATAAGGAGAGGTTTAAAGAGTGTGCAGACACCTATTTGTAAATTCCATGGTGGCTCAGAAATTACACTGCAGCTTTAAGTAATAAAGTGCTTTCAGAATTTAAGTATTCACTCAAGTATTCAACCTCTCTCAAGCTTTTGAGTTGTTTATGCACATCATAATGAAGAGTTCCTTCAAAATTTGTGTCTAAGAACTGTGCGCTAGATCTGTGTGTTATCTGGAAACTTGCATTGCAGATTAGCACACTCTGGCCTTTTTGTTTCCTTGATTAAGTTATAAAAAATCCCTGGATTTGAACTGGATCCTTTAGAGGGTTAAAGAATGGATTTTCAGACAGCCCCAAATACTGGGCCAAAAATTAAAGCTATGCCAGCCATTAAAAAGCACCTGTTTGTTGTGAGGACCAATGGAATATTTATTTAAAAAGCTACTCGGAAATCAGAAAGAGATGCCCCAGTTTACACAACTCAACTGAATATGAAACAATTATAAAACTAATAGTACAATCATTAGGCTATAATCTGAAAGTCATGGCGGAAACAGATCATTGATTAGGTTAAGTTAATTCAATTTAAAAGCATGGATTACAATTATGTTCAGATTTGTACTTATTTATAGCTTATAAATTGAGAACAGCAAGAGATGTTGAATCAAAACCGTTGACAATACACACTTTCTCAATTAACCAGTGGATTTTTTTTAAAATCAACAAAGAGACACATGTATGAAGTGTGAATTTCTTCTGAAATGTGCTCACACCAGAGGGTGTTTTCACATCTAGAGTTCATAGTCTGTGACTAACTGGTAGAGCCAGGAAACAGGAGTGCAATTAGCACTTAAAATTTTTTATTAGGCCTATAAGGAATGCTAATTATAGAACTCTTGAAGTGGAAATATCCCAATGAAAATCATTTGCCAGCTTTAAGTGGGTCAATTAGGAGAAAAATATTGTAAGACTGCTCCAGTCAAGAAATTGCTTTTCAGAGTGAGCTTCTGACGTATTATACAGGGCTTAGGTGGAAAGTAACAAATTTTAAGATTTAATAAATATTTATTAAAGGAAAAAAAAAGTAACAAATTATATTTTCTTGTGTTACGTAATTGTCATGTTACGTAATATCTCCTAATGGTAGCATGTACAGAGGAATAGCAGCAGTCCTAGTACTGAGCCTTGTGGTACGCCATACTGAACTTGATCGATTATACATCTCTTCATTTACTGCTACAAACTGATAACAGTCAGATAAGTATGATTTAATCCATGCTAATGCAGTTCCACAAATGCCAACATAATTTTCGAGTCTATTTAAAAGAATGTTGTGGTCAATTGTGTCAAATGCAGCACTAAGATCGAGTAACACTAATAAAGAAATACTACCACGATGGGATGATAAGAGCAGATCATTTCTGACTCTAATGAGAGCACTATGCATCATAGTCTCAATACTATGATGTGGTCTAAATCCTGACTGAAAATCCTTGCATATATCATTTCTTTCAAGAAAGGAACACAGTTGTGAGGAGACTGCTTTTTCCATTATCTTTGACAGAAAAGGCAGATTTGAGATTGGCCTGTAATTGACTTATTCTGCAGGATCAAGTTGCATTTTTTTAACAAGAGATTGTTTCATAGCTAGCTTAAAGGTTTTTGGTAAGTATCCTAGCGACAAAGACGAATTAATGATATTAAGAAGAGGATCTATGACCTCTGGAAGCATCTCTTTCAGTATTTTAGTCGGTATAGGGTCTAGCTTACAAGTTGTTGATTTAGATGAATTAACGAGTTTGCAAAATTCTTCCTCTCCTATAGCAGCAAATGAAACAAATCTTTCCTCAGGGTGACAACAATGCATCCCCTGATGCGATACTGTAGTAGACCGTTGCATAGTTATAATTTTGTCCCTGATATTATCAATCTTATAAGTGAAGAAATTCATAAAGTTATTACTGCTGTATTGCTTGGACACTTCTGGGCTTGAAGCTTTCTTTTTCATTAGTTTAGCCTGTTTATAAGTATCTATAGCCGCGTTTCCACCGCAGGAACTTTCCCCAGGAACTTTGGGGTGGTACTCGGTGTGATTACACCGCAGGAACCAGGGTCTAAATAAAGTTCCGGGTAAAAATTTCCCCCCAGAATGTACCTGCTGGCGAGGTAGTACTTTTTCAGAGTTCAGGAACTTTCAGGGTGGTTCTTACGCTATTCTTTCTGCCCGATGGCGCGCGTTCGTCCCATCCATCTCACGGTCAATGTCCGCAGATAAAAAACGTCTACTTTTATATCTAGCATTACAAGCTTTCTGAATACGCTTTGGGTGCTCTTCTCTTTTCTGCCGTTTTGTTAATTACCTCGTTAGTAAACCAATCGCACACAAAAAAGCAGCAAATAGCTTGAATCTCCTCCATACAAAACTCAAAACAAACGCGCAGGCTAGGAAGAGCAGCCACACGCAGTTTAACCATGAGTTTAACGTCACTCATCTTCCCGCCTCGGACCGGTACTTTAGTACGCAGTGTAAATGCGGTAAGCAAGCGGTCTGGGGAAAAAAAGGTTCCTGTGGAAAAAAGTTCCTGGGACAAATAGTCCCTGGTAATTGCGGTGGAAACGCTGCTTATGTGTAACTATAGCTATAAGTAACTTTGCACCTACATGTCAACTAACTTTCATTAGAGTTTAGTAGACTGTCTACTTAATATCTGCTAAAACTTTATTTTGATGGTAATTTTGTTCTGACTATAAGTTAGTTGGTAACTACAAGTCAACTTATTTTACTAACCCAAACCCTAACCTAACAGTCTACTGACAGTCTACTACAGTCTACTAATACTCTAACGAGAGTTAGTTGACATGTAGTTGCAAAGTTCTTATAGTTAGTAGAATGTCTAACGTGGACTATCAAAATAAAGTGGAACCCATTTGAATCAGTGCACAAATTATACAGTAACTTTCACAGGGGTCATTGAAGGTCACACAGAAGGTCATTTTCTGTATCTTTTGGGGGGACTTTGTACGTATACAAAAATTTGAGTGAAATGTAAATCTTAAACACTGACATGTTTTTCTGTTATAGAGAAAAGTTCCACTTTCCTCATATTTCAAAGAAATGGTACTGAGCTGTGTTACATCTATATGGAAATGAGGTAGCCTAAAAGAGGAAAAGAGGTAGCGTGTCTGCATTCTTTGTATCCACACCAACATTTAATTTTTTCAATGAAGATCTAGTGCCACAATAATTTATACATCATTGCTATGGGGCAAAACAAACAACTATACAGTATAAACTGGAGTTGAAAAATGTGGCGCTAAAAATAAGATGATAGGACTTCCTGTCTCTGGGGGATGTATACATGTGCTTTAATATTCATGAGTGCATATTTATGTCTGCATGTTTAAATAACACAGAGCCTCCAGCCTCCATCCTGATCCTGCCATGCATCTGCCACTAGCCAGGGTCTTTCCCCTTGTTTTATCACTATGTTTACTTCTATGATTTTGAATAATTCATGAAGTTGAAGAGCTGGGGGGCAATGACATGGGGATGTGGAGAGTAGCCAGCAAATGACATAAAGCGTATATATTGAAAAAGTTTTTCCTGTAGAATGAAAAATATTCAGCAAACTGTTTCTCAAGGTTCTTGAGTTGCTCCATTTCCATTGATCTACCAAACAGCTAACATCATCTGACTACACTATACATTAGGCCTACATCTATGTCTTTCCTGAATAACCAAAACATCAAACCAAGTGGCATAAAACACTTTTCACTCATTTTTTGTGATAACTACATTTGTTGTGTTTCAAATGTTAAAAGTATACTGCTCAAAATGAATACTAAAAAGGTTCTGAGAAGAGGAAAAGTGTTTTTTCATATTTGGCGTTAGCACATGGCTTGTCCAATCCGATCTAACGGCAACTCGTATACTGTTTTACGAGGTGCCTAATTTGTACAAATTCATATGCTTTGTTGGGGAGTAGTTAACTACAAGTAGCGTAGCTACTAACTTAACTACATTTTTCAGTAGCTTGGCAGTAGCTCAGTTGCTTTTTGAACAGTGTAGCTTTTCCAGTAGCTAACTACTTTTTGCAGCAAGTAGCGGTGTAGCGCGAGCAAAAGCTACATTGCTACATTGTCGAGCTTGTGCGAATAAGCACGATGCAAGGATATTCTTCTTCTTGTTAGATTACAAACTCATTTTTTGCCATTACCGCCACCTGTTGTTTAATCACACATCTTGCGGCTAACGGTTCACTGACGTACAGAAGTGGGTTGACACACCCATATTATGATTATATAGCAAGACGTGACGGCAGATTTGGAGGATGGAGAAACAACTAACGTTAATTACCCATGGCCTTATTTGTCCAAGTTCAATCAGTATTTTGAGAAAATGTTCTACATGCAATTTACGTTGGATGTATATTTCGTTCTTGCAATGTTGTAGGCTATTTGTTGCACTTTTGACAAACAGTCAGAGATATTTTAGTGTTGTGTGTCATAAAACAATACTCTTTGAAATCGTAATTGCATTGCCTTGTTTTAAACACTAAATATTTTACTTAAAACATTCCTCAGACACTTATTCAGTTATTTATAATATACGTTGTTCAAAAAGCAAAAGTAGTTTCAATGTAGCTACTTTTTGATTGTAACTTGTAGTGTAGGTAACTACTTTTCTAAACGGGTAGCTTGACTGTAGTTAAACTACTTTAACTTACGAGTAGCTTGTAGCTTGTCAAACTACAGTTTCAGAGTAGCTTCTCCAACACTGTTCATATGACCTTGTCACATGAGATCTATACAGTGACGTAAGATCTGGCTCTGTGATGGCTCTCTAGCCTGTGGAAAGGCAAGCCGGTTCTTTGAAAGCTTGTCAGTTCGAACCAACTCCGAACCAGCACTAGCTCTAGCTCTGAACCAGTACCTGGTTCTTGTTGATGGAAAAGGGCTATTTGAGTGTTGTAAAGGGCTCTATAAATAAATGTTGATGATTGATTGATGTGCTTTCCTCTCAATTTTCTCACCCCCCCTTCTTGTTATCTGATTATTGGTTAATTTGCCCCACCTGTGCTTCCTTATTACTTCCTTTGTTTGCTCTCTCGATTTATTCTCCTGTTGTTTTATGTGCATCATGTTTACCTACTGTTTTTTTTTTCTTTAGGGATGGGCAAATGAAGCCTCATAAAGCACTGAGGCTTTCCCTTGAATGTTTACGAAGCATCAAGAGTGTCAAAAACAGCGGCCCTTCTTTTTCGTTGATCACGTGTTCCTCTGAAAACAATACGCGCTCCGACACGGAGATTCATGAGAAATTTCCACTCCATAGGCGTACTCAATACGCGCTTTGAAGCTTCAGTGTCAAATGTTACACTTTGCTAAGTCCAGCCAATCATGTTTTCCCCCACATGGTATTTTTTTTATGAATAAAAAGCCTATATCTGCATTCTTGAGTCATTGCCTTATTCTTTAGCCTATGCAGCGATTAATTGTGATTAACCAGGGCTCCAGACTAACCAGCGCGTCCAAAAAAAAAAAACGAACCCGAGGCTTTTTTTGTTTTTTTTTACAAAATGACGCTTTTACGCGTGGCATTTTATGCGTCGGTGTGCACATTGCTCACATTGGCGCCCTTTGTTTAGACATGAGGTGTTAAACGTCGGCAAATAACAAGTCTGTTTGAGTCTGTATGTTGTTTAATTTGTGTGTGTGTATAAAATAACCACATTGATGTGATTTTTTTTGCTCTTATTTAACAAGAAAAATGAGATTGGAACACTAAACTGTTGTGGCAACTTAAGTACATTTGCCTACTTTTGCACTGTTGCTATATGACCTCATGAAGGTGTTCTGCTGTGATAGACAGCCTGTTGCTCTTCCTCTTATGAAAGCCATATGGAATATCCAGATTTGCATTTAGATGTCTTTTTTCACACCCTTTCTTTTTTCCTTTCTGACTCAGGCGACAAAACTCATCTTTGACATAAAACAAGGATCTCTGGGGTTAGGAGACAGGAGCAAGCTACCAAAAGCCCTTTAATAAATGGCTGTTGTTGTTCATGCTGACAGCACAGCACCTGGTTGGCATGGAGCTGCCTTTTCTGTATTTTAAATGAGCCACCATTTTTTATTGACTTCCCTGCAGGAATGTTATTCAGATGTTCACCTCAACATTAGGCATCAAGAGCTGATAGCTGAAATGTTTTAAATGCATTATTCATTTATTTTACTTTTTTAAATAATTTCAGCCATAATGTGTCAGGAGCGATTCACTGCTAAATAGCGTAATTCTAATATAACACTAATAATAGAGGTAGCCAAAGTGATTTTTGGTATTTGCTTCTCAAATCACATTTTGAAAAATGTATCTTGTGTTAAGTGCTCACTGTGTCAAGTGAAAATGAGACCCCAAATGAACTTTAATGGCTAATTTAGCCTTTGGGAACACACGTTTTGAGATAGCTTTATTCTAAAGCAAAAGCCAATTATAGCAGCTTTTTATCTTAAAAACCTCAGATGCAAAAGCAATTTTAGGCTACTTGCAGAGCATGTTGAAATAGCTGTTTTGTAATTTATACACCTACATTTCCGTTATTCGGTAAGGAGGTAAAATCACCATTGTTCTAAGAGAGGAATACATATGATGCTCTGTAGCTAATAATAGCAGTCTCAAAAGTCTGTGACAAGCACCATTTAAAAAGTTAAAACTTAGTGTTTTCAGGTTAATGCTGCCAAATCCATTTTTTTCACGCTTGGCTTAAACCACTGAAGTCAATTAATTTTAAGTTATTTTAAATGCAGTTATTTGAATGAAAACTGGGGATGACATCATTGAGACAGCAGGTCTATGTTTTGCTGTATGCGTAATGACTTTGTTGACACGCACCCTAATAATTCAATCATGAAAATACAATACTTTGATCAAATTGATGTGCTCATAGTTAGAGCAACCATAATAGTAGTAATATGGTGTCGATTTTAATCGCAATAAATAAACATGGTGATAAAAGAGGCATCAATTTTTTGGAAAGAAACTGAGTTCATGTTGACAACTTTGCACTGCATGAATATAATGCAGTACATTCATGGTTAATGAAGACATTTTAGACGTGTCACAGAGAAAATCCAATATGTCCACAGAAATGTGGACTCAAACAGTAGCCAGTAACTCACCTACTGTATGTGACTTCATCACTTGTGCTGTGCATTGGGTATGTGAATAATGGCAGTAAACCACAATTCTTAGTGAATAATGAGTAATGAATATTGTATGTAAATGGGAGTGAGGTTTGCTAATGTTGGTATCTAACTGTGATTAAGTCCTTACTGATTAAATAATCACAGTAATTAAATTAATTGTGCACATGTAGTTAATGAGTTTATATATATTGAATTTTGGTTCTCTCACAATGCAAACCGTTTGTGTGCAGATTAAAAAACACAGACACAGCCAGATCATTTCCATAATGACCAAGACAATGTACCAAGAGCAGCAACAATTAGCATCTGGTTTAAGACATGCATTAAATAAGAGCAAATTCCAATAAATTGACTAGAGCAAACCTTAGTAAATCAAGAAAAAAGGTACAAAAGCTGTCACTGGGGCTGTACCTCTTCAAAAGGTACACTTTTGTACCCAAAGGCTGCATATTGGTACCTTAGTGGTACATATTATCACCTAAAATGTGCATATTAGCACCTGAAATGTACATATTAACACCTAAAATGTACATATTAGAACATAAAATGTACATATTACCACCTAAAATGGACTTATTAGCTCATGCAATTGACATATTAGCACCTAAAATGTACATATTAACACTTAAAATGTAGATATTAGTACCTACAATGTACATATTAGGACCTAAAATGTACATATTAGCTCCTGAAATGGACATATCAGCACCTAAAATGTACATATTAACACTTAAAGTGTACATATTAGCACCTAAAATGTGCATATTAGCACCTGAAATGTACATATTAACACTTAAAATGTACATATTAGAACATAAAATGTACATAAATGGACTTATTAGCTCATGAAATTGACATTTAGCACCTAAAATTGACATATTAGCACCTAAAATGTACATATTAACACTTAAAATGTAGATATTAGTACCTACAATGTACATATTAGGACCTAAAATGTACATATTAGCTGCTGAAATGAACATATCAGCACCTAAAATGTACATATTAACAATTAAAGTGTACATATTAGCACCTAAAATGTATATATTAACACTTAAAATGTACATATTAGCACCTTAAATGTGCATATTAACACTTAAAATGTACATATTAGCACCTAAAATGTACATATTAACACCTAAAATGTACTTATTAGCTCATGAAATGGACAAAAGTTTATCATTTGAAAAGGTACAGCCCCATTGACAGCTTTTGTATTTTTTTCTCAGAGTGCATGATTCATTCAAATACTGTCCTCCCATAAATTTTGCGCCTGAAATGGAAATAAATCCTACAAATGCATGCAATAAGATCAGCCTTAAAACATAACCCTGTCCACACCTTTTTAGCACATTTTTCGTCACTATACATGTCTTTAGTAAATCCTGACACTTTTTTTAACACTAAAATACTGCAAGCTGTTAGTAAATCCTAACTATAGTGCATATAATCCACTTACTTAATTCTAGAAGAAACAAAGAACTGTGATTGATTGTATTGTGAACTTTTTCTTTAATACATCATAAGAAAAAAAAACCTGATGTTCTGAATTTAAAGTGCAAAGATACTTTACATTATTATATTGATGCTGACTTAATGCTCACCCTTCTTATTCATCTCATATTTGTTCTGTTTGTCAGTGTGTGAGATTGTGGTCATGAGATGGATGCACCAAGTGAAATAACTCACGCTGATGGATCAATGCAAACATTTCTGTTGACAAGGATAAATGAGAACATAAAACCCACACATTACAATGAATCACTTCTGATTTCTGAGCAGTGCAGTCTCCCCACTATGAAAGTATGGTTATTTCTGGGTGATATTTTTATCAAAAAAGATTAGCAAAAATTTCAGCAGAGATGATTTGTGCTCTGCATGTCAAAACGCCCTCTGTGATGATAGCAATACAGTAGGGATCAGACAGATAGGGATCAATGTTGACAGTTATTTAGGATGATTAACTTTTGTCAACATCGTGAACAAATACTTTATTTGGTCCAATGACTTCCTGCCTCTTTTCATTTTAGTATGCACCTCAAATAATCACTTAGATACAACTTTTTCTTGTATTAAGAATACATTTGTTGTAAATATTCTAATGTTTGTTATCGCTATTCTTTTGAATTTTTACTTTACCATTCAAAAATGTGGGTTTAGTGCGATTAAAAAAAAACTTAAAAAATAGTAATAATTTGATTCAGCAAAGATGTAGCAAAGGTTACAAATACATCCTACCCTATCTCACGACCAATTTGTACGAATTCGATACGAGTGATTAAAAAGTGTCTAATTCGTACTAATTTGTACGACCTCACTCATAGGAATTCGATATCGATTTGCCTAAACCCACGTGATGGTTAGGTTTAGGGCGGGGTTAGGGGTAGGTAGCTAATAGTGTCAATTAATGTGCTAATTACTACAATTAGTCAAAGCTATGCACTTCAACTTCCAGTTGTCTGCTTTAATTAATCATTATCTAATGATTTGCAAAGGTATCATTATGTTATGACTTTACTTGTTGGGGCACATCATTATTTACTAGTCATTTAGTAATTGTAGTAATTTGCACATGAATTTGCATTAATGAAGTATTAATACATATTAGTGTACCTGTCATATTATCTGAAAGTTGAAATACAAGATTCTGGCTTATTCTTGTAATTAACATATTAATTAACATTATTAGTTAAAAATGAGTTATTATGGAATTAATCCACAATTGCATATTTAATTAATAACAATTCATATATGAACTAATACATTAACCTTACAGACTCTTAATTAGTTCCTAATGTGGTAATCATTAATGAATAGCTTAAATAATCATTAGTTACACATTAATTCAGAATTATCTGTGCATTAGTTAAGCATGAATTAATGCTTATTAGTGCACACGTATTGTAAAGTGTTACCATTTTATTTTACTTTATTACTGTTTTGCTGTATGTTGAAATTAATTCAGCCTTGGTGAGCATAATATTTTATAAGAGTCATTTATAAGAGTCATAATTTAATATTTGCCCCAGAGTGCCACATAAAAATGAGCAAACTGTGTTTTGGTTGTTTTATATGTCACTCACACGCCCCCTCATTTGAATAGATGGTTCTTGGCCAGAAAATGCACCAGATTCAATGCCAAATATCTTTGCCTGTCTTGTCTCAGACTGTGTTGGGTTAGCACAGACAGAAGAGAGTACTGAGTTTATGAGAGCTGCCAGCATGCAATAATAATTCCCACTACTGCGAGTGTTTTAGAATATCGTCAGCCATACCTGTCTGCCCTCATACTGACATAGTCCAACAGGGCACATCACATCCTCAGTCAGCTATGAGAAAGTATTTGCACCCAGTGGAGCAGTCAATCACATCAGAACAGGCCTACTGACACCAGAGTCCCCATAACTCTCCTCACAACAAGAGGCTTTTGCTCCGGTCCTGCAGTCACGCTCGTCCCGGACTCCACTAAGATTCAGAGCATGTTCCCTCTCTTCATCACTCTCTTGGCTAATGAGTAGCGGAGCTCTTGTGGTGCAATCGGGAACCCCAGCTATACCTTCACTCCGGTGCCACTCATCCCGCCAAACGCTTACCCTCCCATCAACCTCTCGCTTCTCTCAGGCTGAAAGACAGCCAAGTCTTTTCATTACAAAAAGTGGTCTGAGTCTCCTCTCCTAGAACCGACTCACTCATCATTTCTGTCCGCTGCAAAGCCATTACGATGATTGAGGTTAATTGTGTAAATACCGCATTTCAGGTGGCCCATCACAATGACAGTGGCCCATGTCATTGCAGCACCAAAATAGAAAGTTACATGGAGCTTTTGTATCTGCTTTTGTTATCCTGTAAATCCAATATACTGTCAATAGCCTTATAAAATTATTTTCGCCATGTTTATTGCAATAAAATGTTATATAATTCAGGCTACGAATATATTTACAAAGCCCTCTGTAAATGTCTTTATAATATAACTAGGTATAGACCTTATGTAGCCCCGCCCCTTTTCAGCGCTGCGCTCGTTGTCTTTGACTTCCGGTCTGTATTTTCAGAGCGATCTTGCATTGGCATGAATGAACTGCTCGTAAAAAAATTACCGGTCGACATTTGTTAAGACATCTGCTTTACAATGCTTATGATAAACATTACAATGCTCATGATAACTTTTGTTAACTCTACAATAAGTAAATCCACTTCACCAGCTAATTTCTCCTCGACAGCGATGCCATTGAAATATACAGAGCGACCGCAAAAACGGAAGTTCAAAGACAATATTCTAAAGATAACGGTGCCCACGTTTCTCTGGTGCATAAGCTCTATAAGACTGGAAAGTTTGGTGTATATAGGCACTACTGAAGTGGAGATGTCAGACTTGGAGTATGAAGAGAAAGGTCATTTTGAGAAATCAGGCTTTAAAGATTTAGCATCAGCCTATGAAATTGCGGATTTAGAGTTAAATCCTCCCTTTTACTTTCACGATTGGTTGCTGATAAAACAACACAGTCTCATCACAGTCTCATCCCAATTCGTCATATAACTGACGTTTTGGGACGTCTTTTGACCATTCGTCAATATACGACTTTTTAGGGCCCCCTTAAACGTCGGTAGATGACGATCCCGGGTCGTCATACAACTGACGCTTTACCTATAACGTCAGTTAGGTGACGAGTTAGGGTTAAGGGTTAGGTTTAGGTCTGGGGTAGAGTTAGGATCCCATAACGTCATCTACCGACGTTTAAGGGGGCCTAAAAGTAGTATATTGACGAATGGTCAAAAGACGTCCCAAAACGTCAGTTATATGACGAATTGGGATGAGACTGCGCTAGATAAAAAGGAAATGACCATATTTGGATCCGACAGCATTGTACAGGAGAGAGAGAGCTTTCTTCCTGTGCGTTCACACCAGACGCGAATAGTGCATCAGATTCTGGCCTACCGCGTCTAGCTATACACTTGAACACTTTGAATCCATTTGCGCGTGAAGAGCGAAATTGACGCTCGTAAAAAAACAAAAGTTTGAAGCAAAATTTACGTGCGTCACGTGGGGTCGGAATCAAAACGCTTTGGTGGCCATCTTTTTTTATGTTGATCGAGCTTTCATTGAATGAGTCACCGCTCTGTATTTGCTCTGGAGAGCATAATAACGGCATAGGGATCAATCGTTGCCGTATTTTTATATGCTAAAAATTTGCTTTGTTGTGCATTAGAACAACACCAGGCATTTAGTCCTATTACAAAATAATTTATTGAAGCATTCAAATACTTCACCATGTGACACCAGCAAGCAGCTAGGCTCCTGATTGGTTAACACGGCGCAAATTGATGCCAAAGATAAAAATGTTAAACTCGAGGCGGCAGACGCGAATTTGCGTCAAATGCGTGGATGCACAAAATGCACTTAATAAAATAATTTGCGTGTAACGCATCAGACGCTCCATTCGCGTCATTCACGCTGAACTTGACGCACTTTATGCTTCGTTCATGCCACAGGATTTTATTACGTGTGTAACGCGTCTTTGCATTGACTTAACATTGAAATCACACTTGCCAGATGCTCTATTCACATCTGGTGTGAACACACCATAACGGTCTTTGTGATGGCAGGGTGCACAAATCGATTCTCCGATTATCCATCCCGGGCCTCGACACACACCTTACCTACACTACTGCAATATTTGACAATTCAGAGTTTTCTGTAATTTTGTCTGGCCCTACACGTTAGTGGGAAGGAGGTAGTGTAATAGGCTCTGCCAACATTTGCACTTAGTGTAAATAGACACTTCGTAAAAGGTAATTCTGGAAAATAACCAGTTTGTACGAGTAATTTGTTCACAAATCAAACATTGTCGTTTTGCTGTGTGTGAAGCTCATAGTGGCACTGCACAGAATCAATGCACAGTTAATGTGCAAATGTACCCATCCTTCTGGGATTTGGAAGTGACAGTCGAAATATAACTACTAGCCAAATTCCGCGTTACTGAACAATTTTCCAAGTCGGCAATATGTTGTTGCTCGCTGGGAACAATTCCACCTCAAAGCTTCATCGGTGTGGCCGATTCATCACATTCCTGCTGTTCTCTTCAACAGGAACATAGATTACAACCTACAGCCTGTACATAAAGGAACCAGGTCAAGGACCAACATGATGGATGGGGTACATTTAAAACATAGTTTACAGCCACCCACTTCAAAGCTTTTTCAATGATAAACAAATCTTGAAGTCTCTTGACAGATATTCACTGCTTCTTAACTGATTAGCTGTTTCTCTCACAAAAACGGAGGGTGGCTAAATTAAAGAGTGGTTGTGTTTTCCTAACTGACACAGGCACTTTGTCAGTGAAAGGTTATTGGCTCCTCTCCCATCCTCATGACCAGCCAGCGCAAACCAGCGGGGAGCCTCTGTATCCAACTTCTAATAATTCCTCCTTGGCAGTTTTAAGCAGGATCAGTGACCGAGGAGCTTGTTCAATGGGGGCAGCTGAGAGCGAAGTCATTTAGATTCTGATCACACACCATATTTACCTCCTCCTGAGCAACAACACGGATAACCGCTGCTTGTTTGTGCTGTTTGGGTAAATGGCATAGCCTATCTTTTGTCACATGCTTCAGAGAAGGATGAGACACATTTCAGAACACCTTTTTATTGACGTTCATTTGTTGTTGAAGTTAGTTGGTGACAACGTCTTCATTTTTTGACTTTGTGAAAGAATGATATGAACACCGAAAGCTATTTTTTACATGCTACTGAAATAATAGCAGATATCTGATATTTTCTAATGCAATTTCTCATTCCAATGTACAAATATGAATTTAAATATTTGGTAACACTTTAACTGAAAGGCTGTGCATAAGACTGACATGGCACCTTCATAACCATGACATGACATATGCATTGAATATGAAGTAGCGTTTATGGATGTTTATGATAACTGTCTTTAAGTGTCTTTTACAATTAGCAAGTTTCTTCAGCAAATCAGGATGGACTCATTTCTGAAGGATCATGTGACACTGAAGACTGGAGTAATGATGCTGAAAATTCAGCTTTAGATGTTAATATTTCATATATCAAAAATGTAAATGTAAAATAATATATATATATATATATATATATATATATATATATATATATATATATATATATATATATATAATAATATAAAACGTGTGGAGTTTAACAAACAAAGAGTCTTTAATGAATAAATTCAAAACAAAACACTCAGTACACACAGGAGATCACAGGGATAAATACAGCATTAGTATAACCTCTTGAACTACAGAGTGATGAACACAGAACAAAGGAAACTGAGGGCTTATATACAGAACTATATAATTAACTAGAAACATGTGAGTAATTTAATCAGGAACCATGGAAACCAACCATCCAGAACAAAGACAACTGTGCAACCGAAACCAAAATGAAACCATTTTTTATCAGCCCTTGAGACTTAAACAAAAAATTTAATTAAAGGTAGTGTGTGTATGCACTGTAAAAAAAGTTGCTGAGTAATTTTGAGTAAATTTTGTTACAAAAAAGTACAACCACCTTGGATGTTTAAGTCATTTCAACTTAAATTACAATTAACTGAATTAAAAATGAGTTGAATCTTGTATATAAATGTAACGCAATGTAAAAAACATGTGCTGTCATAACTTATTGATAATATATATTTTTTTACATAACATTTTTTGCATGAATTTATGTTTATATGTGTATGTTATATGTTTATGTGTGTGTGATTTGTGTACATAAGAGAGACTTTTGGGTTTTTTCCAGCTGGATGTTATTATACTTAAGGATTTCTCAGGTGAGTGACAGCTTTGGCAGTCCCATATGGCTCTGTTTAGTCTGATTCTGTCAGGGGTGCAAAAGAGTTGTGAATTTTGCAGTACTTCTTGGCAGCTGTTCCTCTCATGTGGGAGTTGTCATTAAAATTCTATGCAGGTGATTAGGAAATGATATCAATCTTTGCTAGTATTTTTGCTTTATTTATGTATTGCTTTTTTAACTATTTATTTTGTTAGGCCTATTTCATAGAAGGATTTAAGGCTTCAATATAAAAAATAATAAAAAAATAGCTCAAAAGGGAAATGTATTAGCTATAATTAATTACAATAAATTATAATTAATTATACATATTTGGATTAGCTTCAGAATTGTCTGTAGCTGAATTAATATAAAAATGTAATTAGTTTGTCCTCCGAACAGACAGCATAATCATTCCTGATAATAATAATAATAACAACTTTTTCCTAATGTCAGGATATAGGCAAGGTGACAGAAGTAAGTGAATCCAAACACAGCTTTATTCAAAGTGACAAGAGACAAGTGCATGGTGAGTATTTAGGGAGTTCAAGTGAAGATTCTGTGAGATTTCACTCGAATCCAGGGGTGCATTTCCCGAAAGCATCGTTAGCCAACTATGGTCGCAAGTTCCGTCGTTATCAGCATAGTTCAACGAGTCTGTGTTTCCCGAAACCATCGCTCCAACGAACACGAATCAGCATCGCAAAGTTGTGTGGTTTGAATGACAGCTCTCGACCTGTGGTTAGAAGCATTGTTTCTATATTGCATGACATTTGGAAGTAATAAATCCTTATCTTGAGCAAAATAAGCAAGCTGACATTCAGTACAACCGGTGCCTTTTATTCAGCATACATACAAATGTAATTTACGTCTTTTAGTTTTTCAAAAGGTTTGAAGTTACGTGTTTGAAAAGTGAGCATGTGCGAACGTGCTCTACTATGTAAGAACGAGCCAAATATTGAGTCTGGTAATAAAGCAAAACAACTGAGAACAATTAGAAATAGTCCTCAGATGACATGGCTGTAATTTATATTAAAAAAATATAGCGTTAATTGGATCTCAAACAGTTTCATTAGAAGTAGTTATTACTCCACCACGTGCAAAACCAACGTGGTTGAACGATACTTTGCGACAGTGGGTCGTGACTAGCTAGTTGATTTTTCCAACGATGCATCATACAATGGTAGTGAAACAGTGAACTACGTCGTTGTACGGGAAACGCACCCCTGGACGGAACCTGATGAGATACAGGGGCTGGTTCCCGAATGTCTAAATACCAGTTCCGGGATCTTTGATGCACTCAGAGACTCTGCTGCATACATTTGTTCTAGTTCTAGAGTATCATCATAAATGGTGACGGAGACGAAGCATGGGGTTCAACCATTCAAGAAGCCATTATAACTTTTCAGAGCCTTTTCGTCCCACCCACTTGCTGAAGCTAGAGTTCAGAATTCCAGGGAAGTGATTCACAGTGGCCACAGGCTCCAGAGGCCTTTGAGAATGCCGCTTCTTTGACATCGGAAGTTCGTCACAACGCTTGCAGCCTCCCGACGAGAGAGTGAGCGCTGCATGTTCCTGGCCCAGGCAGATAACATGGCAATCTCCAAAGCTGAGCGGAGCTCTGCAGACGAAGGAAGTGCGAGGCATCTTGAAAAAGACGTCTCGTTGCTCTTTAGAAAGTGGTGTCGCACTGGTGAACACACACTGGAAATAGAGTTCAGAGAGGTAAAAAGATACGTCGACGGATAGCATAGCTCGCACTGATGGCTTGAAGGTGGCGAAGGCTGCCAGCTTCTTCAGGCGCTATCCTAAGCTGGTGGCTTCTCGCCGATGCGAGAGCTTCGCTGAAGAGATGAAAATCAGGGAAACACTAAGCTACATACTGCTAAGCCACTCCCATTCTGGTGGGTAAGACACGATGAGGCCGCGAGCGCCCTTCATTGGACGTGACGTCATGCCAGGCTCAGTGGTAGGCTGCTGCAGTTTCCACAGGGCAGCCAATGAGCACGCTAGACAGCCTGCTCTAGGTCTGCTAACTGTTGCACTGCGTTGACAATGATTACAAAATTAAGGATTTTTTTTTGGTTACATCTCGAAAAGATGAATTTTCCCCTTTTTTTGTAAGAGAATCTTAATACCAGGTGTAAACAGAGACAAAGGGGAAAGGGGGTAGGTTTTTTATGACGCCTCAAGCACAATCAAGCATTTTGACCACACCCATATGCCACACATCAATACTTTTAGGGTGTACTCACACTAGCCAGTTTGAACCGTGCCCGAGTGCGTTTTGACCACCAAATCGCGGTTCGTTTGACTAGAGTGAATGCTCCGAACCGTGCCCGGGCACGGCTCGATTGGCCAGCCCTGGCCCGCTTGGAAGAGGTGGGCCAGAGCATGGTTCAGTTGGACTCGGGTGCAGTTCGCATTCAGTGTGAGCGCTAACCGTGCTGAAGCACGGAACAGGACGCATGACGTGCAAACCTCCTCATACGAGCAGCACGATTTCGTGAAAATTTTACATATTCTGTTTAACAACAGGCTGTGAGAGGGCTGTGGACCACCGTGGACCAAACGACACAAAATTATCCACAAAGAAAGCGTTGGACTCCATTGTGTTCAGAGAGCACCGCTCTTCTTGTTTATCCCGAAACCGTCGCACCATAATGACGTAAGCGTGCTCGAATGCTGAAACCCTATGTGAGAGTGCAGGCCAGAGGGGGAGTGGGGAGGGGGGACAATCGTACTCGGGCCCGATTCATGGCAACCGTGCCTAGTGTGAGTACACCCTTATATCCTTCTGCATTTAGCTAGGTAATATTTTCAAAGGTAATTGGACTTTCCTAGAAATCAAGCAGGTCATCTGGCCTAGTCAAATACAGTGGAAAATAACGGCTTGCTACCTTTCCAGATTTCAGCAGTGCGACGTCTGGCATAATTACACCCACCTGCCTCAACGCTACCCATAAACCCCTTCAAGTAGGCAGAAGAAAAAGCAGAATCCAAGGTCAAATAATACACAGCATTGTGGAAATCTAGCTGATGAAAAGAAAAGGGCTCAGCATGGGGGCTCTGACTCACTCTGACAGAATAGAAAATTGCTTGTAATATGCCTCCAATCTGAGCTTACTAGCGGTAAATCATGTTAGAACTTTTGCTCCTTGTCCCTCTAAGAATCAGTTAAGAAACTTTTGAGAGATTCTGACTGAATCATGTGTCGACCAAAAAGCATTAAGGATATTTAATGATAGAGTTGATAGCTAGTTGCATTTTTAAAAATGGCTAGCAAGGGCTTGCTGCTAAATGACAAATACAAATAAAAAACACCATTAAAGGTAAAAAAAGACCTGACCAATTTGATTCTGTTGATATTGCTTCAGTAATTTTCAAATGATAAAATGGGCATCTGTTTGGTTTGAAAAGGCCTGCTTAGCATCAGAACTGTGGGGATTTAGACATTTTGATTTCTGCATATGCATATGCATATGTTAGATTCAAAGATCACAGTTCTCTCAATCCACAGATGGTAAAGCAAATTTAACTCTAAAGCCTGTTTCACACAGCATGCATATTTATTGTGCCGGTCATATTAACAGGTCGCAGCTTTCACACTGTGCAGCAGTCTGCGTAAGCAGAGAGGTGCTGGGTTGTAAGAGCTTCAGCACTGAGCTCACATGTAGAATGTTTAAATATTCAAATGTGACTGAAACTAGATGATTTTTTAGCAGTTTGGTTTGGGTTATATATGCAATTAATATTTTGGATTTAATCATGTTAATTCATGAATAAATCATGTAAATTCTGCAAATTCACTTTTATTGATGATGAAGTTCTCAATTGCTCACTCCCATTAATCTTATCAGAATTATAAAGCCAATAAGAAATATTAAAGAGGCCATTTGATGCTTTTTAATGTTTTGCCTTTTTCTTTAGTGTGCATGGCATCTCTGATCATTTTATCAGAGAACTCTGATCTAGACCTTCCTAAAATGCCGTGATCGAAGGTAAGGCTTCAGTGAATTGTAGTGTTGTCGTCATTTCGTGATAACTGGGCTTTTCGTAAGGCAGGGTTTTCTGAAACCAGAGTTCAATCAAACCGAAATAGAGGTGCCGCAACAATGTAAAATAATTAAAAAACGTTAACCTTGTACTATACCCAATAAACACCCAATTACTTAACAACTATTTTACTAGCAATTTATAATCAACAATTAGGAGTTTATTGAGGCAAAAGTTGTAGTTAATAGTTGAAGCTCCCCTATAGTCAATAATTTTATCAGTAACACTTTACAATACGGGTGCACTAATATGCATTAATTCATCCTTAACTAATGCACAGATAATCATGAGTTAATGTATAACTCATGAACTAAATCATTAATTAATGATAGCTGCATCAGCAACTAATAAAGAGTTTATATGATTAATAGATTAAGTAATAAATAAATTGCTAATAATTCAATGTGCCATTGTGTATTAATTCCAGCCTAGATGCTAGCCCGAACTTCGCCCACAACATTTTTTGATCGGGAAGTTCGGTCTAGACTCTATCCATTGAGGAATAATTATGATCAGACAAGAAACGTTCATCGACAAAATAAATCGACAGTGCATTCATTATAATAGTCAAACAGAGAACTATAATCAAGGCATTTGTCGATTGGAAAGATATTTTTGGCATCCTTCCTACATGATTCGGGAAAAGTGTAACCGTATCAGCTGGCTCTGACAGTCGCTAAGAAGATGGGACGTAATGAAAAGCCTGTGGTCGTTGTGGTTTCTCCTTTGGTGGCACTCATGGAGAAGTAAGTAAAAGAAGCAACACTCGTTATTTAACTTCTAAAATAAGTAAGTTCTGTAGTTGAAAACTGCGCCTATGCAAAGGAGTTGACTTACTGCGTTGCTCTGATTGGTTGTAGGTCTACCGACTATCCAATTAAGTACAGAGGATTTTTTTTCCTGGTTCGATTAGACACGCCTCATAATCAAAACCCTACGGAAGAGTTTCAGACGAAGTCAGGCTATATTAATTCCTTAATAACATATTTTATTAACTAATAGTGTAAATTAGTGTGTTAATTACCACAATTAATCAAAGCTATGCACTTCAACTTCCAGTTGTCTGCTTTAATTAATCATTAGCTAATGATTTGCAAAGGTATCATTATGTTATGACTTTACTTGTTGGGGCACATCTTCATTAACTAGTCATTTAGTAATTGTAGTAATTTGCACATGAATTTGCACTAACAATTAAGTAATTAATCATGTATTAATGCATATTAGTGTAACTGTCATATTATCTGGAAGTTAAAATACAAGGCTTTGGCTCATTCTGGTAATTAACATATTAATTAACACTGTTAGTTAAAAAAATGAGTTATTATGGAATTAATCCACAATTACATATTTTATAAATAACAAGTCATGTATGAACTAATACACTAACCTTACAGACTCTTAATTAGTTACTAATGTGGTAATCATTAATGAATAGCTTAAATAATCATTAGTTACACATTAATTCAGTATTATCTGTGCATTAGTTAAGCATGAATTAATGCTTATTAGTGCACCTGCATTGTAAAGTGTTCCCATTTTATCCCTTAGTTACAACTCATCTTTGATCACCAAAATGACTTATTTAAACGTTTAGTTTACTTGAAAATAATTTTCATGTCTTAAAATAGCCTCATTAAGTATTCCAATTTCAATGAATATGCAAATTAGTCCCACCTCCACTCACTCACTCCAGCTCAGAGATCCATGCATTGATAATCACACGTTCACCTGATGACGTCAGAAACACAAATGATTTCAAGTTGTGTTTTTGAGACTGTCTTTGGTTCACTGCAGTTTTAAGGAGAAAATACTCAGCAATGGTGTTGACTTATGCATGTGTACACGGTTTGTCTTATAGCGTATTAAAAACACCACATAGATGCATAAAAACCACAGGGGGACTTTAATCGATGAGAATTGGACCCTATTTTGGATCTAAAGTGTGACCAAAATTATGTAATTTTAATGCAGTGTGTTACTTTGCAGCTCTGCTTATGTGTTTCTTACATGTGTGGTGTGTAACAGGCCTAAGATGTACTGAGTTCACAGAGATATGATGTTCACAAATGCTCCTCTGCCGAGTTCAGTAAATCAAAGTTGTCAAGGACATTTCTTCAGTCGCAGCTTGACTTGAAGGTACAGTACCTTCCTCTGAGCACTATATGTGTGTGTGTGTTTCTGTTATTGTGGAAATGAAACAGCCTAACCTTAGAATGACATGCTTTTCAGTGTATGCCCTCCACTGAGTGGCATGTATGCTCATCGCATCATTTCCTGCTCACTAATTCATGTCAAAGTATTTTGAAGAGGGCCTTTGCCCTTCTGCTGCGTTCAACTGAATATGTTTGGGTGATTCTTCAAATAAATGCACTTATGACTACATTAATACACTACCATTCAAAAGTTTGTGTTTTTTTTTCCCATGTTCAGAAAGACTTTCCAAAGCTTTTTCATGCTTTTATCACCAGCAGGGTGGATTATTGTAATGGACTCTACTGGCAGTGGTGGAAAGAGTACTGAAAAAACATACTCAAGTAAAAGCACCATTACATTTCAAAAAATGTAGTGAGTAGAGTAAAAAGTACTTGTCCAAAAAACTACTTGAGTAAGAGTAAAAAAGTAACTTATTTAAAAGTACTTGTGAGTAGTGAGTACTGAGGTGCGGATTCTACCCTTTATAATAAACACTGTGCACTACAATTTATAAATTAAAAAAAATTGCACATACTGTTATTTACATTAAATTTTGTTATTTGTAAGAAAGATTGAAGAATATTTCATCCATCTTTTTAAAAAGCATTAAATCAGTACACTCATCACCATTTAAATCATATTATTGGGGGGGGGGGGGGCATTTAAAATTAGATGAAAAGCCAATGGGCCTGAGCATGCTATTGTTGCACATAAAATGTCAATATTCATAACTGTGCAAAGAATTCAAAACCTTTAGAAACTCATATGATAGTTCAGCATCACACACCAAGAGATGGGTTAAATAGAGAGATTAAAAAATACCCAATTTCTCTCCAAAACGGTACCAATGTTTGTTTTGATAAATGAGAATCACTAATATTATCAGATTACCTCAACCAATGCACTGAAAAAGGCTAAGATAGTGCGCTAACACTAATTACACACTTTAATTCAGTGCTATTAAATATGTTACAATTTAAACGTAAATGCACATTGTTCTAGAAGGGCATCATCCCTTACATTTTACACGGCTACATTTGCTCATATTGTAATGCTGATAATATAATTTGTAAGGAAAATTGTACATTAAATAGGGAAATTATATCCAGGAAACTTTTACAAAAGAAACAAACACGCACACTTTGTCTCTTTGTCTTTGAGGCGAAGCTGTTTTATCAGCAGCATCCACAAAAAAAACAAATACAATAAAGTTCAACATTGTTCAAGTGCACTTGCCAAATGAAGACGGATCGTATAATGGATCAATCAAAAAATGTTGTTTACTAACGAGCTGTGCTAATTTCTTATTAAGAAATGCAGTTCAAGTTAACGACCTGGTGCACTGATTCTGAATCTGAATCTGGCGGCATGGCTCAGCGCTGAAGACGCGGCAGTGCACAGATCGTGACGCGCGTCTCTCTATAATGTGATTGTGAAGTAACAAACTGACTAGATTTCGCTGTGGATGTTTATATGGTTGTCAATAGATGGGGTCGCTAAGTATAAATTTGGCTTTATTAAGATTTTCTCAATAAATTGGCAAGAGTAAACCTGGTGTCATAATTTCTTTTTTTTTCTGACAACAAAGTACTTGAATATGACAAGCTCGTAATGACAACTTCAGAAGAGGGAAGTTGGAAATCTCTGATAGTATTGAAGGCAGCATAAGAGACATTTTACACATCTATCACCTTTTGAACAGTCTTTTCATTTCTGTTAAAGTTGTGTCTGTAGTTGTGTCCACACTGTGATGAATGCCTCTGTCTGATGAACACGATGGGATCATTTCATTGTCCCCACCAGGAGATGTAATGGTTTTCTGTGACAAAGCTAAATGATGGTACTCCACTCTCTCTTTCTCTCTGTCTGCACTCTCTCTTTCTCTCTGAAATTTCTGTGTGAAATCTCAACAACCCTCTCCATATGCCTTCTATAATGTGACATTGTGTTGTTTGTATTACAACAGATGTATACTCCTGGAAAGAAATGGATAAACACCAAGCTTGTAATTGTCTTAACCACAAATTATTATTATTGGTCAGGAAATTATCTAAATTTAAGCAAACGCTTAAAAAGCCATATCAGAAAAATGTCAAAGATAGAATTACGTTTTGGCCGAATATGGGAAGTGTTGAGTGATGAATCACAATGAAACATGAGTTGTATGAAGATAATCCAGAGTGGTGTCTTCGGTAAGTCTGTTGAGAACCATAATAATAAGTGCATCTACCAATGCATATCTGTGTGGGAAGTCTTTTTAGCTGCTGGTATTGGTATTTAACCTCAACTGGCATAGGCCTGGAGTTAGATGGCCAAGAGCTTGTGAGAAAATTGTATGGGACACAGTAAACACAGATCTATGCTTTGCATTGGAAAGATTAACTGGTACAGTTGAAAAGAAGCTGCATAAATTACTACTCCTGGAATGTCTAGATGGTAGCAGAAAATTGAAGGGTTAGTTAGAGTAAGGAGAAAGCAATGGAAAAGAGCAGAAGAAAGTCAGAAGGAAGGACTCAATCTCTTACAAAGGTGGCAACATTACGCAGAGCTGAGCGCCTACGGAAATGCTACAAAGAGAAGGAACGTGAGAGGGCTAATTTTTATAAAGAACCATTCAAATTCGTAAAGAAGTTATTCACCAGTGAGAGGAATGGCATTTTAAAAGCATCTATGGTTGAACTAGAGAGATATTTGGAGGAAACGCATACAGATGCAAAAAGGCATGAGCCTATATCAATTCCATCAGACATACCACCTCAATCTACCAGAATACCAAATGGAGGTCTGTGCACCTTAGTGGAAAGAGAAAGAGCAGGCTGTGAGAAAGGCAAGGGCTTCATTATCTCCAGGGCCTAATGGAGTTCTGTACAGAGTGTACAAGAGTGTTTCAGGAGTTCTACGAATCCTGTGGAAATTGATAAAAGTATCATGGGAAAAACAGGTTGTACCAATAGCGAGGCGCAGAGCTCGCTCATGCTACAAGAATCAGTCAGTTTTGTCCTATTTCACTCTTAAACATTGACGGTAAGATTTTCTTCAGCATTATTGCTCAGAGATTGTACACCTACTTATTAAAGAATGGCTTCATTGACACTTCAGTTCAAAAAGCAGGCATTCCAGGGTTCTCAGGATGCTTAGAACACATCAATGCAACCTGGCAACAAATTCAGTCAGCTAAAAAGGAAAGGAAGGAGCTCCATGTGACATTCCTGAATTTGGCAAATGCACATGGTTCAGTGCCACATGAGCTTCTTTGGGCAGAATTAGATTTTTTAAGAGTACAAATGTCAATAACAAATTTAGTGAAAGCCTATTTTGGAGATTTTCAATTTAGTTTCTCAACTTCAGAATTCAGCACTACATGGCAATGCTTTGAGGTTGGAATAATGGCAGGATGCACCATTTCTCCAGTGGCTTTTACCATAGCAATGGAAGTACAGTAATCATCAGGGCCTCAAGGTCGTAGTAGGAGAGCGTTTGGCTTCTGTGATGCAACTACCACCAATCAGAGCATACATGGATGACGTGACAACCATGTCTACAAAAGTAGCCTGCACTAATCGGTTATTGGGTTATAAGTTATTAGTCGGTTATAAGTTAATAATGAATGGGCATCAATGCAATTTAAGCTCTCTAAATCAAGGAGCATCTTGATAGTTAAACGAAAGGTAGTAGATAAAACATTCTTCATTAATGGTAAGGCAATACCAACAGTTTCTGAGAAGCCAGTGAAGAGTCTTGGGAGATGGTACGACGGGGATCTAAAGGACACAGTTTGAGTGGGAGAAGTTAGACGACAAGCAGTGGAAGGGTTGAAGAACATAAACAGCTGTGCTCTACAGTACTAAAACTCTGGTGCTTTCAGTTTGGTCTACTGCTGAGGTTGCTGTGGCCACTGACTGTGTATGAGGTTTTTGACAACAGCGGATAAGCTGGAAGCAGCTGCCAGTCTCTGCTTTAACCGAGGAGTTTAAGTGTGCCAAGGTCAGACTGGAAATGACCTTAGTAGGGTCATGCTACAAATGTGTAAGGGAGGCAGCACCTGTGTTAAAAACTGGTAAAAAGTTGTCAGCAAAGAAATCTGTGGTAGAGGCAAAGGCTACCCTTCAAATTGGTGATATCGTGGGACAGGTATAGCATTGAAGAGGGGGTTTTGGGCTCAGTTTAGCTCCTCCTAAATGGCACAAGGTATGCCCAGCTCAAAGGAGGAAGCTGGTAGTCAACAAGGTGCGAAAGCAGAAGGAGGTGTATAAAGGCCATTTCCCAGGCCAAGCAGGGAGAGTGGATGAGATGGGAGAGTGTGGAACAACGCAACATGGGCTGGCAAGACCTTTGGTCAATGGAAGAGAGTCCTTTCCTTATCAGGTCACCATATGATGTTCTCCCATCACCACAGCACCTAAACCTCTAGGTAGGAGAGGATCCCTTTTGTCCTTTGTGTTCATCACCTGCCACAAAAGCACATTTTGACAGGATCAGTTAACTTGGTGCCATGACCAAGTACTGTGATGTTTGGCTTTAGCATTGGATGGCAAGTGTAAAATAACAAATAAGTTGCCACCTGTTCTAGCTAAATCTTGTTCTAGCACACAGACGATATTCCTCCCACCCAGGCAAGCAACCACCAAGAAAAGGTGTTAAAATCATTTCTGGCCACTATTTGTGCAATTCTTGCTAATTTCCTGAATTTTGTGATTAAAATAGAAGACCAATAAAAGACCATCTAATATTTTTCCATTTTTGTCTTGCCCCCTTTTTTGCCCAGGAGTGCATGCTTACAGGTGTGTGTAAGGATGGATGTTTTTCACCACATAATTCCATTAACTCAATGCGTATAGGATCTGTAGATGTAATACATTTGTTGTCAGCAAGTCTTCTCATCAGGGTATTTATACATACCGCCTCTGCATATTTTTTATATTATAGACAATTATCTTCATCATTTTGTTTTCTTGGAGCAGCAATTTGCAGTTTATAGCCTTATTTGATTTAAGTTGTGTTTGATATTGTTTTCCACAAAAAATATCGTTGTGTTTCATAGAAGCACTCAGGCACTTTTAATATAAACGTTAAGGTTAAAGTTTAAACTGAACAGGAAGAAAATTGTGGGAAATTAAGTACAAATGCAGGTGACATTTTAGACAAATCTATTTTTGTCTGTCTATAAGACTCATTTAAGACTCATGCCATCATTTAAAGTCAAATTGAATTATTTTTCTATTAAAAAAAATACATTTATTGCCTTGTTCGCATTTGCTTTTTTTACAGATCTTTTTTATTATAATGCAGTACTTTATAATAAAATCATTTAAAATCAATTCTAGTTTGATTCAGAATAGCACACAACTCCTTACCCTAAGATATATAAATATCTACTTATTTTTACCTATTTATGATCTAAGATATTCAATGCAGTTGTATGAATATCTGACATTTTGTCATGAAAACTAAAATCGAAAACAGTTAATAGGTTATATTATTACCTATTAACTGTTATAATATATACATTATTTGTAAATTCAGTCTTATCTAGCATTTTTGGTATGATTCATATTTGTAAGATCACCCAGGATCGCTTTGACCCCTTAAGCGTAAACAACCTACCACACAGTGAAAAGAAACAGTCCCCATTGGGTTTCATCTGTTATCTACGGCGGAACTGAAACACGCACCGCTCACTCCTTTTTTCTTTGCAGAGACGGTTGTGGTTGTATGCTTTGCTAGATACCTTTGGGCGCCCGTGCTCTGATCTTCAGTGGTTTACTGGAAACTTGTTATGAGTGTACTTTGTTCCCCTGTCTCTCGTTTGCCACATTTTCCCTTGGCTGCCTTGAAACTCCCAGCTACAACATTGAAGGGCAAAGCCTCTTTGTGAGATTACAATTCAAACCTATCCTATGTATTATATTACCACTACTTCCTGAGCACTCTCTGAATTTAAATAAAGTTTCTAGGCAATTATTATTCATTGGATTGCAGGACGTTTAAACAGCTTATTAAAATGTGAATACAATCAGACTTAAGGGAGAGTGTGAAGCAGTGTTATTTTACAGATTATGGAGCTGATGTAGCAATTGTTGCAGGTATTGTGGTTAGACGTGTTGGAGCATTTTGAACAATGCCCGATGATCAGCGTGCAGCTATTACCATAACAATGACACAAAATATTCCTCCTGAGAAATCAGTTCAGTTGTTCATCACTGACTTGATGCACGTTATGGGAGTGTTTTTCTGAAATAAAGCAATGAAAGTGTCCCTTAACAATCTCTGCAAGTCATTGGACATTTGTAACATCAACTGTAGCTAGAGACATTGACTTATTATGAATTACTAAAAAGCATCCAGCGTTGAATTGACCCTCGCTTGTGAAGCAGTCCGGCATAAAATGATTTGCAAATATAATATTTATAATGACACTTTAACATTTTTCTTCTGCACATGAAATTCAACTACAGTGTCCTCAGTAGCTCAGATGCCGTTAGTCTATGGAGACTCTTATGCTCGTTGGTACATCAAATAACAGAAAATTTGTTATGCTTTTTTTGGAGCTGACATTGGCTGTTTAAGTGCAATTTTATATGCCCTTCCCTTGCTAACTTCCTTCCGTCTCGTTCACTCGGATGTACATCATTGCTTACTGTGTGTTGCATGAGTGCCTATTCTGGCTTAACCATTAAAAGGAACACTCTGACTTTTTGGGACTTTAGCTTATTCACCACATCCCCCAGAGTTAGATAAGTCCATACATATCTTTTTTATCTCCGTCACCGTGCATGCTGTAACTCTGTCTGACGCACCCACCGCTAGCCTAGCTTAGCACAAAGACTGGATGTAAATGGATATAGCTAGCATACTAATCCCAATAAGAGACAAAATTACGCAAACTAGAGTTCTCAATGGGCCTGAATATTATTACCCGAACCCGGCCTGTGGCTTTTAAAGCCCGTACCTCGATGTAACTCGACACATCAACATGAATTATCTGCCCGAACCCGGCCCCAACTTGGACGCGCTCTACAATCTATTGTCGTTGCGGCGTCTATTCATTCCGGTGAAATTACAAAATAAAATGCACACAAACTTAGAAAGATTGACTTACTAGTCCATCAACAAGATCGCCAGGTCAGCATCACCGCTGCATCCAGTGCTGCATTTTAGCTCGCGCCAACGAGTGAAAAGCCCGACCGAGTTGGACTTTTGTCCGGTTTCTCACACGGGCAGATTCTCTTTTCCTTTTCCTAGTCTTCCGACCGCGTTTTCTTTGCTTTTTCCATCGTCTAGTATCACGTCTGAAATGCGCGCAAGTGCAGTGATGACAACTATTTTCAAAGGAAAGTACTAACGTCATGCCTGTTTAAATAAAAATCTTCACACAATAATAAATAAAAAGAACTCAAACAGCCAACCAGCGGGCGGGCTACGGGTTTTGAAACAAAATAAATACCTACAAACATAATCATATGCTTATAATAGGCATTGTGGAGGAAGAGTGCATACACAGTGGATGGACTGAGCCGTGTTCTCCTCCGGCCATCAGCCACCCGCGATGCACTTTGCACGCAGCAGCTAGACTTTCAGACTATCATCACAACAGCGATGATAAATAATTTTTCTTTTTTTTACTGGGCGGAAAGATTAAGCCCGAGGTCCAACCCAACCCTGAGTCATTTGCTTATATTTTCGACCCCGAACCCGGCCCAAACCGCTGTGTCCCGTCGGGTTTGTCGGGCCGACTCGAACCCGTCTGAGAACTCAAACGCAAACATTTCCCTATTTACATGCTGTGATTTGTATAGTCACAGAGAGTACAAATAACAAGGTCATATGAGACACAGCCTTCTTTTATAAATATTGAGAACTATATTCTCAGAAGGCGAAGCACTGCTACTTGGGCGGGAGTGATTACCGCAGCACCTGAGACGCACCATGGTGAGAAGCAGAGAGTTCGTTTAGAGTTTAGAGTTCGAAGCATAGAGTCAACAATTACTAGATAGTAAAATCATAGTTTGCAGTCATGTTCGCTGTATTGTAAAGAGTTGCGACAATAAACAGAGGAGACCAGCTAATACCATGGATCTCAGATCCACCTGCTGCCTCCATGCCTGGTCAGATCGTTCTGTCATGCAGAGAAATGGAGAGAAGGCAAGAGCAGGTATAATCACGTTTATTAAATAATAAACACTCAGTGTCAGGTCCACACCTAGCCTAGAAATATAGACGCACCCTAGCGGCAGCAAAAATTATTTTTGCAGCAAATTGTGGTCTAGCAACTCTCCATTGGCTTTCATAGTGGAAAAACTAAACTCTGGTCCGGCCAATCACATCGTGTATAGAGTTGGTGGGCGGGCTTAACACAATGACGGCAGAGTTGTGACGGTTCTGCGCTGTGATTTACATAGGCGATTTCCCTGATACTTGAAAACAAACAAGATGCAGCTGGCGAACAGCGGTCTTTAGATTCGGCTTTGGCCGCGACTCGGATGACTTGGAGTTAAGAGAATGTCGCTTAAGTCATTCTTAAAAAAGGAAGATGTTTTCAGAGTTTTGACGACTGGATACGGCAAAAGTTTAATATATCAACTTGCTCCGCTGGAGAGAAAACCATGGGGAAAACGCATGGGACTCACTTATGACTCACACAGCCATTCATTGGTTGGTTAGTGCTATCCTATGGCGTGCAGAGGGATATTAAAAGACAACATTTTATCCCGCCCCCGGATTGAGGTATGCCAATTGTGAGTTCCCAGACCTTGATAGGTCTGGCTTGCCAGGCTAGTCCAGACCAAGAATGACACACAGTGATGGGCAAGTGACGCAGGCACCTCGATGGAACCAGACAGAAGGTGATGAGTGATCATGAGAAGTATCTAGATTCAGACAGTACTGATGATGAACTGGTGAGAAGAGATGACGCACAATCCAAGACGGCAACAGAGACCACGAGCGCAGACCAGAAAGGAACTGAACAGGAACACACCGCAACGATCTGACAAAGACAAGGCGCAAACAGTGAGTCTAAGTAGGCATGGCGTCGCTGATCAGCGGCAGTGATCAGTGACCACGCCCACACACACAATGACAATGACACAAGACAAGAAGGACAGTTGATTCACGAACCATGACAAAAAGCAGAGGCTCTGTTTAGATATATGTTCAGACAGTACTGTCTGAATGTATATATATATATATATATATATATATATATACACTGTATGTTCATATATTCCTACAAAAAAAAATGGGTTGTGTGTAGTGTGACTGATAAGGATATGTTTTTTGTCCCTCTGCCCTTCAAAATGGCAGAAATGTAAAAATATCACTTTATTGTGAAATAATTTCAAGGCTATGTCTGCACACAAGTGTGTAGTGTCTACTGTGTGATTGATGCTTTGTGCCCATTACAGTTCTGAAAAGATTACAAGTTAGTCATGGTCTACTGTTACAGCACCAAGGGCATGTACTGTAGTAGAACAAAATCCATTTTGAGTCTTTTCCACTCCACAAAGATTATTTTCCTTTTTCAGGGAAATGTCCTTGTGCTTATTCGGGAAATCTGCTGTAAATGTTATTAAAAACAGATGCAGCAGCTATAGGGTGAGAGCATTAAATATTCCATTAGGATAAAGATAGAACAGCATGAATTCCGTGTGTGTGCTCAGTATATGCTATATGAGCCTGTTCACGTTAAGATGCATAAGGCATGTTGGAAATGAAAGCCATTTCAATGCTAATATGACTCAAAGTCTGGTGCAGAGGTAAAAATGCCATCTGTATGGCTGCATCAATATGCCTCACGGTTTCAACCTAATTCTTAAGGGTCCATCTGTTCAATAAGAGCAATTAGTTTATCTAAACTGAAGTCACCTGGCTGACTTTTACCTTACCTGATTGGATCTGGGAGGTCAGGAAGGTTGATGAAGATGAAGCAGCGAGACACACACACACACACACACACACACACACACACACACACACACACACACACACACACAAAAACACATTTTAAGATTAAAAAAGTGAGATTACATTTTATATGACTGTCTAAAGGAACAATTATAAATTTTAGTTCCCTTACGTAGTCACTGCGAGTTATGTCGTGACGTCAAATGGGGTTTCGCTTATGTCGTGACGTCAAATGGGGTTTCGCTTGGTTTTTTCCAACCCGCGGGTCCCGCTTTTATGAAATTATTTGGCCCGCCCCAGCCCGCACCGCTGCTATTTTTACAACCCGCCCGTTAAATAGACATAGGCTAGTAGCTACTAGGCATTGTAATGTAAATGAAAATAGCCTTTATTTCAGCCTGAAAGTACTTGGAAACATTACCTTGTAAACTGGCAACAACAGACGATTATGAATATGAACCATAAATCAGGTCATATTAATAAACATTTTCAACATTTACAAAGCAGCATTTGTATTCATCTAATAGGCTAAACCATTTTTTTTTATTTCTTAGACCCCCCACAAATATGTCTTGACATGCTGGAAGTGGACATTTTGTGGCGCTACTGTTTGTATATTTTTCACACGAGTTGCACTTCAGGTAACCGAGACTACTGTTGTCTCCTGCTAGCCTGCAACTACTGTACTTATGAGAACCGCTCCCAAACATTAGATTTAGCAGCCTGACCTTTTTTCTTTTAATCATGTATATTCCTGACCTCAATTTCTCCCGCACCTCGTCTTCCATCTTCACTTATATTTCTCCGTTGTTGTTGTTGTTGTTGTTGTTGTCGAGGCTGGCGGCGGGAGCTGCTTGGCGCGCCGCTTCCGTGACGTGTCACGTGACACCAAAGGTTTGGGAACCTCACGCAAGTTACGTTGCTACTGCAATCGTAATTGTAACCTTATCAAATAACCTTATAAAATATGAAAATAGATATTCCCTAAATATTTAATATTGGCTGGAAATTACAAGCAACATACATGGATAAATAATAATAATAATAATAATAATAATAATAATAATAATTAATGACCCGCCCCAACCCGCCCCGCAAATAAAGTGACAATTTCTTTACCCGCCCCAACCCGACCCCGGGTCACCCGCGGGGCCGCGGGTTACAAGTTGAACCCGCGCATCACTAGTAGAGAAATGAGTCTGCCGGAATTTTGCATAGCGTAACTCCGCCCCACCTCGTGGGTATATAAGGAAGTACGCTAGTAAAAGTTTGGAGTACTACACATATAACGTTACAGTATTGTGCAGAAGTCTTAGGCACACTAGTATTTTTGCCTCAAAGAAATGGTTTTAAGCCAGTTATTTATAAATGTTGTTGTAGTGTCTCAGTAAGAAATATCAGTTTACATTTCCAGACATTA
The DNA here is from genome assembly GCA_030378365.1 of Hybognathus amarus. Taxonomy (NCBI): domain Eukaryota; kingdom Metazoa; phylum Chordata; class Actinopteri; order Cypriniformes; family Leuciscidae; genus Hybognathus; species Hybognathus amarus. The sequence continues at coordinate 413,794 of JAQIUQ010007283.1, read as the reverse complement.
ATTGTAATAATCCAGTGAAATTTTTGAATGCACAAGGATTCTGACAACATGCAGCCAATGCTCCACACGGAGGTCAGATCTCACCATCATCGAGTGCATCTGAAATTATATGAAGAAACAGAAAAAAACAGATGCTGCGTCCGAAATCTTCCCATTTCTCACTATATAGTGGACTATATAGTGAGCTTCGCCATTTTGTAGTGCTGTCCGAATGTATAGTGATGATTATTATACCCTATATAGTCCACTCAATGTATCCCAGAATGCATTTTGAAAAGTAGTGAACAACCGATGGTCACTAACCTAAGCCCTACATACCATCATGCATTGCGCTGATCGTAAAAATAAGTTATAATCATATGTGGAGTAGCGCATTAGTAACAAAAACGGCCAGAAATCACTTTTAGTTTTTAAATTTTGAAGAAATAAGCTCAATATAATGTAATGTATTTATTTTTAAAAATCTATTTAGCCCAGAGCCGGCTCCGCACCAGCTGACAGATGATGTAATCAACGGCGCCGAGAGACGATCGAGTAGTGTTCCGAAAGTGGCTTCTGTTATGCTGGTGAGCTCACTATAGTGCTCTGCCTCTCTCTAACCCCAACATAGGGGTTAGGGAGTAGTGCTCTGAGTGGAGATTTCAGACGCAGCATGAGACTAAGACCAGAAGAACTGCGGAACGTTTTCAAAGACGCTTGAAAAAACCTGCAAAACTAAAAACTCTGTGCAATACCTGGACAAAAGCTGTTTTAAACGTAAAGGGTACTGAACACCTATTGATTTGATTTAGTTAACTGTTAAAAGTTAATAGCAGTTAATAATAGTTAACTAATAAAAGTGAATTGATAAATAAAATCTATTTATGATTATGACATTTATGCATTTTTACACAAGTGCCTTTTTCACAGTACTGTAGCTTTGCAGGCAGGCAGGCACTACCTTCGAGACATTGCCGCAGTTCCTCTGGTCTTAGTCTCTGTTTAGTCTGTTTCTTCATATAATTTCAGATGCACTCGATGATGGTGAGATCCGACCTCAGTGTGGAGCATTGGCTGTTGTCAGAATCCTTGTGCATTCAAAAATTTCACTGGGTTATTACAATTAATGGCACAATTAATGTCTGGAAATGTAAACTGATATTTCCTACTGAGACACTACAACTAAATATATAAATAACTGTCTTAAAACAATTTCTTTGAGGCGAAAATACTAGTGTGCCTAAGACTTCATACACGATATACATATGTCTAATGACTCATAAAACTGTACATTGTCTTGCATTGTTTAAATTGTGACCTCTGGAGTTTTGAAAATTGGTTATATGTTTGTAAAATTATGACTGGATTCATCACAAATACATGTTATGGTTTAAAACACTTGTTACATGTTGTACCTGTGCCAGTCTCTGTCACTGTACAGAATGTATATTCATACTTTTGTAAGTACACCCTGCCACCGTTCTCATCTTAGACATGTTTGAACTGTACATGCAAATGTGTTAGGGCAAGAGTCAGCTGCACAGTTGCACTGAACTACGATGAAAAAGGCACGTAGCCATATTTAAAAGACAGATTGCCTGCAGCTTCAAATGACACAAGGGAATGAACAGCAAGGCCTTTTACTGTTTGCTGCGCTCCAAGGGGGCTCAAAGCAATGATCAAGCAGAGGGAACAAAAATATGATTAAAGAGTAATGCAAGACAGATGCAGGCACCCTGTCTTCTAAAAAGGGAGTAAAATGTAGGAGAGAAAGCTTTTATAGTACAGTTTTTGCCACATTAATCCTGAGGTTTGGATATTATATATTATGTTAGTTATTACTGGTAGATTCAATAAAGCAATGAATGCCTCCTCACATTGCTTTGTAAATGGTGAACAAATAATTCAGGCTGTTTTAGTCTCTCAGGCATGTGTGGGATTTGTTTTCCTCTGAATATCTTAAGAGAAAATTTATATTCTCTTTATATTCTCAAACAATCTTTTGTCACCACTTCTGAGAAGATGAAAAAGACACCAGCTTGCATCATGAATTTTATTTATTGTGTTTTCACAACAGCAGTCAAACCTTGGGGGCCGGCCCCTCTCAATAGCAGCCATTCAAGTGAATAGCAGTCTGACCGATGTCAAGAGAGTTTATGAAAGTAAAAAAAAGCTCATTATGCCATGTCCCTTTGTTATAGGATGGCAGAAATAGAATCTATTTGCTTCTGTGGAAAGTTCAGAGAACATAATCAATTCATATTGGAATTAATTATTTATTTATGTTTGTCCATGGAGTGAGGGACAAAAACATGAACACCAATGCGTGCACACGCACACACACAAATGACGTAGGCAGTCGCATACTACTGTACACGTTTCATTGTAGCACAAATGTGCACCGTATACTGCAGCGATGTGAATGGAAATAAAATTCTGTTTCATTCAGTCATTAATCTGTCACAGTTCTCCAGGCAAGACACAATGACCTCAGCACCAAGCCTGCAGGAAATCACAGTGGGGGCGCAATGGAATTCATTTATAATTCATATCAGGCGCACAGCATTTTATTCTCCACGGCAGAGGCTTATAGAACAAACCTAAAGCGAAATCTGATATATTTCATTAAACCTCATATATGGCTCATTAATTATACTTGTGTTAAGCTTACTGATGTATATCTCTGTGTACGAATTATCTTGGGGCCAAAATAATGTAACTTATATTTAATAAAGGCTTAAAGGGATAGTTCACCCGAAAATGAAAAATCATTTATCCACACTCATGTCGTTCCAAACTCTTTCATTGTATGGAACACACACACAAAAAAAGGTATTTTGAGGGAGTTTCGGCTGAAAGTCAGTCAGCACCAATGTCTTTTATACCCCAATGACTTACATTGTATGGACAAAAACTGGATAAGAAAGTCGTGGCAGTTTGAAGCAGTGTTGTTAATGTTAACTAAAACCATTAAATATAAATATACATATTCTATTTTGGTTTAAAAAACATTCTAAAATGGTTTTCGTTAACTGAAATAAAAGTTTAAATATTAGACTAAAAACAAACCAAAATTAGAAATGTTGCATTGGCATTTAACTGAAATATTTTGAATGACTGAAATTGCTAAAATACAAAACTAAAATTAAAAGCAAATTCAAAATGTTAATAAATACTAGAATAGTACTAGCCTGGATGCCAGCCCGAACCCCGCCTACAACATTTTTTGGTCGGGAAATTCGTTCTGGACTCAATCCATTGAGGAGTAATTATGATCAGTCGAAAAATGTTCGAGCCAATCAAATTGCCAGGGCGGGCTTTATACTATGATGGACAGGTGATCTGCAGGGACGTAATCATCACATTATCAAAGAGCGCTTAACTGTTTTCACTCAAAGATGACTGCAGCTGGAGAATTGAGATGTATAGATTCTGCTGTCGCGCATTAATTTTAATAGACGAACAGAAAACTGCAATCAAGGCATTTGTCGATCGGAAAGATAATTTTGGCGTCCTTCCTACATGATTCGCAAAATTGTAACTTATCAGCTGGCTCCGATGGTCGCTAAGAAGATGGGACGTAATGAAAAGCCTGTGGTTTCTCCTTTGGTCGCACTCATGGAGGACCAAGTAAAAGAAGCAACACTCGTTATTTAACTTCTAAAATTAGTTAGTTCTATAGTTGACAACTGTGCTATGCAACGTAGTTAACTTACTGCATTGCTCTGATTTGTTGTAAGTCTACCGACTATCCAATTGAGTGCAGAGTTTTTTTTTCCTGGTTCGGTTAAGACACACCTCATAATCAAAGCCCTATGGAGCAGTTTCAGACTCACATTCTGACTAGAATATAGTATAACGAAGTCAGGCTAGAATAGTACATAAATAATACTAAAATAACATTGGTTTGGGATAAACATGAAGGAGAATAAATGAGAGACTTTTCATCCAAGATAAGTTGATTCACCCCAAAAGTGTATACAGGTATGGCTGTGGGACTGTATAACTGATCTTTTTGTTTGAACATCCCAACCAGTACAGCATAGCAACAGAGTACTCAACCAATGGCGTGAGTTTGGTGGTGTTACTGTCGGTTTTCCACACCAATGACAGGTGAGAGTTTGTTTAAAGTTACACACTCCCGCTTTATGTAACACTGATATTAAATTATGGATCTATCTCTCAACAGTGAGGACTTTTTATTTAGCCTACACTGAATGCCGCTGAACCGATTGATCTTTTGTATATCATTGAATAACTCTGCAGAAACAGACCCCGGTGGGATTCCTGCCACTAGCACTACAGTGACATTGTCTGAATATGCAGCTGATCCCAGTTTGGCAATGTGCAAAAGAGTATTACACCAGCGCTTAATCCAGACACATCTGAAGCATGCTGGCGGCTTGCTAATCAGCTCTGTGAGGATTAGCATCAGGCTAGCGTCATTCCGCAAGGCAAATCTTGTCTAGTCCAGCTAAAAGCTTCCTTTCCATTCTGAAGGAAACTAGCAGGATGGGGACAGTCACTACTCGTTTGACTTTGATGTATGCTAAGTCTGTTTGCCATGTCATATTTTCTTGATCTTGAAGCTTTGGATGAAACACATATTTGTTATTCTGCTTCTTCATGACAGAGCATTACATTTCTCATCTATCAGGGCCATAACCACTTCGTAGCACTCAATATTTAGACTTAGTCAACCAATGACTTGATTTGTTTTCAATTGATAACGTTCTGGTTCACCCTTTTCTTCAATATGTGTTTAAACCAATGTCATCTGTTATGCTAATAGATTACATATATTGATATCAGCTCTGTAAATGGTCTAAAGGTTCCTACAAAAAACGTCACTGTATAGTAATAAAATGATCATGTTGTTGTTGTTGTAGACATGTCATTATCAGATTAGTTCACAAGCAATTACATCTGTTGTTTATTAGGCCTCTTGTTGACTTGAAGTAATTAAGCACTCAAGTTTCCTCTCAAAGGAGGAAGGAGAACTTATTCTAGCTTCCGAGCTAGAGATGTATTTGAGTTTTAAATCTACGCTGTCAAACGTAATCTTTATAATTATTCACCACGTTGACAACAGTGTTGAACTTTGTTCTCCTTTATAGATCGCCGTTAAAACATGACGATCTCAAAGCGCACCAGAGGAGAACAGCATCATATGATTGCATCAATTATGCCATATCATATGACATAATTTCGACCTCAATATGTGAGGAAATAAACGTATCAAAATATCTCCTGGACATGGTAGTAGCGTTGAAAATTTAGCAACATGACCACTCCTGTGCTCTAGTTCTGGGCTTATCATCTTGGACGATACTCCTGTGGCAAGCCAGAATGGTTGCTGGCTCTGAGTGCCCGGTCCACAGTACTGATGTAACCATCAATCAGCCGTTTCATTTCTGGGGTGAAGGGGTCAAATGTGGGATGTCGTGCACCTGAGCGCTTGAAATGGCCATCCTTGTTGCACTCAGCACAGAGAAGACTCTCTTCACTGACACTGGTATTGAGGAAGGAAGTTATGGATCGTAATGTGGGCACCAATGCCTCCTGCAACTCCTCATAATGGACCACCATAAGTCTCTTTCCATAACGCAGCCAGTCCAATACGTGAGAAGCCCACCAGGAGGCATAACTACCCACAAATTCTGGCCACTCTGGAAAGAGGAGAAAGTAGGATAGTAAGAATTACATCATTGATTTGCACTCAATCTTCCAGACTGATCTCATGAAGTTGCATGAGTATGACACGCCAATTCGTATTTCCATTTTTGGCGTGCTATCAAAATGCATAATCACTTTTCAGCATGTTTATGAATGCCGTTGACTTAACGTTACTTACTATCCCAAAACCATCCCTGAAACTTAACCAAGTTTTCCCCTACCATCCTAGGAAAAAATATCGCTCCTAGATGTAGATTTTACTTCATTTCGCTCGGACATTTAACAGCTTGTACATACACGTGGAATCACTCGGACATTAATGGCGTAGACTTACACGCATACACGCGGATACACGCAGATAGCTCAAAATGCGTATAGATAACACGCCACTTGACTTGAAAGTGGCGTGTATGTTTAAGCAAAAGTCATGATGTCATGTTGCAATCTTGAGTTTACATATTATGAGAATATAGTAAAGTATGCATCTCATTTTTGTGTCTCCGAGGCATGGACCTCTTATAATGTGTTCCTAATACCTTTGCTCTTCCAGTGCTGATCCGAAGCGTAACCAAGGTGTCCGGCGCACTTGCGGTTGAACTCAGCCATGAGTGAGCGGTAGGGTTTCTTATCAACAGTATTGCTGAGTCATACATCTCTATATCCCGCTGACTACTCTCATGTGTCTTCACACAGATGGTTCGTCCACTCTTCCAGTAATCTTTCTCACCCTTGAAGCCTGCACAGTTGGGAGGAGAAAAGGATTAGAATATACAGCCAACTGCATGTGGCGACCACTCAGTGCCGGCTCTGAATCCAAACATATACGTTCCAAAAACTGCATCCAAAAATGGTGTTAGTCCAGGTGTGAGCACCATGGCCGCCTTCAGGCAAATGTGTCAGGCTCTGTGATGGATTTGAAAAGGCACTCCGACTTTCAAGGCAGGTCAAGTTCTTTAATAATAGAACAAAAATATGCTCAATAAAGTTTGGCATTTGAAAGAGAACAGAAAGTCAGCTCTGCTGAAATGCACAATATCAAGCAATCTCAAATACATTACGAATATTTATGGATTTGAAAAGATGAAAAATGTCAAGAAACACACAAACTCTACAAAAGAGTCTCTCTTCTGCATGAATCTACAGCCCCATATAAAAAAAGTCATACTTTGAATGTTTTTGCAGTCCAAATTGAACGTGATAAGATAAAGAGGCTGCGTACCACAAAATAATAGCAAGAACAGATATCTTTCTGTTGAGTTATTCTTGTGAGTCACACTAAATAACTTGCATGTAGTCAGATTCACAAAGAAATGACTCTTAAGAGCCAGTCCTTATAATAAATCATTCAAAAAACTAAAAAGTAACTTAAAGTTACTGTTTGAATCAGACTGAATGAACTTTCTGAATAAGTTGCAGTAGTTATACACATTACAAGTGAAAATATTCCCAACTGAACAAAATTGTGGAATTTAATTTGAATGGAATGGAAAATGATTGATTTAAGAACTTGTAATTCTGAATTGAATCAGGAAATCCACATTGATTCCCATTCATAATGACAATGGCAGTTGCGCTTAGTAATGCAGTTATGCCATGATGTTGTGGGGGTAGATGTCCAATTTATTTTAGAGACTTTATTACTAAATAATACTATTTATTTTATTTTATTTCTGTGTATGTGCATAAGAGAAAACAATATGATGCTATTATGATAAATTTGTCTCATCCAATGTCTGAGCAATCATATTTTTCAGAGTGGCTCAATATGTGGGAAGAGATTGCCTCCAGCAATGATGCATGCAGTCTTTTGAAATGGTAATATATATTACCACTGATATAGCAGTGATAGTGTTACCTCTGTTGTAGAGGGTGCCATCAAAGTAGTAACTGCCTGTGTAGTAGCCTGTGGCAAGCTCGATCAGATGCCTCACCCAGGTGTTCCCAGCACCAGGAAAACTGGACAGAGCCACCAGTGAACTTGACTTCTCAGGAAGAAACTTCTTCTCTGTGCATCTGGAATCTGGACCAAAAAGGACCTGTTATTTTCAGCCAGACTTAAATGAGTTTAAGACCTACAAGTCTAATTTTTTAGCCAGCCCGAACTCCGCCCACAACATTTTTTGGACAGAAGTTCGGTCTGAAACTGGATCCATTGAGGAGTAATTATGAACTGTTAAAAACTGATCGGGCCAATCAAATTGCCAGGGCGGGCTTTATACGATGATGGACAGGTGATCTGCAGGGATGTAATCATCACGTTGTCAAACATCACTAACTGTCTTCCCTCAGTCGTGTTTGTTGTGAAATAAATCAACAGCACATTAATTTTAATAGACAAACAGAAAACTGCAATCAAGGCATTTGTCGATCGGAAAGATATTTTTGCCGTCCAACATGATTTGGGAAAAGTGTAACTTATCAGCTGGCTCTGACGGTCGCTAAGAAGATGGGACGTAATGAAAAGCCTGTGGTCGTTGTGGTTTCCTCCTTTGGTCGCACTCATGGAGAAGTAAGTAAAAGAAGCAACACTCGTTATTTAACTTCTAAAATAAGTAAAGTTAGGCTCACGTTCTGTATTTTACAACTGTATGCAAAGTAGCTGACTTACTGGGTTGCTCTGATTGGTTGTAGGTTTACCGACTATCCAATTGAGTGCAGAGTTGTTGTTTTTTCCTGGTTCGGTTAAGACACACCTCATAATCAAAGCTCTAACGGAGTCGATATCAGACTCATGTTCCGATAGGAAAATGAGTATGACGAAGTCAGGCTAGTAATTTTTAACATTATGCTGTGCTTATTTTCTGGTTGTGTAGCACCTACAGCTCTACATAGCCCTTCAGAAGGATCCGGATGCTACTGTAGGTAAGAATGACTAAAATTTACAGCTGTTTACAATTTTCTTTCTTGCCATATTTTCTATTGCAACAGGAAGCTGTGGAAGGACAGCCTGAAAAATATCTCTATCTATTGCTAGTTGGTGGAGGGTGGTATTAGATAGAGGAAACATTTGGTAAAATGCAACTGATAGTGTACTACAGTTAAAAAAGTTTGGGCTCAGTAAGAATTTTTTAACTTCAATTACAGAGATAATTAGTAAGGTCAACGAAATTGTATTAGTCTTACCTTGAACAGGTGTCTGATAGACCTGGAGGAAGAGATGATGGGAACTCTGGTTAGGCAGACTGCTGTTTTCCACAGCACAAAGCTCTTCCTTCACTGGCTCGTGAAGAGTGAAGCGAGGGGTGGCATAGCCACAGAAACAGTCGGGCTTCCTGACCAGGGCCAGAGGAAACTCCTGATGATAGAGTAAATATGTGTATGAATCTCACCAAAAGCCAACCCCTATGTCTCTCCATCCACAGTTAAAATTACAACTATTTTGAGTTATCTGAAAACGTTCTCAAGCACTGCAATTAGCTTCTCGGCTAAAGATGAAGATAAATCAATTTACCATGTTGCTGGTGTGGAACAAAGCATGACCATCTGATAGAGAGAGCCAAATTATACCACAATCAAGGTGATATAGAGTGGCGTAGGAGATTGATTACAGAGTGAATTTGTACTCTTTAGGGACATATTAAAGGTTAAACAAGCAGACTGTGGAAAAAAAATCTGTACACCTAGAAGAACAAGTAAAGCGGATCATATCCAATCTGAATGAATCTATATATAAAGTCAGACCTGATCCATGCAGGTCTCGATGCACCATTGGGAGGTGAGGTTGGGCTGGACGGCATGGGCCAAGGATGCTGCCGTCAGTCTTGTCAGGATTTTTGAAGCATCCCCGGTAGCGCACGTTCCTGTCTAAAGGCAGAGAAGAATGGAGAACATTGCTGATTGACAGGGGAATAATAGTGTAGGAACAAGACTTTGTGCCAACACTCGATTCATTGCTCTAAGGTCTGGAATGCTGCAGTGAATACGTAATTAGGAACAAGAGGTAAAAAAAAAAAAAACCTTATAGACCTTCAAAGAGATTTCAAATAGTTCAAGGAATGAGACTGTATGGGTACAGAAAAGCTGTAAAGAAGCCACATTTTACAGAAAAAGGAAACTACGCTATTTAATATAAATAAATACAGTACTTTTCTTTTTTTCAAAGTTGCTTCAGCATTTTCTGAATCATTTTCAGGCACAGCTGCATGTTTCTTTTAGCAGATGCTTCTGAATATAAGGAGAGGGATGAATTTGATAAAACTCACTATGCTTTAAAATGACATTGACATTTTTATTTTGAATTAACTTATCATGATAGCAGATGTACAGAACATAAATATTAATGAAGATATATTTAATTGATATATTCAAAGGATTTTTCAGTAAAAACGGTAATATTGTGCAATATAATTACAATTTAAAATAACTTTTCTGTTTGAATAAAACATTTCCTTTATTCCTGTGATAGTGTAGAGTAGTGCATATTTTTATCATTTATATAGAATTTTTCCAAAGTTTATAGTTAAAACATTGTGGCAATGTTTTTAAAAACAAGAAATCGGAAGGCGATGCTTTCAAATACAAAGCCCCTTCTGCTTGGAACAGCCTATCTTGATCCTTAAGGTCTATCTCTTCCTTTTCACTCTTTAAGTCAGCCCTTTTATATCCTATGATCAATGTAAATGGTTACCTGGTGTTTGACCTTTGCGTAGGTATGTGTTTATAGGTATGTATTTTTGTACTCGTATGTATATGTTGGTTATATATTTGCTTGTTTTGGTGGCTTCGCTCAAATATGGTTCTCTCCTGTAATATTATATATATTTTTTAATATTACCTTAATATCAGACTATATTATTTATGTGAATACGCTTTGGACAGAGGTGGGACAGGTTGGGTGGTTGGTTGTGAGGAAGAGCTTTAGTATATATGAAGATTTCAGATGCAAAAGCCTCTAAGTGCCATTTGAAATTTTCTTCTAGAATGACAATTTTTATCAAGCTTGTATATTTAAGTTCAGTAATTTCACTTAAATGGCAATGAAGATTACCTATTATTGTCATTAAGCCTAAAGTTCTTAAGGCGAAAGGGGTCAAAACGCAGTATTACTATGGTGTTCTTAATAATTCTTAAAAAAAAAAAAAAAAAAAAAAAAAAAAAAAAAATATATATATATATATATATATATATATATATATATATATATATATATATATATATATATATATTGCAAAATTAGTAATATTAGTATATATACAGCTATGGAAAACATTAAGAGACCACTGCCAAATCAGCAGTTGCTCTGGATTTATTATTTATATTATAAATAATAAATCCAGAGCAACTGTGATTTGGCAGTGGTTAATGTTTTCATAGGTGTATATGTATATATATATATATATATATATATATATATATATATATATATATATATATATATATATATACATACTAATATTACTAATATAGTTTAACTATACTAATATTACACATTATAACTGTTTTTATTTAAAGCTACACTGTGTAACTCTTTTAGTTTATTCTTAGCTAAAAACACTTAGTTCTTTCACAAATATATGTGCTCATTAATGTATATTATATTCTTGTGAGTGTATAATATGCACTGTCAATCATCGCAATCACGATTCAATCTTGCATTTAAATACGGTTGTCAATTCAGAAACTTGGCAGTGTTCTTAGCAGCATGAAAAACTAAACTTGTATTTAAAAGCTATCTTAACTGTACCATGAATCTCTTATTTAAATAGTTTTTACACTTTGTTGGTTACAATGAAAAGACACAGCGTCAGGCTCGCATTGAATAAAACAAAACATAATGTTTTTTCAGCAATGTTTACCGGAATCTGACTGATTTACTTACTAGCACCTCTGAAAGGCCCTTGTGTTCATGTGCTCAACAGCACAATGCTCAACATTTTGAAATCTTTGATGCCTAGAGAGTGCTCAAACTAACAAGAATGGGAACATTTAAAAATCAGCGTCTATCAGCGGTTATTACTCGGTACTATCGGTACTGCAAAAATGCTGGAACCGTCTATGCCATACATTTTATTTACACAGACTGGTATCGTAATATCTGTTGGACAACCCTACTTAAAAGAGCAGAATAAAAAGGTAAAATTATGTGGCAGAGAGGGAACTTTACTTTATATAATATAAATTGGAATATCAATGAAGAAATGTTGTGCAACACCAGCCCGTGTTTCCCCTTCACATTTACAGTTTTAGCAAAGTTAGTTTAACAAATAAAACAATCATATAGAGATCTCTTCATGGATTTTCTGTTGCATTACATCAATTCTTAAAACCAACAGCCCAAACAATACACAAATCTCTCTTAACAAGACATTAACTGGTACAATCATGGATAGTATTTTCAATTTAAGCCCACAAAACATATGGTCCACGCTTAATAGCTGTGTCTGTGAGTGCTGTGCTGGGCCGAATCCAGTTGGCCTGAAACTGCAGAGGGACACTGGGTCTAGACTCTGAGGCCCAACAGCATGTGGAAGAGACTGATGAAGGAACCTGTTTCAAACATATGGCCACATCAAAGCTCCACTGCCAGACTGGATTACCTGCAGAAGCAGCGCTGTGTAGGAACTGCAGATTTGTGCAGTCATATTTAAATTCATTTCATTTGGCACATACTTTCATCCAAAGCAATTAGGATATATACTTTTTTATTTCTACTTTTGTGTTCCTAGGAATTGAACCCATGACCTTCATTGTCAAGACTGTGCTCTTCCATTTGAGCTTCATTTTAACTGCAGTGCTAGAGAGCAGCATATTCAGATTTTAGACTTTTAGACTCATGACTTAAAGGTTGTGTAGGTCAGAATTGAAAAAAAAAACTTTTTTTCCAAATTTCTTTAAACTTTCTGTATATATCAATGCATAATTAAAATCTAAGTACTCTGAAAAAGAAAGTATAAAAATCGAGTGTCTGTAGACCTCTCACGACTGTTTTAAAGACAGCTCATTATTTCCATTCACTTCACCCCCTCCCTTCTTGGCTCCTTCCAAAGCCACGCCCCCAAAACACATGAACGCGCAACTCCGACAGCTGAGCTGAAGACGCATTATTTACCTCAGACGAGCGGAGAGGGAGGAAGAAGTGCATGTAGTGACATCATGTCAGAAACACATGTAAATAAAAAATCTAACTATCATTATGAAGATAAACAAATAAGTTGGATTTTATTACTCTCTATCAAGCTAGCATATTGATATTGGTAAAGCTTACAATATTGATTCGCTAACGAGCTAGTTAGTTATCTATAAGGCAAAGCTAAAAACAGGTTGCATGATACACGTTTTTCCATTGCCATCATTTACACTGTGATGAAGAGGAATTTCATGTAAGATTCATTACATATATATGGTGTTCTGCATGTAAGAGTTTGCTTGATGAAAGCATTGTTGATTCTGATGAGGACTACACACCCGAGACAAGTAAGTTACCCATAGACAGTATAAGACAGCAAGTACCGCATCGTCAGCTCGAGGACAGATCCGTGGTCGAGGGCGAAGCAGAGGATTTTGCTATTAGGGTCCGAGGAAGTAGAGGCCGAGGACGGGGTAGTCGAAGTGCAGGGCAAGGAGCACTTTTTAGACAAGAGGACCTGCGTCGGGTTTTGCATCTTCAAGCTCAAACAAGCACGCGAACAGGTACGATCTGGATACGCGCAAGTGGGCAGGTCCTGTGTGGCAAAAGGGTGGTTGCCATGGTTGCGAGAGAGTGACAGTCGCCTAAGCCAATTGTTTCGTCCCATTGTTTCGTCCCGGTTCGAACTAATGAGCTGCGTTTAGTGCAGATTAAACGGTCTAGAGTCACTCGATTTTTATACTCTTTTTTTTTCAGAGTACTTAGATTTTAATTATGCATTGATATATATAGAAAGTTTAAACAAATTTGGTAAAAAGTTTTTATAAAATTCTGACCTTCAATACCTTCTAAGAGTTTTTGCATGTTTGTATGAGTAACATTCAACATTCCTTAAGTGATTTTGCATGCTTCCCAATGCACTGTTAGAGCTACACATGACTTTAGTGGGAAGTTCTGTCTTGGAGAATAAGTAGAATTTTTCAAGCACTCACATCTTCGCTGGCCAGGAAGAACCTCCTCCACCTTGTAAACGGACAGACGGGACACACCTCCACAGATGGAGCTTCTCGCCTTTGCAGTCCAAGTTACACTCCTCTTCCTCCATCCGAGCACTTGTTAGGCGGTTGCCACAGTAACATTCAGTCCCATATTCAAGGCCAGCGAACTGGTATCCGCTGTGATGACAACTGAACATTCAAAATCTAATTATACTCACAAATACCCTGAGTTGGATGGCATGAATATTTACAGCGGAAACTCTTCCATTACTTCTTAATACAGTACAGACATTACATATATATACATATATATATATATATATATATATATATATATATAAAAAACGTATATTGGTGTATGTGTGTGCATGTGTGTGTGTGACATCCTGTACACATTACATTAATTTTGGAATAATGTTTTTTTATCAGTGTCTGAAAAGAAGTCTCTTATGCTCCAATGGTTGCATTTAATCCATGGCACAAATAAAGTAAAAAAAAATAAAAAATAAAGTAAAAACAGTAATATTGTGGAATATTATTATTATTATTTTTTATCGGTCCCACTTTATATTAAGTGGCTTTAAGTACTAGTGTGCTATACATTGAAATTAATAATTTGATGCAATGGACTTATTGTGTACATGCATGTTTTTACATGGTACTTATATTTAAAAAATATCAGCATGTAATTACAGCTGTAATTAATTTATGTAATTACATTTGCAAATACACAGTTGACCCTTCCCTCACAAGCTTAACCTACCCTTAAACCTACCCTAAAAGTGTTTTACAATACAACAGGACCACAATAATACGTTGTACTTATTTTTCAATGTAAGTACATAATACTTAAAGCCACTTAATATAAAGTGGGACCTTATTTTCAATAACTATTTTCTATTTAAAAATGTAATTTATATTAATGTGATGCAAAGCTGAATTTTCAGCATCTGTACTCCAGTCTTTATTGTCACATAATTGTTCAGAAATCATTCTGATATGATAATTTCATGCTCACAAGACATTTCTCATTATTATCAATGCTAAAAATTAATTTTTTTTTGCTTATTTTTGTTGAAACAGATACATTTCAGCTAAGTTTTATTTATATCACGAGTTCCACACTTTAAGTTCACATATAATTAGAGTGGATAAGATTTAATGCCAATTTGGCGTGCTGTTCGGGGGAGGGCTCCGAGCTCGGAGTCTGGCCCGACCCAGAGTACTCCCCCCATTGTAAGTGTTTAGGACTGGACGTGTGGAGAAGGAGCGGTAAAGGGATGCTGCTAAACTTTCAATGGAGTGAGGTGAGATTGCTGAATTTATATATACACTGATTCATTGATTGCTGGGGTGCACTCCCCTCGTGTTAATTAAATTAACGAGCTCCTCATGAACTTTGTTAATAAAACATAACTTATTTATTCTATTATTTTTTTTCCAAAGCTGCATTGTAATAAATTGATCGAAACGTGACAGTAAGAACATTTATATTGTTACAAAAGATATATTTTTCAAAAACACTCTTCTAGAGAAAAGCCTTGAATCCAGCCTGGACCCCAGTAGGGATTCTGCTAAACTCCACCAGCATCTCTCTGTCCATCCCTGTCTGTGAGCCCAGAGGTTTACCAGCTGGTGATTGATCAGCTTGCTGAGCCAAACATCTGTTTCACCATTTCCATACCCTGTGGTGCTAGACTCAGCCACTCTTATAAGTGGCAGCCCTTCTCAGGGTACCATTGCATGCCACCTGCGCAGCTCTCTCACAGAAACAAAATTGTCCAGGACACTCCTGCCTACATCTCCATTACAACTTTTAAATGGAACGAAAATAATTTTTATACTATTCCATAGACAACAAATGGGCTAATGGTTGTATTAACCACAACGATCATCCTCCATCTAAAAGCTTTTGTCCTCTGGCACTTTGCAACCTTAAAAAATCTTTTTTAAGGTTGCAAAGAGGACAAAATGCTTGAATGGAATGTGCTGCGCCTTTTGCAACCTAAAAAATCTTTTCGAAATCAAAAGATTTTTTGAGGTTGCAAAAAGGCGCAGCACCGACTCCATTCAAGCATGTTGGCGTAGGGCTCAACAGGTATTAGCTTGAGCCCCTCTGCAAATTGTTTCCCTGATCCTCTGCTTAAAACAGGGCATTGGCACTGCCATGGCAAACTAACCAGGGACATTCCCACTGTTAATCTGCACTCTGAATTAATCGCTAGTCTGACCAGACATATACCTGCAGACACAGAGCAGGAGAAGATTTTCTACCTGTCACCAATCTGCAAAGATAATACTGGGCTTGGATGTCAGTTCCTTTTCCATCTGAACAAACAGAATATATTCTCAGATGTAAGTAACTAATGTCAGGTTCCTTAAATATGATGTCTTACAAGGTTACACAGATTTTGTAACCTTTACAAAGACGGGTACACCCTGCTCGCAGACATTACACCAGTGTTGTGCCAGTTCATACTTAAAAAGAACTAGCTCAAAGTTCAGTTCACACAGATGATAATGAACTAGTTCACGTTCATAGTTCATGTTTTTTTAAACTGAACTAAGTTCACATATCTAAAAATGAACTAGTTCACATTCATTGTTAAATTCTTTTAAGATAGGCCACTATCTTACTCAATAGAACCTCTTTACCATCCATTACCAGCTGCAAATCACTGCCACTCCAAAACTAATCAACATTATTGTACCAATAAACAAGAGACAATTATTATAGCCAGGAGAAAAATAATGTTTAGATAGAGAATATATTTACCCCTTAAATAATGTGTAATCATGATATGTAGAAATTGGAAAATATAAGGTGCAATGTATACTGTATGTTCAGTGAAACTTTCATTTAGCCAGCATGAACCAAATTACCCAAATTACCAGGACTTTAAAAAGGTATATTCGGGTTCATGGGGAAAAGATCAGTCTACTGACAAAAATCCAGCATATTCTGAACGGCAGAAACTATGTAAACCAGACCAAAGAAGTCATGTACTGTAATGTCAAATTAGCTTGGGCTTACACTGCTCAATGTGCAATACTCAACCAACACATTTTCACACCTTAAAAGGAAGTAAACAGTGAGTAAACGATGAAAATGCCATTTACATTCATTTATAATAAAACAATCTTCCTGATTATATTTGTCTAAAGAAAATGAACAGCTAGCAGCTGAACAACTTAACTTACTACATACAGTAGGCACTCTGATTCCATGTATGGGGTATTTGTTATTTATATGACACACAAACACAAGTAGATAAGACCTGTTTAGTTCAAAAGATCACTCGTTGTGGAAAAGCGCAGATCATAAATGATTATACAAGCAGCGCGCAGTGCGGCCAGATTTGTCTCGCACGCGTGCGCCAAGTATGTACACTATTGCAACTCCCCCTGCCTTCACGTTACCCATACTATGAATACTTCGAACCTCGTCTAACATACCCAGTGATAATAGACAAAGTCTCGACCACAATACTGTCGGGGGGTGGATTCGGAGACTCAAAGCGGGGGTTGGAGGTAAAACCTGACTTTTCAAATGAGCGTGAACGTGAACTGCGCGTGCTGCTCGTTCATTCCTGACAGAGTGAGCGCCGCTCTCGTTCACGTTCATGGTATGAAAAGTGATTCGTTCAGTTCAGCGTTCGGCGAAATATGAACGAGTTCAGTGAACGTCGTTCATTGAACGCGTTCATGCACAACACTGCATTACACACCATCAGTTTGTTTCATGCTATGCCGAGGTAGACAGACGTCAGTCACCGAGTTGTTTATGTTCATTATTATTGTAATGGTATTTGCTTTGAGTTTAATGCCGTCTCTCAACTTGTGATGGATTTGCAAACTGTGCTGGCTTTTGGAGACACTCTGAAGGGAGGGTGGGATCTCATGCTTTCATAGCTAACTTACTATTGCTAGCCACTCCGAAAATTGCTTACCCTACCTTTAGGCCGTGTGTCCACCAAAGCGTTTTTCCATGCTCCTGGCGTATGTTTTCAATTGTTTTCAATGGGAGCGCTGCGTTTTTAAACGCCATGAGCGTACCGAGGGCGCTGAGCGTTTTTTTTACGCTGAAACGCCGAGCGCCCAGCATTTTTACTGGTCGCGGGGAGTTGAAAAATGTTCAACTTTGGAAAAAACACAGCACTCATCACTGTCACTTTTTACTCAGCTGTCCAATCAGAGTGGAGGAGGGGTGGGACTAATACCACACTGACCAACTGTCACAACATTCAAACAGCTGCGGATATTCTGTATCATAGGAACGAAACATCTCAACGAAAAAGCGCTGCGCTGCCAAAATGCTCTCAAGCACTCTCAGCATGGCGTCTTCAGCAAAGCGTCACAAAAAACGCTTTAGTGGACACTAAAGCAGCATAACTCAACATTGATAATAAAAATAATTGGTAAATGTTAAAATAAATGGTAACATGACTACAAAGAATAGGAAATCTCACAGAGTTTGTTTGTTCAAGTTTGTTCTTTGTACAATTTCCATAGACATTATATCTAGCTGTAATGCAAGACCATAATATTGCACTGGTCATGATGATGGAGGTAAAACAAAAAATGGAATTTTGCACTACCTTAGTAGCCAACACTTAAATATGAATTCTTCTTCCTAGGAAGTCACTATGTCAACGTGAACAAAGAAAATCATTTCTAGCTCATGTTAGGTTTCATGTTTTCTAATAGACTACTTGGATTCTCCCTGAACATTGCAAATGTCACCCAAGTAATTAAATAAGCTCTGAAACATTGGGGGTAATTACTGGAGGTCAGTCTTCCTCGCAATTGTTCTCTGGTGGTCAATTATCTATCAGCCTAAGAACTAGAGAACGTGTATACTCCATCACGGCAGATAGATGTTTCTCCTCCAGCATTAGCGGAGCCCAGGTCCAGAGTCGCGGTTCATTAATTGGGCCTGATCCCATTCCCACCATGAGCTCCGCCAGCTGGCACACGGATTACCACTGCATGTTCTTTTCCCTAAACACCGTTTCATTATTTCGTGATTTAAGATGAGCACAAATGAGACTCTAGGCAACAGATGTCCATCTGCTTTTCAGTGGCTCCATGTTTTCAACAAAAGATGTCTGTATTTAACTATTGTGTATTAATCACATACCTTTCCATGCAGGTGTCCTGACACAAGGTACTGGTCATTTTCCGGAAGTCATAGAACACCATCCCTTTGAGTGCCCGGTCCTTGGCGTCATCCAGAAAGCAGCCGATATAAGTGCCTGAGAGAAGAATAAAAATCGAATCAGAAATTCAGAGCGTGACCTTTTTCTGCGCAAACAGATGGGAAGATTCTGCAGCACAGCTTGAAATGGAGATAATTGAGAAAATAATCCAATTATCATAAACAACCAATTTGTCATCCTGAAAAGCACACAGTTCATTTATCATAGAATACCTTTGTGTCGGATTTTTCTTTTCGGAAGAACTTTCTCCACTCTAGACGCTTCCTGTTCGGACATGAGGCTGTGGAACCAGCGGCGTCTCAGATGTCGGATCTCCTGGTTTCGTGAGGTCAGCCATTGTGGTCCAGCATTGTCTTCGGACAAACCGCTTTGGTATCCAATCCTCTTGCCGTTGAGCCGTGCACTCATTATTCCATATCTTGTCCAGAGGGCAGGCGCCTCCAGGGACCTGGGAGGAGACGGCAAAGACGGTAATGGAAAGTAACTGCTTGTCCCACGCTGTGACACCACCAATCCATGTCTCTGCAGAAGAAGAACACTTCCAGCCATTATGTAGGCGACACCGAGGAAGAAGAAGAGTAGCTGAGTCCGTCGTAAAAAGCGCTGAAGCCTGTGGAAGGGCTTTGCCATGTTGCCCTCCTTCCAAGGTAGTGAAGAAAAATGTATTCTACAGTTTCATGCTGCCATTGTTTCAACAAAAAAAAGGTAGAGACCACTGATACCTTATTCACATTCTGTTTTAAAACTCTCTAAACGCAAAATTCCTCCGGCAAAATGTCCCGCTTTTTTACCTGTGAGAGGATTAAGTGAAAACTTGAGTGTGCTGTTACATCCCCTTGATGACAGAAGTACTTGTGGCAGAATGTACTCTGAGCTCTTACGCCTCAAAGACTTCAGGGAACCTGGTGGGAAAATAGAAAGCAGTTAGACTCAAGTCGAAGCACATCTTTCACTTTTTTTTATTCACAGAGATAAGACCGGAGTTCTAGAGACAAGAAAGAAATATAGAGTGTGTAGCAGTTATTCTGGTAGTATGTCTCCATTAAGAGGAGAGAGAAGGGCTCGCTGGCTGGAGAAGCATTAGCTGTTTGTGCTCCTGTCTGTCTTTATGAGTACACAACAAACGTGAAGAGGGTACACTATACAGTCTCCTATACTAGGGTGCAAATTATGGGGGGCTTAGGCTCTGACAACCCAAAGGCAGTATACACAAATAGTTGGGGATTTGTGTGTGTGTATATAACAAAATGAAGATGTGGAAATGTTATTTCATTTGTTACAGTGTTTTCAGCTAGGAAAAAGCCTAAATTTATCAAAATTGTCAGTAAAAACATTTATAATGTTACAAATGTTATTTCTATTTCTAATAAATTCTGTTCTTTTGTGCATTCTAATAATCAAACAATCCTGAAAAAAAAAACGTATTACGGTTTCAAATATTAAGCAGCACAACTGGTTTTAAAAAAATACATATATTGATATGATTTCTGAGGGATCATGTGACACTGAAGACTGGAGTAATGATGCTTACAACTCGGCTGTGCCTTCACAGGAATAAATTACATTTCAAAATATACTTGTAATCTCTTTATTGAACATGTTAAAAAAAGACAACAGCAAAAACTGAATAAAAAAAATAAATAAATAGTTAATCAACAACATCAAAAAAGATCATTGGTCCAAACAACAATCATGTTCAAAGGGGGTAGGAAGAAGTTAAAATAACTTTTTCTTGTCCTATCCCCACTTCAATAATATTTTAACTACTTAAACTAACTTACCTAAGGTTTACTTTACCTAAGGTTGAAAAAAAAGAAAATCACTGTTCCAGCTCATATCCATCAAGGATTCTTTTTTAAACATATATTTCAATTGCAATAAGTTTTTACATAATTTTAAATCATTGTTGCTACTGTTCCACAGTAGAACACCCTGGATTGGTATACAGTGCAACTTAGTGTTTGTGCGAATCTTTCATTTGCGATACTTAAAATGAAATAGTAGATATTTTAATTGTTATTTTAAATTGAACAGTATGGTTTTATTGTGTGTTTGATCAAATAAATGCAGCCATGTTAATATATATATATATATATATATATATATGTATATATATATATATATATATATATATATATATATATATATATATATATATATACAGTATATATATATATATATATATATACATATATATATATGTATATATATATATATATATATATATATATATATATATATATATATATATATATATATATATATATATATGATTTGACATCAATCCTCGTTTCTTTTTTTCTTTTTTTTTTGACATGTAACATGCACATTAGCTGACTGAGTAAAATAAAATGTGGTTTAGTACTGCTTATCTGAAGCCAAATAGTTTCTGGAATTTGCAGCACTTCTCCCCTCCATTCGCTTTAGACATTCTTGAAACTTTCAGCCTATTATTTCAGCTCCACTGAGAATCCTTTTGTGTGGCAAAAACAAACCTTGTAACAAGTCTAACCGAACAAAGGGTGGGCAGTCCCTTGCTTCCATCCATTCTTGCCAATCAAGCAAGTTATACAGAGCCCACTGTGTGCCCCACATACTCTACGTCTATTTTATCTGAAATATGTTTGGGTCCAAAGAAGATGAAAACACGGGCTGAGCCTTAATTGCATAATCACCAGACTATGAATATTAATGTGGATTTGGTTTAATGTATGGGAATCAAAGGCCAAAAGAAGAGTAAAAACAGAATATCTAACCCATTTTATTTAAGATAGTCTTCAAGTCAATTGGCTGTATTTACATTTCTTTCTTAATACAAGTTTCTGTGCTTAAACAATCCAAAAGTATTTCTGTAATCAAAATGTAATTTGTTTATCCTCTAAAACAACTTTCCTTTTAAATTGAAATCCCTTTGGATAATTTAAACCAATAGCCAAATAGCTGTTTTCTTTGACTCTTTTTCAATCTCATTTTACAGCTTCATACTTTGGGGCAGATATTAATCAGAAGTAACTGGGCTTGTTTCAGCCCTTCATACAAGCAGAGCTTTGCTCATTGAACCCATTGTTTTGTCAGTGAGCCCCCAACTCATTCTTTTTAGGCCTGGTGCTGGAAAAATGCCTAGATTTGCATAAACGCTTGAGATGCAGGGGCGGGTGTCCTAGCCAGCACCAGAGGAAACCATAACTATGCAGCGGCTGAGAATGTCAATCAGCCTGAGGGCTCATTATTCTTCTAGCTATGAACAGTGAGTGACTGGCGTCTGGTAGTTTTTCCTTCCTCTGCCAGCACACATAGCAACTTCAAACAAATCTCTCCTTTACAAGACAGAGGCTGCATGTACTCGCCAACAATCAAAATAACACACACTGCATCTGCCATTCTACACTACATAATATCTTGTTATTACGAGATAATAAGTCATTATTTCAACATAATATCTCGTTATTTCAACATAATATCTCGTTATTATGACATAAGTCGTTATTTTGACATATCGTTATTTCGACATAAATATCTAATAAGGGGTAGCCTGACTTCGTCATACTCATATTCTAATGAGAATATGAGTCTGAAACCGCTCCATTAAGCTTTGATTATGAGGCGTGTCGTAACCAAATCAGGAAAAAACAACAACTCTGCACTCAATAGGGGATTATCACGGTGATACGCAGGACATCCGGATTCAGTGATCTTTGTGCACTGTCACTTCCGTTGAATCACCAATCTCGCTGCGCGAATCTGATGACGGACTACACCAAGTTTATTTATACGGCATCCCTGATAAATTAGTCTGATTTACTAAAGTGCCGGCTGCAAAAAAACGTGCTACCTTGTTTTATTTTAAAGTTTTAATCCAGTTCTTCCTTATACTCAATTCAGTCGGGAATCCATGAAAACTTACGTAGGGTTGGCGTTGTTGGTTAGATTTCAAGTGGAACAGAGCAGTGACATATATAGCATTCGTCTCAGGCATTGTTGAACTGCGTCGGAAGTGGACAAGCACAAAGTTGACAAATCCCGCCCATGAAACCCAGAAGCGTGATAATCCCCTATTGGATAGTCGGTAGACCTACAACCAATCAGAGCAACGCAGTAAGTCAACTCCTTTGCATAGCGCAGTTTTCAACTACAGAACTTACTTGTAGAAGTTAAATAACGAGTGTTGCTTCTTTTACTTACTTCTCCATGAGTGCGACCAAAGGAGAAACCACAATGACCATAGGCTTTTCATTACGTCCCATCTTAGTGATCATCGGAGACAGCTGATAAGTTACACTTTTCCTGAATCATGTGGGAAGGATGTCAAAATATCTTTCCGATCGACAAATGCCTTGATTGCAGTTCTCTGTTTGTCTATTGAAATTAATGCGCTGTCGCAATTTATTTTACAACAGAATCAGTTAAGCACTCGTTAATAACGTGATGATTACTTGCAGATCAATCTGTCCATCATCGTATAAAGCCTGCCCTGGCAATTTGATTGGCCCGATGATTTCTGAACCGATCAATAGATTACTCCTCTATGGTATCGAGTCCGAACCGAACTTACCGTCCAAAAAATGTTGTGGGCGGAGTTCGGGCTGGCATCCAGGCTAAATAGGGGCATAATAATGACATAATAAGGGGCATTTGAATATGCGTTAAGCTACATTTAACATTCTTTTAATGAGTTTCTATGGGATGAAAATGCTTAACGTCAAATTTGCGTTCACATTCTGGACCTATATCTGTTTTTTGTAGTATACTTTATTATTTGTTTAGTATCATATTGATTAAGAAATGCATGCACAATTATCCGTGAGCTTGATAAATGTTGCAGATATGTTTTAGGGTACTATCCACAAACAAATTGCTTTCAATTATGTGTGCAAAATTCAGAATTCAAAGAATGCCAAGCAACAACAACAAGTAGTTAAATTATTATTATTATTATTAATAATAATACTTTGCAGTAGTGGTAGGCTAAGGCAGTGCAAGCCAAGTCAAGTAAAACAGAGTTTCTTTGCATTCATGTTCTGGATATCATGTCGAAATAACGACTATAAGTAACGATATAAGTTTTTAAAAAAGTGATACGAAGTCATTGCCAGTGTGTAAACTACAAAAATGCAAATTTGAAAAAAAAAAGGTGGTGTCATGCACATGCATGTTAAGTGTTCAGTCTATAAGTGTTTAGTTGTTTCTTTACAAGTGACCTCGCCAACTAGTGGCCTGGCATGCGTTAATACAGCGTCATTCTTTTTGCGGATCCATGTGAACAGAAATCGTTTTGGTAACGTTATCGTTCGTACTACGAAAAACCCAAAGGAAATACTTTTAAACTTTTAGTAAATCGTGTTGTCACGTAAACGCACCATTAGAACTGTCTAGGCATGTCATTTTAAAAATGTTGCAAATAAAAAAATAATAAAAAAATAACTTCTATATTTTTAGAATGTTTTTTAAATAATATATTTTTTAAATACTTTTTTTCCCTCTTTTTTTTCCAAATATTGATATGAACATTTTAAAATTATGCAATCAGTTCCATTACAATGTTTAATTGATTGACAACTCAAGTATAAATACATAAATCGCCTAAGATAAGTTATTGAAAAATAAATATAGACATTGAAAGAGATTAAAAACACATACGTAGGGTGTTTGTGTTTTGCTTTAGGTCAGATTGTGCTTATTTAAATAGGCTCTTAGTGGGCATTTAATGTCAGAGCCTACTGACGTCAATTGTTATTTCTGTTCCTCTTTCATCTCTGTAGAAGAAAACAAATACTTGTTACATTTAACATTTATTCAAAATTAAATACAGCTAACTAGCAACAGTATTTTACCCAAACAGAGTATTTATGTTACGTACCTCTTTGCCTATTTTTGCTGCTGTGTTGGGGCTTGTTGTAGGGATCATTGATTATATGGTACATTACTGATAGCTGATGCTCAGCAGTTTTTGCTTGAAAATGAAAATACCTCTAACAGGTGCTACAGTATGCATTCACTGCTTTGAAGTGAAGGTACAGTATGAATCCTACTCAACTAGGATTTTTCACTATAGATCTATTCAGTTGAAAATCACTTTTGAAAATGAACCTGAGATGATGCCACGGTATGTTTATGAGAGATGAGTTTCTCATCATCTTGGTAAAACTCGGAGCATTTGGCAGTAGTCCCAATCTCTCTCTCCCTCTCTCTTTTTTTGGAATATTATTCACTTTAAATAACTGTAATTAATGGAGCCAAAGGGAGGCGGCTCAATTAATTATAAGGATGGTCCGTTAATGAATGTTATAGCAGTGAGATGCGTGGGACACATAATTCATCTTATTTTATCTTTCCTTTTCGCTCTGTTGTGTGCTTGCTGGTAAATGGCATTGCATTTCACAAAATGCATTTATGAATAATAATGCAGAACCAAGGTCATTTCCATTTAGTTCAGGGAAGTCTGACGACTCCACAGTGCACTTCAGAGGGCATTAAGTTTGAAATCAAATGTCATTCACCTTTATTTGATGTATTATATGTACATATGCCTCAAAACTCTTGAGTTGTAATAGCACTGGGCAGAGTCTTTATGGCTGTCGGTAGACAGCAGCGAGCGGGTGCTGTAGGTCCAGACTGGTGCACTCATTTGTCTTCATCTGCTTTCCCAGCGTGTTATCATCTCACTTACAGCAGGGCAGCCACACTTCCATCTCAGAGGCTGATGGGACTGACCCTGGACCTCAGATGCTGCCTGGAAAGCTCTTTCTTTCATATAAGCATATTGCCACCATCTCTGGCCATCTGGATGTTATAGTAACTATGAATGAAGTATTTCAGTAAAAAAAATCTTTAAGCAAAGAACGTTTCCACAGTCATAATCTTGCTTGTAAAGAGTGTCACAGTGGGGCGACAGACATATGACAGGTGGCCTGCTGTTCCACTGGCCCGCAGTGACCCCAATCTGTCCTCCTTTAATATTTATTTAAGGCTAAATCCAAGAAATAATGGAAAAAGGAAATTTTTTATATTATGCTCAACATGTAATGCATTTCTTCTTTCTAATGCACTGTAAAAAAACTAAAACAAATGTAATGTGCAATTGACCGTTCGCAAAAGCCACGCCACTAGTTATTGTTGTTACTACGGCCATCAAACAAATGGTCAAACACGACCAGTGCGACAGATTGACATGATGGGACGAGGTATACCAGTGTGTCAGTGACCTTTTTTGGAGCAATATCTCTGTGATATCCTCCAGATCGAGGCACAAGGGGTTACAG
Source organism: Hybognathus amarus (assembly GCA_030378365.1). Taxonomy (NCBI): domain Eukaryota; kingdom Metazoa; phylum Chordata; class Actinopteri; order Cypriniformes; family Leuciscidae; genus Hybognathus; species Hybognathus amarus. The sequence continues at coordinate 387,597 of JAQIUQ010007283.1, read as the reverse complement.
AATGCAGTGAAGGGATATATATTCAAAATATAAAAATACACAATGAAGGAGACACGACTACTATCAAGGCGATTGCTTATATCTGATCTCAAGTGAGAAACCCTGTGACCTCAAATGCAACCAGCACAGCCTTGAAGAAGATTTTGCAAGCTGGTTCAGTGGCTAAATGTTTGGAGTTCTAAATATATACAAGGCTTATACAAGTCAAGCTCTGGCTCTGACAACATTAGCAGGCGCATGGAGACCCTTTGTTCGGACCAGTTAGGCTTCATTTTTTTATTATATTCTATCCTGTCTTTGTGGCATTATCCCGAACTAGTCCCAAACTTATGGAAACAATCTATAACTTATTCCCATTGCAAAAAGGAACCACCCAAAAGATTTTGAATGATTACAGACCTGTGGCTCTAACTTATGAAGTCCTTTGAAAAACTGATTAAGAAATAATTGCTGGGTAGAATTGATCATCTCTTCGACCCCTTGCAGTTTGCATACAGAGCCAACAGGAGGCTACCATTAACTCTGCTCAACCTCATATACAAGCACTTAGAGGGTAACAAAAACCATGCTAGGCTGCTGTTTGTGGATTTCTTGTCTGGCTTTCAACACCATCCAGCCCCATTTAATGGTGCAGAAGCTCACATAAAATCTTGGTAGGCTGGATTTTAGACTTTCTCACTAACAGGACACAAGGAGTGGGAGTAAATGGACATCAGTGACATCAACCGGCTCCCCTCAAGGTTGTGTTCTTTCTCCTCTTTTATACATTATGTACACTAAATGACTGCCGTAGCATGAACTGCCCAATAATTATATCATAAAGATTGCAGATGACACAGTCATAGTAAGTTTAATGAACACCACTGAAACATCTCACAGCCCTGTACTACCGTATTTTTTAACTGGTGCAAAGAAGCCTTTTTAGACTTAAAGGAGAACTCTGGCGCAAAATGAACCTTTTGGTCTAATAAAACATTGGTACCTAGTCGACTGTTCTCTGGGAATTGTTTTCATGGTAATCGAATGTAAAGAGTTTTATCTCTAAAAACTGTTTAGCTTATAACGCTCAGTATATAGGGCATCGAGTAAGCAAAAAGAAATCACTAGTTAATACCACTAACAAGGCTCAAAATAGCCCCACACTAACACAATAGCATAATGAGGGTCCACACGAGGGCCATCTTTGGAAAATAGTCTCGATAAGTCAAACCACGAACGACGTGCTAAGTGAGCTGAACTGTATGAAGTTCAGCGAACTTCTGAACTGTTTGAACGGCGTTCGTGGTTTGATTTGTCGAGACTGTTTTCCAAAGATGGCGCAAACTTCTCTCACGTCCCTTGACCTTGTCCTGCTCGCCACAGTAGACATTTTGGCGATTTCGAAATCCCGGGCAGACTCATCACGGAGTCTCACTAGTATCCTAGACTTCTTCTTTAACTACTGCGCTCCGTTACTGGTAGGCGTGGCCTCATAGGGAAGCGAAGCAAGTGCAATCTGGGAGTTGTTGTCTTTCATCCACATAAGCCAAAAATAGTCTCCACATTCAAAAATAATTTCTGATTTCTTCTAAATAAATGACCCATTATAAATACACATTCATCTTACCAGACGTGAAGTATCCCTTTAAGGTTATTTCTAATCGTTACGATATTGATGTTTGAACTGATGTTGTCAAGTAAGCTTCATACTTTCCTTTTGCGAACATGCACTCTTCTAACCTGTAGCTACGGTTGCTGCACTGCTAGTTGACGGCTGCTCATTTCCCTCCAAGAATATCATGTTACAATTACCCTTTAGAAAACCTAAGTCCTTTGTGTATCCTCTCGATCTGCTTTCTCCGTGTTTATTTGACTAATCTCAGTGTCTCAGTCTCATGCATGCTGCACACGAGTTCCACACATTTAACTGGGAGTGGGGCCATCCATACTGTTTTTATCCATTGTAGGCACCGCTAAAGTTGTGTTTTTGGCTTTGGAAACAGAAAGAACAACTCCTCCAGACAATCTATCGGGGTATCTATCGGCCGTGGGTGCAACGCTTCACCATCTTGCTTGGAGTCAATGTTTGACAGTCCTGCTCAAATATTAACGGTTGTTATGATGTGTGATTGGACAATGGGCGTTTGGGGGAAGGGGCCGGCGAAAGGTCAATTGTTACTGTAAGTAACTGTAAGTTTGGCTAGTGTAACCTAATAAATTGTGGTTGATTCAGTTACATGTATGGTAAATAATACTTTGGTTTAAATTAGTTTTGTTAAATTTAAATGTTACCACATGAAGCTAATTTTAGATAACTTTTTATCACTCAATTTTTTTTTTATATGAATGAATAATTTAATCAAAGAGATTTAAAAAGACATTTCCAGCAGTTCACTGATTGGCAGGCGCAATTCAAAATAATGTATGCAAAGTTCCCAAGAGTAGTTGTGATGACTAATCAAGAGTTCACTTATCAAAATTGCATTTTATTTAGCATAATATTAGTTTAAAGGACATGAAATTCAACCAAAAAGTATGCACCACGCTGATTCAGTAGAATTTATTTCAATCAAATGAATCAGCCTATATCTTGGCCAAGATGTGTCCAACTGATTTGAAACGTCATTTAGAAAGCATTCGGTAATACTTAATCAAAATCCTTTGAAGAAGGAGGAACTGCCAGCTGTGAGCTGAACTGCAGGTGATTGTCAATCACTTTATTTACAGCCTACTCAAACTATTGATCATCCACTGCAGGGATTGATTTCACTGCAGTGTCCAAAAGCTCCATATAAACTAAACTGTTATTTGTTGTTAATTTGGTCCGATTTTGCTTTTGATCCAACTGAGCTTTTGGTTAAAACACACAATGCCAATTGCAAAGTAACACACATAAGTGTATCGCGAGTCCGTATTCTCGTTGTTTTTGTAGATACGTTTCAAACATGTTCAATTTCACTGGTTCACGTCCAGTATTTACTAGACACTTACAGTGGCAAGAGAGGAAAGGAAATAAATTAGACAATGCATTAAAATTTTGTTAGGAATAGTCTGTCTTTGATTATTTATGCTTTGTGTTGCTTGAGGCACATTTACATTTGGGGATTTATAGCCCGGCTATAAACAAGGCACTATAACTAAAATTCGCTCAATAAATGCTGGCTGAAAAGATGGCGACTGCTGGCCCCTGGATACCGATTTATAGACCACTAAACTACAACGGATGCATGCACGAAACGGCGTAGTCGAAGTACTGACACTGGAGCACTTTTACACCCACAGACCACAGACAAGTAAGTGTGTTCATTCTGAGGCCTCTGCTGGGAGATGAAGCAAGTTCAGGCAAACCACAACACACAAATGCATATACTGTAGTACAGTAGTCCTCGCTGACACAAACTGACAAGACTGCAGCATTATTTCCATGTATTTTGCAGGGACTCATCACCATCAGCTGCAGAGGATGACACTGCATTCCAAGAAACATAGCCCTTTCTTTCTCGACTGTAATGTCAATTTTTTTCAGCTGCTGCAGTAAGTAAATGTAGTGGTTTCTCACTAATTGAAAGTCTTTCATCTGTGCATACTCTGCTTCCTGGTTCCGTACAATGATGAAATTGAACAAGCTGCATTATCACTATCCTTTCTCCCACTTTTATTAGTTCCTAAACCAACAGTAAATGTAGCACATAAGCCCTTAAAGGGATACCAGGAACACAAAAGAAGATATTTTGAGAAATATATTTAGGATTTTTTTCATTCCTGATATATCTTTTCTTCTCTGATGACATGTTTTTACGAATGAAAAGATAAATCCCGCCCTAAATTTTTCACCCGGGCGCTGATGCAGTTTAGTACAGGTATGATCACCATTATTATTAATAGCGCAAGATGGACCTACCGGTGGTGATAATGCCAGTTCATCTGCTATGCTGTAATCTTGAGTATTTGCATGTGTGCGTCCATCAAAGAGTAAGTACATTTCTTACATACGGTGTATTTAGCTCTAAGTCTCCAATGTCTCCAGAGATCCTACCAAGCCTCCCTCTCCTTCTTCCAAAAACAGCCAGTCTGTCGTCCCCGCCTTCACTGTTTTCCTTCAGCTCCTCCTCTGACTTCATTAATTTATGGATTTGCCACGGCTCTTCCGGTCACCAAGCACCGCCTTGGCAAAAGTAACCCTGGATCCACCTCCGGCCGCCGAAGCCCATTACTCGGCTCTGTAGACCAGTCAGTTCAACCGTAGCTCCTCCCTCCTTCGGCTCCACCTAGGGGCATCGTCCTTACGGCTCCACCAGGCTTCCTCCTATTCCCCCTTTGTCAGACTTTGGTCAGCCTGCACCACACACTTCCAGGCTTTCAGCTGCTCTTTGTCTTTCCACCTCTTCTGCTCCATCCCTCCGGCTCCACCTTGGTCCTTAGTCCAACTGGCGTGGTCTCATCGGCTCAGCATGGGTCTCCACCTCCATCGGCTCAGTCTCTGTCAGTCGCCCCTCAATTTTGACGTCAGTCGTCTCCACCATGGTTCATCCCTCTCTATACTCCTGACATAGTGCTGTACATCTGTACTTTTGTAGGCTTTCATTTTTTTTTGTGCGGTGTAAGGTGACAGATTCTCTATAAGATATATGTAATGTTAAATATCTCCAAACTCCAAATCTGGTAGAGTCAAATCTTTGTCAAATCTTTGCCAGCTTCAAAGCAATGAAAACATCAGTGGGTGCTGTGTATGGATCACACGTTCTGAGTATGTTAATCTTTTCTTAACATCTTATTTTAACATTCGGTGACATATGGTCTAATTAGTTAATTGATTGTAGTATTGGAAATTTGCAAGGCTGCAATTCCCCTGGCTGGCCACTGTTTGTCACCATTTTGTCAGCATTTGTTGCCCGCCAGTTATCCATGGTAGTCACGTGACTACAAAGTATGAATTATAACATGGTTAAATGACTTTCCAAAACATAATAATGGTCATGGCAAAAAAGGTTGGTTCAGTCTATTTAGAATGCTTCTGTCAGTGTCAGACCATGGGAGATGGAAAGGAAATAAGACTGTCTCTTGCAAACTGTGCTAAGGCCAGACAAAATATTTCCAGAGAAGGATAATCAACCACCCTCCATGCATTCATTATTTACAATAGGTTTTAGCAAGGCTGGAGAACACTGCAGTCACCAGTGTTTGATCAAAGCATGGGAAATCTAAAAGGGGAAAAGACAGCATAATCAAAGCAATATAAAGGTATTTATATGAATAGAGACCTGGTCCAAGGCTGAAAAATCACTTTAATGCTTCATTTAGCTTAGTAAGTCTCCTTGTAATGATTGTTCAGAGCCTTGACCTTGCAGATGAGATGTAATCACATTCAGAAAAAAAACACTTCGATTTTTTTTTTCTAAAACATGCAAAGGTCTGCCATTACTTTCATAGCATATCCAGCTACTGTAAATATTTGCTTCATATAGGCACAAGTAAAACAACAAAAAAAATGGAGCAGGGATTAGAAAGTGCAAAAGGAACAATATGAAATACAGTAAAATCAGACTGATGCAATGCATTCATTAAGGAGTATGTATTCATACATTATTCTATGCCAGATGCCTCTCTGGAGATGAGGCGGCTTGCCCCATAGGCGGTAAATGTATGCGCCTGAAAGGTCAACCATGACAAATATGATCTTGATTAAGCCTGTGAGACATGAATGCTGAAGACTGACTCATTTACAGTCAGTCTGAAAATATTCCTTTTTCATAACCATAAAGAACTGATATAATGATGAAAGAGGGAAGGAATCACTAATGAAATCCATAGCATCTGGGAGCACTCAAAAGACACATGTTAGTGCAGTTCATCAGATAATTCAGCTCTTATGGACAAATTCTATAACTGGGCACCTATTTATACACAGAACTCCATTAGACCTAGTGTATAACAGTTATGCGTTGTGGCACAAAACATAATCTTATCTGGTCTATAAAAAAGTTATTGCAAATTTGTACATAAAATGTTTATTCCAGACACATGGGAACCCCCCATTTAGACTTTCAGCCAACCAAGAGGCATGAAATGTTATGTAGCCTATCTGCAATATTTTTAAATTGATCAATGGACTCCTGGTTCTGTTATTTGTATACTTCTTATCTGTTGCATTCACTTGTGAGAGATTGGTTTTAACCAATTACTCTAAACAGTAATTTATTTGATTCTAAAACACTATTTAGACTATAAAGCAGCACTGCGAAATATTCATGAATTTGAGCACAAATCCTAAAAGCACAAAACAGCTAAATCAGTCACTTGGACGCCATAAACACTTGTTTGCGTTCATTTTGCCCATGACTTGAATAGAAATATTGGTGTAGGCTATAAAAGTGACGTTTTTATCATTTACGTAAACTTTGGAATGCATAAGACTTTAACCCTGTTAAATTATTAGAACATTACTTTCGTTGTGATAAAAAGCTTTTTTAGGCATTTCTTTATTTTTTTAAAGCATACGAAATTATCTTACCTTCATTAACTACCCCTCGGCAGTGAAGAATACAAATCTTGTAGCACATTAAATGTATTTCAGAGATTTCCTTGGTTTGAATGTCTCTTCATGAACACGAGCATCTCTCTCATCTCTGAGGCGAGCCGTATCTCGCTTTCTCACTCTGTTTTGCTATTTTGCTCCTCTTGATGTTTGCCACTAATCCTCTTGCATTTTTATAGCTGTGAAACCACTATAACAGCGATAATCCTCATCTAAATCCGTTGCCGTGTCCCCTTTGCTTTGCAGTCCCGCGTTTCTCCGTGTGAACGCACGTAAGAGCCCAGCTGTTTTTAAGTCCAAGAGCGCTGCCCATGTGCGCATGCGTTACAGAAGAGAGCGAGACCAGACCACACTAGGAGAGAGTTGGGACCAGAGCATCAACAGCACTTTCAAGGAATCTGTTACTCAAAAAGACGTACATGTAGGGGGAGACCGGGGAGTGGGTGGAGGTGAGTTGTAACATGTCATTCGCCTTATTCACCTTCCACCGAGAGCCGTTAAATATGAGAGTTGCTTGCGACACTCTTTGATCTCGCCGCCATGCGGTCACGTGGAGCCGCGCTGTCAACCAGTTTAAATGATTTTAAGCGGGACAGACAGCTATAGCTATGTTTGCAGCAATTATTTATGTTGACTTTTACTTTAAATACATACAATAGCATTTTTTTCTGGTTGAGTGACAGAAACACAACATTAATACGTTTTTGTGTTTAATTTTTGAGGGAAAAGGACTGCTCCCATAACAAATGCAATGTTCGGTAAATGTTGGTATCTTCATATAAATTAAACTTGAGATGGTTAATGATTAAATCAACTGTGTTCCTATATTTTAGATCCATAACATGTATGTTTTTAACATAGCCTACGATCCATAACTGTTAATGGGATTCATTTCAGTATGACTATAATGTAGCTACAATGTAATGCCTTCATCCTTCCAGCTTCCAGAATCTCCACGAATTAGACACCGGATTCAACAAAAAACTGTTACTAAAACATGAAGCAGATCCAACTTTAAAACCAGAGGCAGCAGTTGTTGGGCCACAACCTGTAAGTAGGCTAAGACAATCATTTTAAATGTATTTGCATGTATAATTCCAGACGTAGCCTTGTGTTTTATTTATTTTTTTCAAATGCCAGCACTGGCTTTATAGCCACTAGGCTACTAGTTATGCTAGTATTTTGTGTCTACGACAAACGCGTACAAACATTATGGACCTGAATTTTGTATAAGTACTAATGTTGTAAATGTATTTTTCATGTATATATGCTTTATGACGTTATTTTTCGATTTAATCAAAGAACGTAAACTTGCCAACGCTGTTTGTGTTTAACATTAGAAGCCAGTCAGTTGCTTTCGTTGCCAGTCAGATGCTATTGTGTAAAACAAACGTTTATATGGTTAAAAAATTTAGCAAATTATAATTTAGAAACGTTTAGTAAGAGCCGTGTGTGGTGAGGTTCTGCTTGACTCGATTCATCTCGGCTTTCTCGGTCTGATTCTGCCTCACTGATACTGCAGTCTCGACATCATTATTTACGTGTATCCACCGTCTATGGCATCCACCTTTGGCATGCCCATTTCGCCCGTAAAGGTAATGGGCGTTAACCTTGCGGACAACCTGAGCGACAGTTTAGCCAATCACAACACACCGGCCCAAACGAACCAATCTGAGCCCATTGCGTGTTTCTGAGGGAGTGGTTTCATAGACTCAGGAAGTCAACCACTCGTTCAGAGGACAGAGGAGAGCACGGCTTACAATAAAGGTGCAGTTTATGAAAAATAAGACTTTTTAAAAAAGAGAAACCACGAATACATGTTATATTGCACCCCATAAACACAATCATGCAAAGAAAAAAAGTCAATCCCCCTTTAATTTTCCATATGTATATATATATATATATATATATATATATATATATATATTATATTGAATGCATGTGTATTTATGTATATGTATTACACAAATAAAAAGTTGAAGGAGATCGCAATTTCTCGCGCATGCGTCAAGGAAATCTCTTGAAGTCTCGTTTCAAGCCTACAAGGATGAAAAGGAATAGTCGAATAATAGTCGTTATTTTTGTTTTGTTTTTCGCACAAAAAGTATTCTTGTCGCTTGATAAACTTATAGTTAAGCCACTGTTGTCACATGGAATATTTAAACATTTTCTTCATTGACTTTCTGGGCCGTCAAGTTTCTATCCCTTAGGCAGCCTATGTAGCAGTGATCCACCTCTCAAATTTAATCAAAAATATGTTCCTTTGTGTTCTGAAGACGAACAAAGGTCTTAAGGGGTTGGTACAGCATGGGGGTGAGTAAATAATTTTCATTTTTGGGTGAACTAACCCTTTAAGGTATTTCTGTCCTTCCCAAACTGCATTAAAATGGTATGTTTAGCAGCCAGAATTAAAAAAAAAAAATCAGGGGGACCCCTGACCCCCTCCTAACATGATCCATATTACCCGTCAGAAAACAATTGCAATGTCTCAGATTGTGCCCCCGAATTTTGGCTTGCATGAGAAAACAATTGCAATGTCTCAGATTGTGCCCCCGAATTTTGGCTTGCATGACGCCCCTGGATTTGATTGTTTTACATTTATGTGTGTGTAAATATAATCTACTGGGTGTGTATCTATCTAAAGAATAATGTACAATTGTATTACACATGGATGATGTACCTTCATAACTTTATAATTTAATATACCGGAACCAGAACAGGCTGGAATATCAGAAAACTCTTTAAAAACTTGTCTAGATTTGTAATGTTAACTTTGTACATAGAAGTTGGTACGGGGGAATAATGTAAAATGGCCTGCCTGTATACTGTTTTTACAAGCACGTACTTGTCCGTGCTGACAACACTGCGACCGTTGCGTACATCAAACACCAAGGTGGTCTACGCTCCTGCCCCAGGTCGCAACTCGCCCGCCATCTCCTATGGAGTCAGAAGCATCTGAGGTCGCTTTGTGCCATTCACATCCCTGGCATGCTCAATCTTGCAGCCGACGAGTTCTCAGCCTACGCTTCCGGGAGAGTGCCGTCTCCATCCCCAGGTGGTCCAGCTGATATGGCACTTCTTCAGAGCCACACAGATAAATCTGTTTGCCTCTCCAGACTGGATCCATTGCCAGTTGTTTTACTCCCTGTCCAACGGAACCCCTCGGCATGGATGCGCTGACACACAGTTTGCCCTGGGGCCTGTGCAAGTATGCGTTTCCCCCAGTGAGACTGTTCCCCTGACTGTTCTGGCTTCCATCAAGAGGGTAGGGGACCTGCAAGGATTTTCGTTTGAAGAATCGAGCCTGAGAATTCGGGCCGGCTAACTCTCACGCTGTCTTGAGACCCCGGCTTGGATATGTGCCCACGGTTCCTACTACTCCCTTTAGGGACCAGGTAGTAAACCTGCAGTTGCGGCCTTCGGTGGAGGCAGACCCAGCCTTGGCTTTTCTCTCTCCTGCCCGCTACTTGCGGTTATACATGGACAGAACGCAAAGCTTTAGGACAGCAGGTCAGATCAGCTCTTCGTCTGTTACGGAGGCCAGCAGAAGGGAGAGGCTGTCTCCGAACAGTAGGACTTTCTCCGGCCCACTGGATAGTAGATGCCATCGCCTTGGCTTACGAAGCCCAAAGACGTGCCTTGCCCGTTTGGGTTGCGAGCACACTCAGCTAGAAGTGTTGCTTCCTCCTGGGTGCTGGCTCAAGGATCCACACTTACAGATATATTTAGATCTGCCGGCTGGGCGACACCTAACATATTCGCTAGATTCTATAGCCTCTGTGTAGAGCCGATATCTTCCTGTATACTCGCTCCAGTGGCCAGTTGTGCGAGGGACCCGTTCTTTGTGTGGCTTGTAACGCCACTCTTGCCTCCATGGCCCAGAAACGTGTCTTTTTGCTCCAGTAGTGTTCCCCAGAAATAGCTAACCCTGTGAGTTCCTCCGTCACTCATCCACCACTCCAGGCCTACTCTTGAATGCCTCTGGAACCTGTGTTTGACTGGGTGTCCATATTTGTTGTTCCCTGTGGCGACCCTATGTTTATTACTCCGGACGAGCCTGTGTCTTTCCTTCAACAGAGCCTTCTCTGTCATCTCTGCTGGTGTTTTTTCCCCTCATAATTAGACTGGAACCACCCCAGAGACTGCCATATGTTGTACTACCCTGCTTAGCTAGTCCATATGTGTATCCATCACAGCCTCCCTCCGGGGTAGGATGTGGCTTCCGCAGCGTTCCCTTCCCCAAGGGCAAGCTTTCCCAGCCTTATCCAATAAGTCGTCGCCTTGGAATTATAAGGTTCTATCTGACATTTTTGTCAAAATTTAGTTATTCACATATTATTATTCTGTGACAATTTATTTACATTATGTGATGTGTTTTGTACATTTAGGGTCCCTGTTATTTTTATGTTTGAAAGAAACTTGTTCCCCATACCCATTTTCCTTTATGGAATGCAAAAACTTTGAAGCTCAATATCTCAAAACTGTTCAGAACGCAGATAGAACCTTATAATTCCAAGGGAACAAAGTCACACTGAGTGGGTCTTGCGGAACAGCACTAACTGACCTTCTCTGCTTAGAGCTCCTACTTCTGCCCAACATCCGGTCAGGCCAGGGGGCTCAAGCATGCTGGAAGGGCCAGCAGTCGTGGTGTTTTGGTAGATATCCCCATTCGTCAGAATCACTTCTGACTCATGTTGTAGTGATCTGACGAAGGGGAACGTCTTGGTTATGTCTAAGTAAACCTTGTTCCCTGAGGAGAGAACGGAGACGTTCAGTCCCCTTGCCACAGTTGCCGAGCTTCTGCTGTACAGACAAGTCACAGGTCCGGCTCCTCGGCGGAAAAATAAGTTACGAACACACCTGCTGCTTGTTATATGCTTTCGCCGTGATGCACAGCAGCTGGTGCAACTAACGCATGACAATGTGGATTGACTCATTTCACTCAAAATAGGCTCTCACAAGCGATCCCTATTCGTCAGAATCACTTCTGACTCACGTTTCCGTTCCCTCCTAGAGATGCCTCCACATAACCGAGACGATACTATTTCCGTATGGCTTGAGAAGTCAGTATGACAGTCAGTAACATGTTATCCCATATGATCCATACTTCATTCTTTAAATCTTGCATCTTTTCTGATTTAGACATCAGCCCATAATAACCACCATAGACATTGAAGAGTAAAGTTAGTCCCCAATCTGGAACATTTCATTATAACCTTGTCTAACAGTTTTTTTTTCTTTCACAGTTAATGAGGCTCGAAATCTGATGCCCTGATATGCAATATAATGAGAAGAAATCGCTCAGCAGATTTGATTCTTTCCTTTTCATTATGATTATCATATCATTTCATATCAGATAAAGTTTATGATAAAAACTATCCATTATTGTTAGCATAAGTGTTGATAGCACAATGAGCCTTCTCGTCAGATTTATGGTCAGTTGTTTGAGAGTGTAAGTCACTGTATGCTTCTAAAAAAATTACCAACATATTTATCATATACAAAAAAAAAACACTGCTGCCTGTGTAGCCCCACACGCGTGCACAAACACACACACAAACCATAAATCAGCACAGAGGCAAAATTAATAATGAATGAATAAATAAACAGTGGCTGAGAAAGGCAAGAAAATAAATAAATCTGATGTTGAAATTAAGATTATGGAAATCACAAATATGTCTGCGTAACTCTCATATGCAGCACATGCATTTAGACTTATATAAATAAATAAATGCTGGCCAAGAAAAAGTAAGAAAAGGAAAACAACTGTTGGTGTAACTTAATGACTGTATTCAGATGCAAAACACAAAATGGATGAGGGCCCATTTACTGCAGATCTGAAGACAGCAGCATTTAACCTAAACATTTAGCATTTTCTGAAAACCCGACTCCCTCACCAACATTTAGATAGAAAACGAGTTACGATGACGGGCCAGATGAGTATGGTTTACATTGGCAGCCTCTTTTGTCTCCCAGCACACATGCAAGCATTTCAGAGGTCTTGAATTGAAGTCCCCTGAAATGAGAATGAAAGTGCTGCATTGGTTTCTGTGCTTGTGCGTCCTTCGTGCTGCGACAGTGCTTGACTGGGTGTGGGAAGATAAATTGTATGCAAATTGATTGTGACGCTGATGAATTCAGTCTAATGCATGTAAGGTAGAAAAGGTTGCCAAACAATGTTTAGTAGACTTTTTCTAACACCAGATATGTAAAGTGCATTGTGCCCCCTTGATTGCTAAATAGGTTTGTAAAGCGAACATTATGGCATAACAATGACTCTGAAGTCATTACGCTGCCATTTGCATAGACTAAATGCATGTAAATTACACATGAGCAGATATATAGCAGATGTACAATAACCAGACCGCAATTATTTTATTATGTTTATGAGGATAATTGGAGAGAGCCTAGATACTTATTCTCTAACCAAAATGGGTTAGAGCACCACAGCATTCATTGCTGTTAATTAAAATTTTCGTGATAATTCTTAAGACTGATGATCCCTGCCTCAAATATAAAAGTCAGTTGCACCAAACAATAAGCATATTAGCATTTGGAGGCCTGTTTGTGATATCATTTACATTTTTATTAAGTTAAGATAAGCATTGCCATAAATCTCTTCCTATCCATGACGCCTATCTCAACCTCTTTGTTCAGCACATCATCGCTGTTTCACTGTGTAAGGAAATAACTGTTTACTGGAATACGTTTTTTGGTTTTGTGTGCTCCTTGTGAAATAGACCAGTAAGAGATGCTTTGCTTGTGGATTAATGGATTAATATGAATTAGAATGCATGCTTACCCACAAAAGCGACCACAGAAAGATTACATGATTTTTCATATTTTTTCAAAAGAGGCAATTTGGATAATCGCAAGTTACACAGGAGACAAAGAAACTGACAACTGGATTAATCTTCTTGTTAGTTGCTTTTGTCAGAACATGACAGACTTAAAAAATGTTTATACGGTGAGTATTATTTATATATTTTTTACATTTAATCATCACATGGATCTGCCTGTGACAGTCAGACACTTCCATCCCTTTTCCACATGTATTGTGCTTTCTTTAGCCTCTTCTATTGGTTCACATCTGAATAAAATGGACATTGTCCATGTGCAAATCCAAGCCAAACATTAGCATGGCCTTCTGATTATCAAGGGCTTTGCAAATCCATTTAGTTCTGCCATTTCCCCCAGTTCCAGTGCTGAACTGAAAGAAGAGTGAAACATGATTACTAGCGCAGCTTCATTTTCATAATGTTCTCGTCAAGCAACAACTTTAGCCACCAAAGTTGTAGTACGTAAATTTCCTGAAGGTCTGTGCATATTCTGTGTTAGGAAGGATAGGCACAATTACAGGCAATATACATTTTTATTTTTTTTTATTTCTTCTGCTTCTTCTTCTTCTTCTTCTTCTTCTTCTTCTTTTTTATTTAATTCCAGGTTACAAGAAGCATACCGCTACTATACCATGTTTGGCTTTGACTTTTTATACTAAATTCTATTAATCAGTAAAATATTTTTGATGGCATATTCAATGAGTAACTCATAAAGATAGCCACTAATTTTTTTCTTTGAAAGAATCGGCTAAATGAATGATTAACTCAACGTGGCTCCGAAGGAACGACAAAAAACATGCCTTCTTTACTCAATGTGGTAACCCCACTAGGCTTGCTTCTTTTAAGACCGCTTCAGCACTGACTTCACGGCCGAGTACCAAGATGGGCGTGGCATCACGGCACTCAATGGGTGGCAATCAAACTGGCCTGCCGCCAGACCTTTCGCCCGTCGTCAGACCCCTCATTCTTTCGGGCAGGAGTCCCCTGGAACAGGTCTCCAGGCATGCTGTGGTATTCACAGATGCCTCTGCCACCAGTTGGTTTGCCACGTACAACGGGCATGCAGTGTCAGGGGAGTGGACCGACCCCCAACTGCACTGGCACATCAATTGCCTCGAGTTGCTAGCAGTACATCTCGCTCTGAGCCACTTGAAAAGGCCACTACAGGGCTGGGACATGCTGGTCCGCAAGGACAACACTGCGAACCGTTTTGTACATCAACCGAAAAGGAGGTCTATGCTCCCGTCGTCTATTGCAACTCGCCCGCCATCTCGTCCTCTGGAGTCAGAAGCACCTGAAGTCGCTTTAAGCCATGTATGTCCCCGGTGTGCTCAACCGTGTGGCCGAAGAGCTGTCACTAGCTGGCACTGGCACACAGCTGGCCCCGGGGTCTCTGCAAATGTGCATTTCCCCCAGTGAGCCTAGTTGTGCAGACATTGTACAAAGTCAGGGAGGACGAGGAGCAGGTCCTTCTGGTGGCTCCCTATTGGCCCACCCGCACTTGGTTTCCAGAGCTCATTCTCCTTGTGACAGTCCCTCCCTGGCCCATTCCTCTAAGGAAGGATCTTCCAACTCAGAGTTGGGGCCCCCTTCCTCCACAATACCCTCTTGGGACCTTTCCCTGGTGCTTCGAACACTTCAGAATGTTCTGTTTGAGCCTTTGTGATCAGTAGACTTAAAGCTTCTTTCCATGAAGACTTTGCTACTGGTTGCACTGTCAAGAGGTTAGGAGGCCTGCACGCATTTTCGATCAGCGAATCATGCCTAGAGTTCGGGCCGGGGGACAAGCATGTGGTATTAAGACCCTGGCCTGGCTATGTGCCCAAGGTTCCTACCACTCCCTTCAAAAACCAGGTAGTGAACCTGCTCTGTCCCTTTCACGCTCTGCATATGTACATAGACAGAACTCAAAGCATCAGGACCCTAGACCAGCTCTTTGTCTGTTACTGAGGCCAGCAGAGGGGAAAGGCTGTCTCCAAGCAGAGGATGGCCCACTGGATAGTAACTGGATATTTACCAAGCACAAGACATGCCCTGCCCGCTCAGGTTGTATGTACACTCCACGAGAGGTGTTGCATCCTCCTGGGTGCTGGTACGTGACTCCTCTCTAACAGATATCTGCAGAGCTGCAGGCTGGCCGACAACTAATTTGTTCACTAGATATAATAGCCTACATGTAGAGCCGGTCTCTTCCCGTGTTCTCACACTAGATGGGTAGAAGCACTGAGAGGCCTGGCTCTTTCAGCTTGCTGCACCCTACTGTGCAACTTTTTACTGCAGAGTAAAACCTGTTGAGTCTTCCACCCTCGGCCCGAACATGGTGGAGCGTCCAGTGCCAGGCCTTTATCCGCTGAATCCTTGAGAACCGGATCTGGGCTAGGTTTTATATGTGTGACCCTACATGGATCCCATATGTGTATGTTTTCCACTGATGCTCCTATCGGAAGCCTGTGTCTTACCCTTGGGCTAAGTCTCCTATTATTCATATGCAGTACAACCTTCGGGTTAGTCCATATATATTTACCACATAACTCTTTGAAGAAGTGGCTTCCGCAGTGTTCTCCTTCCTAAATAGAAAGGCCACGCTTTCCCAGTGTTATCTAATATCTTACTGTATGGGTTATCACAGAACAACAGTGTCAGACTCACTCTGTGTAAGTCTCCTCCTATCTCCAGGCAAGAATGTGTAGAGGCTGGCATGGGGCGCTGGATGGGATGCAGCGGCTGTGGCGCTTTGGTAGGGATTCCTATTGGTCAGTCATGACCTACGTTGTGGTGACTGACTGATAGGTAATGTCTCTGTTGCATATGTAACCCTCGTTCCCTGAGGGAGGGAACGGAGACGTACGAAGTCCCTTATAAAACAGGAAAGTTATTTTTCATGGCCAGAAAGATAACCTTTCTTCAGAGTCTATATGGATACTTTCTCTTGAGAATTGATGAAAGATTGTACAATCAGTTTGCTGGACGAACAGATTATTCAATAACAAATTAATTCCATAAGGGTTATCCTTGGAATCGATCAATTCTAGACAATTGACATATTAAGATACAAAAATACGCAAAAGATACAATGCATACACTGTAAAAAATATCCGTGATTTTAACAGTAAAATACTGTAAAAATGCTACAGTGCAAAACTGTTAATTGGTAAACGGAAAGTTTCCGTACTATACACGGTAAATAATTGTGATATAATTTTACAGTAAAATAGCGTTAAATTTACAGTTTTTGAAAGTGAAAAAGAACAAATCGTTGTATAATTTACAGTGAAAAACCGTAAAATGACATTCCCACAATTCCCTGTGTGACACTTCACATTTTATGTATTTTTGTTTAAATAACTATGAATGGGGCTTTTGAGCTACATGAGAGTAAATAAATTGTAAATAAATACATTTCCTTTGGAAGAAAACTCTATAGACTCTCAGATTGATATTTGGATTACATTCTCACTTACACTCAAGGACACATTTTTAGTTGAGGTGCAAGATAATTCACTTTTTAAAGAAGAAGAAGAACTCTCTTTTATACAGTGTAGACCAGTGAAATGTTTGTTATGAACTGAGAGAAATAGACTTCTTCTGATGGAGCTGTGAGATGTATGACTGAAAGAGAGTGGCAACGCTCAATTCCACTTGGGTTCGCTATGCATTTATGGTCAGTCTTCAGGAACCTACTTCTGTCAGTCAGTGGACCCCTATCTCTATTCAACACCTTCCAATCACAATAACCATGAGAGGCAAAGAAAGAGCACAGCTAAAACAACAGACTCAAACCTTTTCAGAAATAATTCAGTCTCAACGGGCATGATTTCTTTAAGAAAAGCTTTTTCAATGAATCCCTGTGATTTATTCCATAAGAAAAAAATAATAATAAAAAATCCACACATGAGGGAGACGAAACCAAGCTGCCACACATATGATGGATGTATTCATCCAAACCTCTCACAGCCTTGGAGAGCAATTAATCTGGGATTAGGTGGGACAAAGCCCAGAGTCAAATCTCCTTCTCTCTTTAAGTGTCAGGACCCCATCATAACTGAAATTCCCAGCCCGTGGCTTTGAAAGTATCATGTTTTAATAGCTTTTGGTTGGTGATTATTTACACAAGCACTTTGACTGATGTGTGACGGGAAAGATGAGCAGGGAGTCTGTCTTATATTGATCTGGCACCTTGCATGACAGATCATGGAAGAGAGATGGCATATGTATAACTTGACTAGATGTTTTTAAACATATTGTGGTGTTGCGTAGTATAAAGGTTGAGGTTTCATATTTTAAAGGGGACCTATTATGTCCCTTTTTGCAAGATGTTATATAAGTATCTTGTGTCCCCAGAGTGTGTATGATAAGTGTTAGCTCAAAATTTCTAACAGAAATTATTTGTAGCATATTAAAATTGACACGTTTTATTCTGTTTGTGTGTGTTGTTGTCTAGTATAAATATCTAAGGATTCTTAAACAATGATACATTTACTGAAGAAGAAAAATTACTATCTTGCAGTGAAATAATTTCCCATGTTGCAGTGAAACGGTATCTCACGGTAGCCATTTTGTACCAAAAAGCTGACGGAATGACAGGTCTTCTAATAGCACTTCTTTGAGTGTTCCTTCAGGTGAACAGGTCAACAAACAGCAACTTGACACAACGAATAAACAAATGTTACAGTATGAATTACTGACTGTAAAAAAACATGAACTATTGTAATAAGTAGTTATGCCTTCTTTATTGGTTATATTTTCTGAAGTATGTACATTGTTAGATATCATCATCAACTTTTATCCATAAATGTTCATCTGTCTATAAAATAAAGTACACAACCAAACAATGAAAAAAAAACTTATAATTAAGACTGTAACATTGACTTACCTGTTGAGAAGAAAGCAGGACTTCAGCATCTCTTTTGAAATCTTTCTCCTGCATTAGCTCTATCCACCTGGAAAATCTATCCTGACATTAACTCATCCTTTTTGTAATCTCCGGTCACGTTTTCTTTTACAGTCTATTTTGGACTTTTCTGGCAACGAGGATTTGCAATGCAGTAACAAGCACCTCTTACTGCTCTGCTTCTCCGTTTCTGCTGCCATCAGTGATGCTGGTTCTGAACGAAAACCTGCTGTGGAAACGTGTTGGCCTAGTACTTTTTGTCCCTCTCTGCTATTATAGTTTAAGGGCAGAACTACATGGAAGCATCTGTGGACCTACCCATCCCATGTATATAAAGATAATAAATTCTTTGTTTATGTGGATAAGTCAAATAATTGGCAGAGTTATTTGTACACCATTGAGGACATATTCATGAATAAAAATATTGATTTTAAATAATAAAATACATAAAAAGTACCCATTTTCCCTTTAAGATATATTAAATCTTAAAATTTAATTTGGATCTCAATGAATTGGAGTCCAGACCGAACTTCCCGTCCAAAAAATGTTGTGGGCGGAGTTCGGGCTGGCATCCTGGCTAGGGCAACCCTATTATGCCTAAGAGAGTGCAGTCATTTCAGACTTTTAGACACGAGCATGATTAGCCCCTATCCTGAGCTAAGAGAGACAGCAATAAGATGCTAGGGCGTAACCCGGACAACATACTGTAAGGCCCAGACGGAGATGGGGCAGATGGGGAGGGGCCGAACGATGACCAATGCTTGGCGACCGGTCTGCTGGTAATTTTGGGGCTTGAGCGGTAGGAAGCATCTTCAGGTTTACACACACCGTGCCAGGGAACCACAGACGTACCCGAGGTGGGGCAGCAAGGTGGAGGACAGGGTGAATGCCCGGAGGTGGCCCGAAGCAGGGTCTGGGTGTGGTGTCCGACACTTACCTGTCTCCTCGAGACGGCCAGGGATGTGTGAGAAGGTGGATGACCAGGTCCTCGAACTGCACCCAGCTGCCATGCTGGCGAACAAGAGGGGGCTGAGGCGTGCAAGGCTTACAGGGTCGCACACCGCCAGACTCGCCCTCTGGGGCCCAGGAACAGAGGAGTTTGCTCTTTTTTTTTGGAGTGTGGGTACCATGTGCTCAGGTTCTTTTTGGAGCAGCGGAGGAACAGACACACAAAAATAAAGACTCCACCCTGCCCTGACCCGGGGGGAGGGAGTGGATCGGTGACCAACTCCCAGAACATCCTCCTTTATCCCTGAGCGGCACAGTGGGAGCGGCGGCAGGGGAACACCCTCGGCAACGAGCTGGCGGAAGAACTGCCACCGGCGGCGGGTTGGAGGCAGCAGCGGGCCGCCGGGCAGGATGTGCGCTTGGGCGGCAGAGAGACTGTCAGACGTCAGTACTCCGCCTCATCGCCGACCAGCCCAACCTGGGAAATTGGGGAGACCAGGAACCTTGACCGCATCCGCCATATCAACCAGGCTGACCCAACTATGGCGCTCCTGGACCACTAAGGTGGACACCGCCAAGACCGATAGCGCATGCCATGACACTCGTGCCCGGAAGGCAAGGTCAGGTGCAGTGCGATGCTCACCTATGAGCGCACAGTCTGGGATACCCTCAGGCATGTCCATGGGTTCCCTGGCTTGACAGACCTGTTGCAGCACCATGGCATGCTAGGAGGATTGCCCAGAGGCTTTGTAAGCTCTGCCCGTCAGAACGGATAGAGACTTACAGGCCTTAAGGGGGAGACGAGGACCCCCCAAAAGGCAGTGGCCGCCAGACATAAGTGCACCTGTGTCGCGACAGACCTCTCCACTGGAGGGATAATTTCGCAACCCATCAAGGGTAGTCAGGCTGTTTTAAGGCAGAGAAAGGTGCTATCTACAACCTGGTAAGCTCTCCTGGTAAGAAAGGCAATGGAGCGGCGAGCTGGAGAACCAGTGCGGCCCACCCCAAGATGCCAATACTCCAACTGAGGGTTCCACTTTTACCCAGGTCTACAATGGACTGATAGAGAGCATCCTCACCACAGGCATTACTGTATGGTATGGAAACACCACACAGAGGAAGGCCCTTCAAAGAGGATTATTTGAACAGAACTCTCCATGGACACAATCTACACACAGCGTTGTCAGAAAAGAGAAGAGAGAATTATCAGAGACACATTACATCCAGCGCATACACAAAAAAATTGTACAAACAATCTCGGACAAGACGGAGACTCAAGATGAGCGGACAGTTTTATCACAAATAGAACACTGTTTTATAAGAGCTTTTTTTCCCAGCCACAGTGAGACTCTTGACCAAAAATATCTTAATTTGTGTTCTGAAGATGAACGAAAGTCTTGCGGGGTTGGAACAGAATTTACATTTTTGGGTGAACTAACCCTTTAAGTTCTAATTCAGATTTTTTGAGTGCATTGCTATTGAATTCATATAATGATTGCATAAAATATCATACTAATTTTATTTGTATTTTATTGACATTTTGACTTTGTAGCCAAATTCTGGTTGTATTATTTTATTTATATATTTACTTCTTTTGTGATTTCTCTTCCAGTAGTTCATGTGGCAGTGAAGTGTATATCCGGCTTTAGTGTGGCTTTTGAAATCAGGCACTGACTGTAAATTGTTCTAATGATGTGCTCGCCATGTACCCTCCCTCAGGTGCTTCTCCAGTCTCGCTCCTCGCATCCGTTCTGACGGCCCTGTTTTTCCCCCTCTCCTCCTCCTCTTCCTCTCATCTCCTCCTGTGTGCTCTTCGGGTGTCAGCGGAGTGTGGGCTAACAGTGGAACAGGGCTTTTGATGTACAAAGAGCTATGTTTTCCGCTACAATAAAGATGGAGGAGCACACCCACTCTTTACGCACAAACATCAAACACAGATATAGAATATGAGAGCGGTGTGCCTGAGACTGACAGCTCCAGATCGAAAGTGGGAAGTCGTCAGAAATCATGGCCACGTTTCTATGGCCTGTATCATCAATGTGGACATCCTTTCTCTTTTTTATTATTCAATTGATCTCAGAAAAGCTCTGAATTTCATAGACAGATGACAGATGATTAGCCCCTAGTATTATAATAGCCATTGTCTGCTGTTAGCACCTTATGTAAGACTGATGTGACCGTTATTCTATTCATAAGTGGGGCAATAAATGCTGAATTCATATGAAAAAACAGTGCTTATAAAATGTTCATTCTGATTCACTCTGATCTGTGAAATTGCAGGCTTATCTTAATGACTGTTTTCATGTTATGTTTTGCATTTGTTAAAACAATCTGATAAAGCAGACTAGATTCATTAGAATTTGTATAGATATTCAAACATAACATTTACCCAAGCAAACATTTTTTTAATATATATTGAAAAATATGGACATACTGACAGTATCTAAAACACTAGTAATGTATGCACATTGCACAATTTTTGAAGAGTAAAAATTATTTTATTATTATATTGATATGTTTGACCTCTTAATACCACCTCTATCCACCTCTCAACAATATAGGCAGAATAGTGTTCAGTTACAATAATTTGAGATAAAACATATATCAATGTCTTAATCATGAGATATTTATGATGCTTTTATGGTGCATTCGTCATTTATTTAGCCACAGCTGTGAAAACAAAATAAAAGTTAAATGATGCATTTTAACATTTTAAAACTTAGGCTTGAGTAAAGATGCAATCTTTTGAAATGAGTTTATTTGTGCTACATCAGATGAGGCATTACATCTACAGGAAGTAACATTCTTCTGCAGTTTACTGTTGCTGTCAGGATTTTTCTAGCAGAAGACATTTACTCTGCCTCACATCATGCCAAACAACACCATTCAGACATGACTATTCACGATAGCACACCTTATTGCTTAATTAAAGCAACTTATTCATTCCATAAAATTAAAGTTTTGTAAACATCTCTCTTAAGTTTATTAACTGAAATTTTATACGTTTTTAGATGCTGTCAATACATAGGCCTACATTTCAGCGTAAGCATAAATGTGTTTTTAAACTGGTTCCCTGCCTGCTAATGATTCAGACAAACAAGTTATCCCACACACAACTTTTTTTACACCGTTTACTGGGGAATCAACCTACTAAATGGCTTATTTGTGGTTATGAAATGCCAAATGTGCATGGGTGGATTTCAGCAGTGGCATGTAATCAGAAATAATAAACTAAGTGCAATGTAGTGTTGTCAAAAATATAGATTTTTTGATAGAGATCGCTACTGAAATATCTGAAGCACTTCCAATAGAAATCTACTGCAGAATAGACACACAATACAAGTTGCTCTCTCCTCTCGCTCTCTCATCTCTCCGACAGCGAGTTTACATATTCCCGTAGATTTTGTGCCCACACTCAAACTGCACGCACATAAAACCCACTCCGACTAAATAGAGTTCTTTTGATTAAACAGTCAAATATTCTCAAAATCATGTCAAAATGCTGGTTTTGGCGAGTTTTCATGTAAACACAGTCAGTTATGTTTTAAGTGAGCCAAAACAGTTGAGAAAGAAAACGCATGTGTAACAAGTGGGTCAGGTCTAAAATAACTTTGCCAAATTAGGAGATAATATTCAAAATATCTAAACGGTAGTTTTTTTGCCATGGTACTGATGCCAAAATTGTGGCCAGTGAAAAGGCTGAGTGGTTAGTAATTTTGGAAAACCACTAGCCACAGTGGCTGGTGATCAAAAAAGTTAAAGTCAAGCACTGATTATAAATATTGGCTGCTGTGGCACAGACATATTTTCTCCTGGACTACAGACAGAGACATGTCCTCCTTACTGAGAACCCCAGAGCTGAAAATAGATTGTGTGATGGGCCGATGACACCAGGTCTGGACGATGAGCGTAATTGACAGAATCCTAGTGTGATTACTGCTGAAACTGTGACTAATGAATGCTAACACCACTCATTCCACTCTCCTCTGAGAGCCCAGAGAGGCTTCCTGTCCACTGGTCATATTGACATGTTAGCAAGGAAGCATCTCTTTAATTTTTTTAGTGTTGTGTGGTCTTCATTTGAGCAGATCTGAACCATCAAAACAAGATATTATTATTCTCAGTGTTGTCAGTGGGCTGTACTTTATTCTTAAAAATGTCATGCCCGTTTGAAAATACCAAGGTCAAAACATTTTGTTCTCAAAAGACCAGGCAAATAAGATTTAATTTACATAGTTTTTTTCCTTATTTTTTTTTATTTTTTATTTACCTGTTTCTGTTTTGGAGTAAATTGTCCAAGTTTTAGTCATTCTGATTAATCACAAGAAAAAACAAATAGATCCAAAATCTAAATTTCTAAAAAGAATGACAAACAGTTTAATTAAAAATGTTTTTGTTAGTTTAAATAAAGATGAAATAAAATATTTAAAAATATATATTTTTAAAAAACATAAACTTAATTAACTAAAACTTAAATTCTAAAAATATAAATAATTTAATGTAAATACTATCCTAATAAAAATATTAAAATAACACTGTTTGCAAACAGCTTTTTTGGACACACCCACCATCTTCCATTTGTCAGAAAAACAAATAGCCCAGCTTCAAAATGTCATTTGTTGAGATTTGTGTCAACTGTCACACCAATGTGAGTCTAGAGGCATTCATAACAAGGGGTTACTCAAAACCTTACACAAACAATCACTCCAGCCAGCTGATGTCCAAGGGTGGAAAACAATTCCAGTATTTTTGCTGTGCTGGAAGATGACACTGTTATCTCCTTCTATCTCTTGGCTCTTTGTATAACACAAGAGGTCAAATATACACTATTGTACATTTATAAGAGGTACTTCACCACCGGCAAAATGGACTTTCAATAAAACTTGTCAAATACCACCTTGCTTTATTAGGAAATACTTAGCAAACTTTTAGTGATAATGGTGTTGACCTGTAACGTCCCTGGGTTTAAAGAGTAAACATTTAGCGTTTCCCGTGAAGAATCCAGTGCGTTAGGATTAATTGATATACTAAAGCCATATAGAACATTCATATTTTATCTAGTGTTAGAAATCACAAATCTAGTGTTACAAATCTAGTGTTACTTTCACCATATTGCTTAAAGGGGTGGTTTACTGCTTTTTTCTTTGCATGATTGTGCTTATGGTTTGCAATATAACATGTCTTTGTGATTTTTTGTGTTTTTTAAGCCTTTTTTTCATAAATTTCATCTTTATTGTAAGCCGCTTTCTCCTTTGTCATTTGAACGACCAGTTGATTTTCTGATTCTATGAAACCAGATTGGATCAGATTGGTTAGTTGGGCTGGTGTGTTGTAATTGGCTAAACTGTGTAGTGCACATTGACTGGAAACTTCACACCCATTACCTTTACGGGGCGAAAGTTGCATGAATGAGACCCAGAATAGGCTCAGAAAGCGGCGATGAAGAGAGTCAAGCAGAACCTCCCCAAACCACGACTCTTACAAAACCTTTCTGGATGGTTCATTCTCCTTAGGTTATAAAAATGAAACCTAAAAATAACCTACATGGAACGTTCCTATAACGTTCTTGTTTGGTTCCCAAAAGAATAACTTCATGGGACCTTTCGGGAACGTTAGGGGAACATTCTGTGTTTGCTGGGTACCAGCTGGGTGAAAATAACACTTTTGACAGCATGACTACTCTCTAAGAGGCATTTAAAGCAGGGGTTCTCAACTCCAGTCCTTCGCGACCCACTGCTCTGCATATTGTGTATGTCTCTCTTGTTTAACACACCTGATTCAGATCCTCAGCTCGGTTAAGACAGCAGAGTCTATCCTGAACGAGCTGAGGATCTGAATCAGGTGTGTTAAACAAGGGAGACATATGCTGCGTCCCAATTCGCCTACTTATACTACGCCCTAAAAGTATGTACTCTTTTTGTGAAGAAAAAGTATATACTTTTGAGTGTGCAGCAAAAAGAGTAGGCAAGCTTTGGGACGTACTATCACGTCATCTTTAACGGACGGCTCTGTCGCGTGCTGCGTGCATCCTGTCACCGTAAACTGCCCTGTCAATCATCTTGTCACAGTTAAAATCCTCCATTCTATCTCATTTGATTTCCTACCGTTTCAGAGCACGTTCATCTGCCAGTCGTGGGTCTTTCATGCAGATACTCTCCTCGTGTTTGCAATTTGAATATAATGATGCATTTAAAAAGTAATGGCTAAACGTGTCTTTACAAAAGTTCACAATGCTGCTGCATATGCAATATAATGTGGACAACATTGAATAAATTCATTTTCGTCCGGTTAGATAGTGATAATTAATCACTCAAACCTCTTTATCTAAACCTCTCTACACAGCCGCGGGACCAGCGCAGGACTCACGCGCCCCTCCGTGTCTGTAGTTTTTTAACAATTTTTACTCGTGTTTGTAGTTCTAACCGAATCCTCGTCCACCGCGCAATGATTTGTGGGCAATATCAGCCGTTAGAGTGTGCACCGATCTACACTTCGGATTCTGACCGGAAATAGTAGACCATCCGGGTATCTTTGAAACACTCATTTCAACATACTACGGTTTGGGACGTACTAATTCTATTTTCGAATACTATTTAGGACGGATAGTATGCGAATTGGGACGCAGCAATACACAATATGCAGAGCAGTGGGTCGCGAGGACTGGAGTTGAGAACCCTGATTTAAAGCATCTTTAACTCTTCCACAAAGCCGCAGAAATATGGCCATGCCCCTTTTTTGCATATTTTGGAGGGAGGGTTGATGTAAATGTATGGGTTAGTTACATATTAAAACCTGGGAAGTACATTGTTGTAGTCGCATTCGAGTCATTCAACTTTTGAATGCATTAAACTTCCTGATTTTTAAAAGATTACAACATTACAGCAACATTAAGGTGAAATCTCAATCAACCACCCCTTTAATTTGTGAAATAAAGGAGCAGGGTAAGGGGGGATCATGATTAGTAATGACATCAGAATATTCTTTGAGATCTTATGTGGGCAACTCTGAGCTCAAATATATAACTGAAGTCAAACATGTTAGTCGTTAGTCATTCAATGACCTGAAAGGAGTATTCATGGAGTAGGGGAGAGCGGGGCACAACCTAACGCGTTTTGGTTTTGGCTAAATTAATTAAAAGATAATTAGGTTAGATTAATATTTTTTTTACACAAGCAACATACACATCTCGTCGTACAGTTGCACTGAAAGTGACAGAAGTGCAAATGTTACAACTTACCCATATGCGGGGTTAATTGTAACAGACAGAGGGGTTAGTTGTAACACTTGTGTGTAACACACATAATTCAGTACTATTTTATTTGTATAGTTTGATATTGTTTGTGCATCTGTATAGACAGATATCCATACATCCATCCCTCATCCAAACATCCTTCTATTATGGATCAATATCATGGATAGAGAAATAAAAAAGGGCTGCATTGTTTTGCAATAAATAATAATAAATTAAATTAGAAATATTGTAATTGCATTTAAATTAGATTTGTGTTTGGCAGCTGCATGTACAAATATTATTATTAATAATAATAACAGTAATAATACTACAAATGAGCTTAAAAAAAAAATTTAAAGGGTTTATTGCATTAAAAACGACCATATTTTTAATAAATAAATTAGTTATCATTCATTCAATTTGAAACATTTTTAAATTCCAACATTGTTTGTGAAAGTCTAACAAAGTTAAATGTATACTCAAACCTGAAAAGTTGTGTGGCTCCGTTTTCATTTGATTATCATTGTACACTTGGCGACTTAGTTGTAACACTCTGTTACAACCAACCCCGCTGTGTATTACATATTTTAAGCCTAGCTAACAGTCGCTAGGAATTGCTGACATGTTTCAAAACGGTGCTATGTTTGAGTCAACAAGACAGTGATTAGGCAATATAAAGTTAGATTTGGAAACGTATACACCCAACTCAGAAACCGGAAAAAAAAAACCTATGATGAAAAAAAATTACTTTTATGGTGTCAAAACACTCTTTGTCCAGTATATTCACGAATTATAATCAAAACTTTCCGCAATTCGCGGAAGACCGTCTTCTGGCAGCAAGAGAAAAATAGCAGAAAGACAAGCTGCTTGATCCTGACGAACTATTTAAAAGGTCCGTGTTACATTTAACCCTGCGTTAGGTTGTGCCCGCGCTCCCCTACTTGTTTTCAGCAGAAAAAAAATCATTCTTGTCAGGATTATCCTTCCAAACTCAATGAAGAACATTAGTTCTTCTGCATAAAACATTCACTATTGAACTCAAGCACCTCTTTGCTCTCATCCTTGTTTGTATCGTTTTCTGTCTGACAGCACACACTAGAATGCATCCTGGAGTGGATTTTTTCTTCAATTAAAATAATGTCACTCTTCAAATAGACCCCATCCCTGCATTAGCAGCCCTCCCTTGAACCATGAAATACCCATTTATTACAGAAACATAAATTAAATCCATCTTTTCCTCTCTCTCTCTCTCTCTCTCTCTCTCTCTCTCTCTCTCTCTCTCTCTCTCTCTCTCTATTCCATGTGTACAGCTAAAAAAGTGCTCAGTGCTGAATACTCTGTGAGCTTTACTGGTATAGGGCTTGAGTCCCGCCAGGCATTTGATGGCAGTTTAATCATTATTACTGCTCCGATGTCATGGGTTCTCTTGGGAGCAGGGATGAAGAACTCCATGGGAAGACTTCGACGTAATGAGGCTGACAGTCATGGCAGGGGACCTGTAACTGATTGCTTAATGCATGCAGATGAAATGTTAATGGGAAAGCTGCATGTTGAGACACAGTGGTGGATAGCTTTGCTTAAGACCGCTAACACCCTCCCAACACATACCCCAACACCTATTGGCAGCGACAGTACACAATTAGGGACATTACCAGATGTGTCAACACTTCTCAAGTCAAGAACAGAAGATCTATTGTGCTTTAATTTTTCTTTGAATTAAAAAAAAATCATGTCATGAAGCACTTTCATTGACCAAACTCATTATAGACCAAACAGAAAAATCTTTTTTGTTTTATGTAGCATATCTGGGCTGCGCCACGATGAATCATGCATTCTAACACCCTAAGGATTCACCAGCCTGGCTCCAAAAATTCTGGAGAGTAGATTGCCCCTGCGACACGTTTATTGCCCTCAGAGCAATGCCAGGAGGAGGTTGGGGCATTATTAAAGACAATACTAAGATATATTTGATAAGCTTTTATGTTGGCCATGCCCTATTGGGGTATCTGTGATTTTATCATAGTATTAAATGGACTATAAGTGCTTGTAATTATGTGTTAAGCTGTATCTTTGTAATTCCTATTCTTTTTATGTTTTATTTGGTACTGTTGTAATCCTCTTCTGGCAGTGGTACAGTACGGGATAGTTCGGGTAATGTACGCAATTATTTGCGTTTCTACTGTGAAAAGTTGTGAATGATACCAAAAAGCCGAACCGTATTGTGCGTGCCACTTTGTGGGCACCCTTCCATTGGGGTACCTAGCCCAGTGATATGGTACTAAAAGGTGGAGCTAGATTCACTGCAGAACGTTGATTGGTTGACAGAGTATCCTCACTTGCGCGTGCTACAAGGGCATTAGAAGCGCCATTTTTTTAACAGACAGTTGAAATATAATACTACTGTTATTGTTTCAAGAAATGTACTTTTACGAGTTTTCAGGCGAGAATCTTCCTCTGGAGTGCCGAATGACACCGCGGCCCGCCCGTGTCATGTGACCGGGGAGACCGCGAGGCATCATCCTGATGACTTACTTTTCAATGCCATACCATCACCCTTAGGTCACCCTGGCCACCGGCCGAAGTACTAGCTCTGTTTCTAGGGTCAGTAGATCGGGGTGTGGATGAGGGCACTCTACCTTTTGCAAGATAATTGAGTCTGGGTTTGTCAGGTGTTCTCCAAACTCATCAGGCATTATAGGATAAGACTCAGAGCTGTTCTCTTGGCAAATGGAGTTTGCAAAAAGTATTTTATAAAAGGGTGCCAATAATTGAGGCCAACGTGTTTTGGAGAAAAAAAAACTTTATTTAATAATGTGATTTCCTCCTTCTTTCAATTATTTTACTTAAATGAAAGGTTAGATTTGTAATTTTTTTAAATCAAAAGGATAAACAATGCAGATTTATTTGTTACAGACATTTTTATCATATTTACCAGGGGTGTCATAGCCTGGATGCCAGCCCGAACTCCGCCCACAACATTTTTTGGACGGGAAGTTCGGTCTGGGACGCTATACCATTGAGTAATTATGATCAGGCAAACAATGTTCGCGCCAATCAAATTGCAGGGCGGGCTTCATACGATGTATGTATAAGTCTTTATACGACTTATGTAACATTAAAGTTTGTAAAATAAATCTTGCTCTTTATCATTACTCAAATTAGTAAAATCAACAGACAATCTGCATTAATTGACACAATTGTATGTAATAATGTAGTAGCCCACAGCTAATTAGCAGAAGTATTTCAGTAATAATGTGAGTTATCTGGTTCAGCCAGGAGACATACACAATATAAAACATAATTTTTGAACACCCGGTTGAAAATAATAGGTAACACTTTATTTGAAGGGGTGTGTATAAGACTGCCATGACACTGTCATAAACATGACATAACACCTGTCATGAACATGAATGATTCTTTATGAATGTTTATGACTGTTGTCATTAAGTGTCATTCGGTAAATTATGACACTTTTAATCCAAAGTTGACATTGTTTAAAATGTCTTTGTTATGACAATTTGACATTAACAAAGACAAAAATGTCTTGATTATGACAACTTGACATTAACCAAGAAATCATAACCTGTCAACCTGTCACAAATATGTCATAACAGGTCTAATTATCAAACTTAAATAAGTTATTTAGCTTTGTGTTAACATTACATTACCCTGTCATATGTTATTGTTGGTTTTGACTTTGGCCATCATGACACCATTATAACTGTGACATGAATATTTTACTTGTCCTCAAGTAAAGTGGAACACATTGTACTAGTTATAAAGATGTCATTAAGGGTTATTACACTGTCAAATGCTTTAACAACAGTGCCATTAATATTTCCCTTTACCTCAAGTAAAGTGGAACACGTTGGACTAGTTATGATTTCTTGGTTAATGTCAAGTTGTCATAATCAAGACATTTCTGTCATTGTTAATGTCAGAGTTGTCATAATCAAGACATTTTTGTCTTTGTTAATGTCAAGTTGTCATAACAAAGACATGTTTAACAATGTCAACTTTGCATAAAAAGTGTCTTAAATTACTGAATGACCCTTAATGACAACAGTCATAAACATTCATAAAGACTCCTTCATGTTCATGACAGGTGTTATGTCATGTTTATGACAGTGTCATGACAGTCTTATGTACACCTCTTCAAATAAAGTGTTACCAAATAATACATCAAGAATGAAACATACTTACAGGTTGTGATTCTGAAGAGCAAGTTGGTTCCAAATAAAGTACTGTCCCATCTTTATTGGATAAGAGTTTTGTCAGTCCCATTGAGACCTCACAGAGATTTAATATATTTATTAATTTATTGATTTATTAAATTGCTGTTGTTTTGCTGTGGTAATTTTAACCACTGAATCATTGAATCATTTAAAAGTGTTTACAAAGATAATTAGCTTCTGCAGAGCAGAAAAGTGTATTGTCGTACACAACAGAGCTACAGCGTTTAAGGGCAGGTCAAAGTAAGCGTTGTTCTTGGGCCATAGGCTGGCCTTGTGCAAATGTTTTCCCCAGTGATGTTTAGTCGTTACAAAGTGTGATTTAAATTAATGCCAACTCTTTTAGGCTGTTCAGAGTCGATTCTTTCTTTTGAGAGTCAATAAGTTTATTTCTCGTTAACTTTAAGGACTCAAAAAACTATAAAAGGGGCATTGAAGCCATTTGAGTTCATTTTCAGAGAGCGAGTCAGTATTCAGAGTCAGTGATACGAAATAAGTAGTGCTGGTGTGTACATCAGAGGGGTGGACTGATGAACTGCTGGGTCTAAAGCGCAACTGACCAATCAGAATTGGGTATTTCTGAGATCTGTGTAATACTTATAAATATTATAACCTAACACTATTTTCTGTCCCCTTTTTCAAAACGTAACACTAGCCCAGAGTTTTTTTTTTTTTAGAATGTCTGTCCAAATGAAAAACACCTGAAAGGAAGATTTTGTCAGAATCAGCAAAATTTACTCCTCAAAGTATCTACTGCAAGTAAACCCACACACACACACGCACGCACGCACACACACACACACACACACACACACACACACACACACACACACACACACACACACACACACACACACACACACACACACACACACACACACACACACACACACACACACACACACTTCCACACAACCCTTCCAGTTAGAGTGCCAGAAGCAAAATGCAGCTTTGAATAATAGATAAAATTATAGATAAAATGTATGACATTTCCCATGCCATTCTTCTCCAGTGTTAATAAAAGGCTCTAATAAGAAGGTGACCTTTTTGGAATAGATTTGTAAATGTCACAAACCAAGACCCTCCGTATGAAATTGGCACCTTAGACAGAGACACTGAGACGGAGGGAATGGGCGCCCCATTTTCTCATAACAGAAGATGTTACATGTGCTTCATTTGCTGATACTCTAATGTGCATTTAAATGTGCAATCAAATATGATTGCATTTTATATTATTGCTTCCATTTCAGTTCGGTCACATTTGACGATAGTTGGACGTGCTGATTGGGATCTTGCTCAGGGAGCCTGTCATTTTCGATGTCATTTTTGCCAATGCACAATGCACATCAAGATGCAATTGATGGGAGATCCTTGGGGAAGCAAGACCTCATCATCACGTTCCTTAGGTGCACAAGGAGACTGAATCCAACTTATCCATCGTCTTGGCATATCAATCCCAAGACGCACCATGCCCCCTCAAGGGGTTATCCTCTCTATATTAGAGGATAACCCCTTGAGGTGGAACATCTTGTTTTCGGAGGTTGTCCTTAAGATAACACCAAAAACGTACACACTCAGACATCCTAAAGCTCTTCTGCACAACCAACCACCCCAACCTGTCCCACCTCTGTCCAAAGCCTATTCACATAAACAATATAGTATGAAATATAATAGCTTCCCGTGTGCTCTCCTCGCATAAAAGCTGTAAGCCGTAAGCAACGTAAGCCCCACTCAAAGTGTCGGCTTGCTGCGCCATTCCCCTCCAATTGACTGGATACGAGCGCCATTCTTTCTCCAATAGAGTTCCTTATTAGCCGAACCCTATTGAGTTCCTCAATACCCCTCAGCAACGGACTTGGCGGAGCTAATGATGTTAGGCCTAACAATTGTATGCATTGATGGAACCTGTGCTAGCATGTGTCCCATTTGTTGTGATCCCTATGGTGATCCCATATGTGTATTCTTCTACACTCTATATAGAACCTTAAAAGGGTCTATCAGCGCTACTGATTTGGAACCCCTAAAAGGTTCTATACAGAACCCTTTTTAAGGGTTCAATAATAAGAACCATTTAGGGTTCTTTGTAACCAGGAAAAAGGTTCTACATGGAACCTTTTGGGTTCATTCATTATCATTTGTTTTGTCCTTTCCGGATTAAATATTTTAATATTTTGACCCTAGCAAGACCCTAAAATGTATTTATGAATGCTTGTCAATGATCACAAATTCAAGATATGTGGGTTAGAAAATGTTTATATTTATATCATTTTATGTAGTTAATCAATATCACATGAAGAGTTCCATTTCAGTTTTTCTCCTCCAAAAATCATCATGATTTGAATGTGATTATTACTGTAATTACTACAACAGTTTAATAAAGCAATCATTTAATTACAATTACAAAATGTTGCAATGTTGCTCCCACCTTCCTTTTCAGCTCCAGCCATAAAAACACTCCACTTTGGCTTTCAAACTTCAAACTTAATTCAGTACAGACTTCATTCAAGGTTCAAAGATCTTCAGGTTGACTCAGCAGTGCAGGACAGAAGATAGTATTATTGTGCACTCACTGTGCATTTCACATGACTAGACACAGCATATCATATTAGATGGTGGCTCTCTGTGTGAGAGAGTTGAAATGTAGAGAGGGGGCTATGGGCTAGTTTCTATCTGAGTATCAGATGAGGAGGAGGTTTAGAACCTGTTGTTCAGGGCTGCCATGAAGTCACTCTTCTTTGATTGATGCATGAGCCTGAGAGACTGCTTGTGTGAATGTGAATGGAGATGGGACAGTTTATGCTTCTCCTGCTGGAAAACCAGGCTCTGTCTCTTCCTCCAAGTCTCCAAGACAAAGTGAACACCTTGTAAACACTTATTTGTGTGAAATCATATTCCATTTCATCTATCACATGGGAGGCTGGCAAAACAGATACATCCAACAGACTACAGTTTATACAGTAAGTATATTGGAGGTCCTTATTTTTATTCAAAATCAAGGTTGTTTTTGCTGAATTCTGCTCTTGACTGAAGTGGACCCCGTGGCCCAAAATGGTGACAAGGAGTGTCAAAACTGCAACAACATACTTATGTGCCCACAGACACACCTACACCGAATTTTACTTGCATGCAAATGGTCTAATCTGATAAGACTTCATATAGTCACAAATGAGCAATAATATTTTATGCTATTTTAGTAGAAGCACTCTCGAGAAATATCTCTGAGCTGAGTGATTCACAAGATCCCAATAAAGAAAGAGGGAAGAAAGCTATGTGCATGTGTCTTTTCAGCCATTTTATCCCAATTTCTTAGTATGTTACAACCTTGACATGTTCTCCATTAAGTGTAAGTGGCCGCAAGGGACTCAAAAAAGATGTGCTATGCTGTGAACAGAGGTCACAGGCAACTCACATAATCTTTCAAATGGACATATGGCAACATGAGTGATGTTAGATTACTACATAGCCGATGATTGCATTTTTACTTTCTGTAGGTTATATCGTTAGGCCAAGAGGTGGCGATAAGTAACTGGAATCTATCATTTAACCGATTTGTTCAAAACGTTGATTCATTCAGGAACAAATAATTCATTGAGTCATTCACTCAACCGATTTCATAACAAAGACATTTCTGTCTTTGTTAATGTAAGGTGTCATAATCAAGACATTTTTGTCTTTGTTAATGTTAATGTTAAAAAAACATATTGTGTCCAAAATGTAAGTTACTTAACATTTGCCATTTTTCTGTATTTGGCATATATTCGTTTCTTTAAAAATGTATTTAAGAAAACATTGTAATTTGAACAGTCATTCATGAATAACTTGCAGTTCACTAAGTGACGAGTCAATAATGATGGATTAATTTTATTGAATAATCTGATTGAATAATCTTATTAAATAGTTATAAAAGTACTGCTTTACATGTACTTTACATGTATATTTGCTAAAGGTGAGACTACAGGCAAAAACGTCTCGGTTACGCATTGGCTGACGAAATGGAAATGGGGAACTCGCTTAGAGACCAATCTACTTCAAGTGCAAACTAAATGAGCCAATGCACATTGGCATGTGATAATAGCTCCTTTGCTTTTTCGCTGGAGGATCAAGCCGGACTTGTGACTCGGCCTTACAGCGGAAGCTCAGCAACTGTGGCGATGGGACGTACGTCTCTGTTCCCTCCTCGGCGAACGAGGGTTACCATACTTAACCGAGACGTTCCCCTTTATCAGTCACAATGACTGAACGGGAGCTTGTTCTGGACTTGATTCAAGGTTTGCAACCCACCAGCTTTCTAGGGTACAATGAAGTAGGGGTTGTAGAACCCTGTCTTCATATTGGCTGGAGGGGCCGGCTCGATTGCGTCCAAGTAGGACATAGATCTCTGCCTGCACGACATCGCTGGTCTGGGGATGCTCGATAGGCTCCCAGACACTGTGCAAGCGGGATCAACGGAACCACAGAGGTACCCAAGGTAGAGCAGCAAGTAGGAACACAGGGACTCGACTCAGGGGGCACTGAGGCGGCTCGATGTGAGGTCTGAGTGTGCTGTGCGACACTACCTGTTTCACACCAGGGTGGGGCTGTGTAGGAAGGCCTGGTGGCATCCCGAAAATGCATATTGCTGTCAGCTGGCGATAGAGGGGAAAGGGAGTGGCAAGGCATGGAAGCATCACTTAAGGCCATCTGCGCAATCTTGAGACCCAGAGAAAGAGAAGATGGTCTTATTGAGAATTCCGGTACCACTGACTGAGATGCCAGCGGCGAAACAACATTTGACCAAAAAAAGATTCTCCGCTTGAAAGATTCTTCATTTATATAGCGCTTTCATAGACCTAATGGCCACCAAAGCGCTTTACATAGCCTCACATTCACCCATTCACACACTCATTCATACACCGACGGCGGTGTCAGCCATGCAACGGCGCCATCCAGCTCGTCGGGAGCAGCTGGGGTTAGGTGTCTTGCTCATGGACACCTCGACACTTGGTCAGGTGGAACCGGGGATCGAACCACCAACCTTATGGTTTGTAGACAACCTACATGAACCACTGAGCCACTGCCGCCCCAATAAGAAAGGGTAGCCCCGGAAAGCCCGGGAAAGTGTGGCTGTCAAGTCTGAATCTGATTCAGCATGAGCACACGCACCATTATAGTGGGGAACACAGCATCACCTTTATTCCAGCTCTCCAGGATAAAAGCCCTCTCTCCAATGCAGCAATCGACATCTGATCCTCCCCTGGAGCCGAAAAGTTGGTCTCTATAGGGAATGCTCACTGTAATCCTCAGATCACCAGTGCTATTAGCCAAAGTAGCCTTTTTCTTGTGGCCACCAGAACAGGAACTAGATCAGGGAATAGGCAAAGGGACTCCATCTCATTTGAGGCACTTGAGTCTTGTCTAGCACAAATCTAGAGCGTTAAACAATGTGCGCTGGGTGGCCGTGAAAACCTGTGCTGTCACCCGGCTCAAATCTATATGAGAAAGAGGAGACAAACAACGTGCCGACGTGGTCATGCTCTCATGAGAGAACATGAATGACTCACGAATGCACTCAACCCGTGAAATACACGGTTTGAATATGGTTTCTTAAAACACAGTGTCAAACCATGTATGCTCTTTCAGGAAACTGCTCTCTCTGGTGCTGAAGCATCCCAGGGATGACCACAACTACACAAACAGGATGATAGTGCAAGCCTGATGTGAGCACTCACATTGTCATTGAAGAGGAAACATTCTGAGCTGTGTAAACAGCTGTTTTTTATGTATCTGTCAATTTTGAGATTTTTTAGTTCGTAATAATAGTGGGCTGGAAGATCAAATGTTAATTTACTGGAAATAGAATTGGATTATTATTTCAATCACAATTTTGAGTGTTTTTTGTTTAGTCTTTTTACATATTTTATCATCTGCATAATGATTAACATATTCAAAAGTCCCACTGAGGTTCAGGACACAAATAAGATATGACAATCACTGATTGTGTTTCTCTATGATATTTTTTGCAAGGTCAATGTTTGATGTTTCTTTCCTCTTGGTTTCAGTTGAGAAGGCCTAGGTCTGTTGATGAGCATATGTGATTACATGAGGCTGGAGATGGAAGATGAAGTGTGAAAATGGAGCGACCTGTGGGAGTCTCACAGCCTGAGAAAATCAATATTACTTTCATTGAGATCCTATTTCTCTCAGCATCTGCGAGGTATAGATTCCCATATCTGCCATGATGGTTGTGGACTCGGCTGCATGTCCAGTCAGAGTTGTTTTGGTGAGTCAAATCTCCACATGGCTTTATGCTTTGCAGTCAAATGTGTTTTAAACATGTCGGGAATAATTTTTACAAAAATACAATCTGACCATTCAGTCCCCCAGCCAGTGAAACACCAGGTTTATGTCTGAGAATATTAGTCCAGCCAGATAGAACAAAAATGACACAATGCACATTGCTCAGTCATGGGGTGTTGCGTGTGACTCATTACACAACTGTGCCTCCATGCAGACTCTGCCGATAAAAACCGCCCTTGCCTGGATGGAGTAATTGGACCAGGGAAGTAAAATGACCACACAAACTCCAGGAACAGGGAATTAACTTCATATTGACAGAGTTAAACTTGGCAGGTTCACAGAGCTGAATGAGGATTTTTTTAAATGCTGTTTTGCTGGAGTGAGAAACTCACAGAAAGACAACTCTTTATAAATTATGGAGTAGTTAATTCAGACAATAATAAGAACCATACTTTTGTAGTCTGACAAGGTTAGAGAGTTCTTTCAACGATTCTATCTCTTGCTCTCTTGGAGTCCACAGTATAAGATACTGGCCAGTCGAGATGACTGATCTTTGTAAAAAAAAAAAAATAATAATAATAATACTGTAATAATAAAAAGCCTTAAATAAAACAAGACTTTAAACATAACGAGACCTTTATGCATTTTTTTAAAACTCCTGCCAGCAAAGCAAGAATGAAAGGAACGCAGAGACTGCCAGCATTATCCTTAGTGTCTGCAGATAGAATGTTTTCGAGACAAAGGATCCAGTACTCTGCTGGAGAAATTAATGACTTTCTTTGAAAAGAGGGCCTCGGTGTTGTTATGGAAACCTCCTCTCAAGAGATGCTAATAAGCTCAAGCCAAAGCAAAAAAAAAAAACAGTTTTGAATGTGGATCGAAAAATTTGAGCCTGTCCTTAATGTACTATATTTGTAACATGTAGCATAGCTTATTTGTTATTTGTGGCCCAAATCTTGTCCTGCACTAACTGTGCTATAGAGATGAATGATTCGAGGTGTGATCCGACATTTAAATTCTGGTTGACAATAGAATCAGATGACAAAAAAATCCCATAGACTTGCTTAATCAGACTACAGACAATCTTAATCAGTCTAAAAACCACCAGAACACCACATTGCAACAAGAGAAAAGCACTAAAAACGTACTCGGTTACCTGAACGTAACCTCGGTTCTCTCTTATCGTTAATTTTGCATTCTTTGTCAACACAGTGTAGCAGCTAGCAGACCTAAAGTAGGCTGTCTAGTGCGCTCATTAGCTGCTGTGCGATAACTGCAGCAGCCTACCGCTTCAGCGCCCACTACACGTCACAGCCCGCCAAGTGGGTGTGGCTTAGCATATATAAAAGCACTGCTCAGAGGCTGCTTCCCTGGTTTCATCATCTGAATCGAAAATCGCTTGTGGCGCGAGCACGGTCGCTTACTCTTTCCCTCTCTAGAGAGAACCGAGGTTACATTAGGTAACCGAGTACCTTCTCTTACAAGAGGTACTCTCATATTGCGTAAGTTTAGCTTACACTACAGAAACCCTTTGTCAACACCGTGCGCGCCAAGCATCCACTCCGACTCACAGTCAACTCACAGTCTCACTAGAATTTAAATAGCAGTAAATTCTAGTAATAATGAGTCCAAGCCCAGTCTTAAAATGGTTATTATGCATATCAGATAGGACCTCAGGTGAGGAGGGGTGTGACCCAATTGCAGACATCATCAGTAATGATGATGAAGTTTCATATGTGGAACTCACCTGAGAACGAAGAACCCCTGCACTCCATATGCACAGTACCTTTAGAGTTTTTTTATTGCAGTTTTGGAAATATGTCTGTCTGACCCATCTGTAGCAATATAAGTTCCCCCTATATCCATGTACTTGAACTTATGGAGTTTGGAGTTTGGTAAAAATTAAGTTTCTTAGCTATTAAGTAGATGCTTGTTGACTATGGCTGCTGTTTATATTTAGGTTTAAATTTGACAGTATTTTTCTCATAAAGCATGTTCGCTCACTGGGTCTTCTGGCTTTGGGCTTTCAGATATTTGAGGACAAACATGCAACACACTAGCCTGGCATGCCAGACCTACATCAAGATGTTAGGTCTGGAAACTCTTCATTGACAGGGCTAAATGCGTGGGGCAGGATAAATGGTTGTCTTTCAAATTCTCTCTGCACGCAATTGGATAGCGCTAAAGACAATCAGAGCAACGAAGAGGGTGACGTACTCAGCGGAGCAAGTTGATATATTAAACTTTTAGCGTATCCAGTCCAGCTGTCAACATTGAACATTGAAAATAAGGGAGATTTCCCGGAATCCATCCCCAAAATAAGGGATTTTTTTTTCCGACCCACAAACTTTAAAAATAAAACACTAATCATTAAGAGTCTAAAGAGTTAATAACTAGCCTACATATGTGTGGGAGAGAAAGAGACAGTATGTTTGTATGAGAGAGAAAGAGACAGTGTGTCATTAAAAAAATAATATCATAGAGAATGTTTAAATACTAATATCATCTTACGCAGGGAAACGGAGGCGGAGTAGTGGTGCTTGCTGGAGATGATTTGGGAGAGGTCCGTGCGGAATACCGTTCAGAGCATGCGCTGACACGCAGGGCCGGCGCGTCTGTATAGGCGATCTAGGCAGTTGCCTAGAGCGGCACTTTTGTAAGGGCGGCAAAATGTGAGCCAACCGGGAATGAACAATTCACAAAATAGGTTATTTATATGATTTACTGAGCTGCCGCCGCCCCGCAGCGCCGGTGAGTGCGAGCCCCTGCTCTCACGAGTCATGTTGACTGGGTGAGGGGAAGTTCGGATCATTTTACTGACTCTCTTGAGTCATTCGAGTCATTTCGTAAGTGGCTTGGCTTTAAATGTTATTCTTTTAACAGACAAATTCCTCGTTCACATCCACCTACGCAATGTTGATATTCTGAATTAAGAAATCATAATGCAGTAAACATAAATAATTAATTTACCTTCCAGAGTCTTACTTTCATTTGGGTGATCCATTCATTCATTGTGTCACATAATGAACAGATCGTCCGTTAATCACCGACAGTGGTGGAAAGTAACTAATTACAAATACTTTCGTTACAGTACTTGAGTAGATTTTTTCATTTTTTCTACTTTCTTGAGTATAATTAAATTATGGTACTTTTACTCTTACTTGAGTAAAATAAAAATAAAATATTCAACTTCTTTACATTTATATTTCATAAAAAGTACAAAGTACTTTGACAAAGGTGCCGACGGAGCAACAGGGCAAGCTGACATTTGACAGACAATTTTCAAACTACTACTGCGGTGGAGCACTGCGCTTCAGCCAATAACAGACTTATCTGAAGCCCTTCAGCCAATAACTAACAGACATATCTGAAGCCCTTCAGCCAATAACACATATATCTCAGAGCCATGTATTACGAGAGTTCAGACATAGCCGTAGACCGCCATTGTAACTCAGGAATGCGGAAGTAACGCGTGTCTGTGGACCCGCCCATTAGTTCCAACCACTGATAGTTCCAGCATAGAACCCCATGCATTTTAGATGCTTCCGATGTCCTCTCGCTGGTAAATTAATGAAATTACTGTATTTTTTACTTTTACACACATTAGCGACCTCTCGTGAATCTAGTCTGTAATTATATGTTATGTTGCCAGGTCTAGTAAATGTTTATTGGAAGATAATAGGTTAATTGCAGCTATAGCTTACGTGACCAACACTTCACTAACGTTGTAAGCTAACTTATGGTAACGTGAGTTATATAATATTTTTTATAACATCATATAAATATATAACATATTATTATATTATTTAAAAAATATATAAAATATTATTATATTACTTAATATATATATATATATATATATATATATATATATATATATATATATATATATATATATATATATATATATATCACACACACATATATGGGGGGTTAGGGTTAGTTATTATGTGTGATTGAAACGTGTAGGCCAATACACAGTACATCGTATAAATGTATTTGTGTGTTTTCTGATTAATGGTTTAGTCTATGATTAGGGTAGGATGACGGGGTACATTAGCCATACTGAATTAAATGCCAACAGTTATGGATCGTATTTAGGAACAAATAAATCACTCATTAACTTCTTAATCACTCATTAATCATCATCATCATCATCATCATCATCATCATCATCATCTTTATTCAGGACATGCATATAA
The DNA here is from genome assembly GCA_030378365.1 of Hybognathus amarus. Lineage (NCBI taxonomy): Eukaryota > Metazoa > Chordata > Actinopteri > Cypriniformes > Leuciscidae > Hybognathus > Hybognathus amarus. The sequence continues at coordinate 346,464 of JAQIUQ010007283.1, read as the reverse complement.
AATGGTACACAGCACTATACAAAATAAAGTACATTCAAAATAGAAGAAGAAAAAAACAACAACAACAAAAAATGTAAAAATGACTACACAGTCAAAATTACATCTCTATAATAAGAAAAATAACTATCTCTCCGGTTTCATTTTATGAAGTTAATATTTATCGAACATTGCTGTAAATATGGTCATTGCTACGTTATGGGAGCAGTCTATTTCCCCCCTAAATCATTCATTTCCTGAACGGGTCACCACGCAGACCAGCCTTGCGTGATCACGGTAGGTTAATGGCTGAAACGGAATTTATAAGCAAGATCAAGGGAATCAATAACCTAATACAGCCCAGTTGTGCTAAAATAAATATCATGAGACGTCCATCAGATGAATGACATGGAAAAGTTAAGTTAGAGTCGCTAAAGCCAGTGCAACTACCAATGCGAACATGAACACAGGCTTTTCCCTCCAATAATATAGCCTAAAAAACGTATCTAAGTTTACACCCTGCCTCTCAAAATGCCACACTGACATTAACCAAATGCACTAAAAGCTTAAAAAGTACTTTGGTGTGTGTTTTATTTTATATTTACCGTTTAATAATGCAATCGCTGCTGTCTTTCCATTGAAGAACATGACAGCCCGCGTCTGTTTTGGAACTATTGGGGCTTCCATGAACCACGTGACAGCCTTGCGGCGACATCAAAGCGTGTCGCAACTCTCTGAATACATGACTCTGATATATCTGAAGACCTTCAGCCAATAACGGACACATCTGACTCGGGTGCAGAAACCAATCAAAATCTCCAGTTCGGCTGGGGGCGGAGCGTTCAAACCGCGCTTTGACATTCAATCACTGACGCTCGTGTTTTGAATCAGTAGCGCTAACAATATTTCAGTGAATGTAAGTGAGTATTCTGCTCATATTTAATTATGGCAACTACTGAAATGGGTCATATCATTGATAATACCAGAGCACTGAGCAGTTGCAGTAAATAAAAAAGCTCAGCTCATAACATGGACGTGGTTTGCATGGACGGAGCAAGAACAATCAATGTAAGTGTCTAAAATACATGCACACAGTTCAATTAATGGTAAAGCCCACCCTGTTTAACAATACAGTCAAACTAAATATACGAAGCAAACTTTGTACAAAGCTGAAAAAACGGTGAAATAAGATGACAGTTCAATTAATGGTAAAGCCCACCCTGTTTAACAATACAGTCAAACTAAATATACGAAGCAAACTTTGTACAAAGCTGAAAAAACGGTGAAATAAGATGATATGCAAGTGTAGTTCGTTCCTATAGCAACAGTGGGCTCCCAGCACATTTTTGGTAGGCTACAACGAAAAAAAGATCATTTAATTTAACATGTTAACCGTACCCCACTTATTATTATTATTTTTTTTTTACTGGAATTTTTTTATTCATACTGTTTTATTGTTTTTCATACCTTTTTTATCAGACCTCTCCATTAACCTTCTTTGCTTTCAATTACTGTTTCAAATCAAAACATTCAAATGATCTTACTTGGACTTACTTTTCAAAATTAGTAATACAAAATTGCTCTTGACAACAGAGAAAGCTAGTAAATTTTCTAAAGTCATTCACTGCCATTATAAAGTTTGGAAGAGCCAGGCCATTTTTTAAAGGGCGGGTTTACTGCTCTTTTTCTTTGCATGATTGTGTTTATGGGGTGCAATATAACATGTATCAGTGGTTTTTCTTTTTTTAAAAGTCTTATTTTTCATAAATTTCACCTTTATTGTCAGCCGCGCTCTCCTCTGTCCCCTGCACGAGCGGATGACTTCCTGAGTCTATGAAAACACTCCCTCAGAATGACGTTGTGGGCTCAGATTGGTTCGTTTGGGCCGGTGTGTTGTGATTGGCTAAACTGTCGCTCACGTTGTCCGGAAGATTAACGCCCATTACCTTTACGCGGCGAAACGGGCGGGCATGCCAAATGTGGATAACATAGACGGTGGATACACGTAAATAATGATGTCGAGACTGCAGTATCAGTGAGGCAGAATCAGACCAGAGAAAGCCGCGAATGAAATCGAGGCAAGCAGAACCTCACCACACACGGCTCATAATAAAGGTTTCTGAATGATAATTTGCTTCATTTTTTAACTTAATACACGTTTGTTTTACACAATAGCATCTGACTGGCAACGATAGCAACTGACTGGCTAACTAATGTTATACTCAAACAGCGTTTGCAGGTTTACGTTCTTGATCAAATCGAAAATAAAGTCATAAAGCATATATACATGAAAAATACATTTACAACATTAGTACTTATACAAAATTCAGGTCCATAATGTTTGTACGCGTTTGCCGTAGACACAAAATAGCCTAACTAGTAGCAGCTAGCCCATAAAGCCTACAAAGCAAGCGCTGGCATTTGAAATAAAAACAAAACAAAACGCTCCGTCGGTAATTATACATGCAAATACATTTAAAATGATGAAGTCTTAGCCTACTTACAGTGTGGCCCAACAACTGCTGACTTTTAACTGCTGGTTTTAAAGCTGGATCTGCTTCATGATTCCAGAAACAGTTTCTTGTTTACGTTAATCCGGTTGAACTCGTGGAGATTCTGGAAGCTGTCTCTCGTAAATGCGCAGCACAGAGAGCTAGATTACGATCGTCACTTTCAGGAATATAATCAAACACAAATTGTGTCCATTGTTGTCGAAGTATAGTGTCCGTGGGAAGCCCGAAACACAGAAGACCTGACATCTGCGTGAACACAACTCACTCGACGCATGCCCTTTCCTGCATATTCCGGAGGGAGTGGTTGATGCAAATGTGTGGGTTAGTGACGTACCATAACCCAGCTGTAGTCCAAAACGAGTCGTTTTTGTAGGCAATTTTACTTCCTGATTTTTAAAAGACGATATCTCTGCTTACACTAAACTTTCAGTGCTGCAACTTGCAGATACTCTTCATGCACCAACAGCAACATTACACACTATTTGAAATCAAAAAAGTGAAACTGCAGTAAACCCGCCCTTTAATATCTCTGATTGTATTCGACTGAAAGCAGAAAGTCATATCTTCTAAGATGACTTGAGGGAGAGTAAATCGTGGGCTAATTTTCATTTTTGGGTGAACTATCCCTTTCAAGACATACATCATTCTTTTGAAAATACCTGATAGTTTGATGAACACAGATATATTATAACTTTAGCTATAATGTGTTTCTCTTCATGTTTCATCAGTCAAAACATCACTATTTGCACGTTATTATATCCATATAAGGTATATCCTGAAATGTGTAAGTTTAATACTTCTATGCATCAGTACTGGGCCTTCAGTATGAATGAAACAGATGACATGAAAGTTTTTAGCGCTCCATTTCGCTATCATCTCCCCATTTTGGGTAAAAATAGAAAAATACTAAAGTACTTTGTAACGTAGTTACTTGAGTAGTTTTTAAGCAAACGACTTATTTACTCTTACTTGAGTCATATTATATTTCAGTACTTCTACTTGTACTCAAGTAAATTATTACTTAAGTAGCAATACTTTTACTTAAGTACAGTACTATTTCCACCACTGATCACCGATCAGGGACAGGATGTCGTCGTCGAAACGATATCGCTTCAGGAGAACGCAGTTTCTCAAAGTTGAAATTAATAAAAAATACTACCTTCGCAGAACAATGAAACAAGACTGGCGGCAACAATCTTCATAGAGCGTGAACTGGCTCAGTGAATCAATATAGTGCTAGAGGATGCAGTGAAGAGCTTTGCTGCGATGAAGGCCCGCCGTGCGCGCTTCTAAAACGTAAGTTAAGCTTTATTTGCTCTTTAGTCGTTATTTAAGATGCTGAACCTGCTGATGATATAATGTGCTTGCGGACATTTCATTTGTGTTTTTTTTACGCACAGAAAGTGGTGTAAAGAAATTTGCAAACAACAGTAATTTGAGGAGGTGAAATGTGATTATTTGGAAAAGTCCTGTCATGACTGCTGAAAGAAAAAATGCCAGCAGGCATTTGACTAAATTGCCTCCTGCATAAACTTTACTATTGTTGACATTTTGGGCACACGCGACAATTTGCGTTATGTAGGCCTATTGCTTATTGGTCTGTGTGTGTTGTTGCTAGTTTAGCGTTATATGCATATGGCATATTGGTCTTTATGTGTTGTTGCTGGTTTTGCGTTATATATGGCATATTGGTCTTTATGTGTTGTTGTTGGTTTTGTGTTATATGTATATGGCATATTGGTCTTTGTGTGTTGTTGCTGGTATACGTTGCAAATAGAGGGGCGGCACAATTGTTTTCGCCTAGAGCGGCAGAAGTGCACGCGCCGGTCCTGCTGACACGGAGAAAGCCTTTATCCTCGACGCCACAGCACTGTTGCAGCAGCTTTTTTGTAACAGCGCGCGCGGAGCCGGCCGTATCCGAGGATGAACGACTTAAAACCGAATATGTCAGAGCTTGCTCTGACCGTCTCAACTCTGTTGCCATTATGTTAAGCCCGCCCGCCGACTCTATACACGATGTGATTGGCCCTACCAGAGTTTGTTTTTTCCACTTCGAAAGCCAACGGAGAGTTGCTAGACCACGCTTTGCTGCAAAATAATTTTTGCTGCCGCTAGGGTGCGTCTAGATTTCTAGGCTAGCAACACGCCAACTCAATGCAGAATTTCATGTCTCTCCTGATGTCCTGGTATTGCACACCTATAACCTTTAACAGCTCCATGTCCATGTGATATAAATGAACAACACAAATTCCACTACTGATAACAGAACAAGGAAGAAAAACAAGAAAAAGTTATGGACAAAAATATACCAGTGATGTCTTAAAAGATCAGATTGTATCTTCAGTAAAATAACACACATGACTTAGCAAAACAAATCAGTTCAATTGCAAATTGCACCTCTTAAAATGGCACTTTGTGAGGATTATGCTGAAAAATCCTGTTGCCATGAGACCTATGGTTATTCATGCGGTCTAAGGATTCAAGTTAATTACGCATTAATCGGGTGAAGTTAATTGCACTGACTATGCAATCTGAGAAAATTCTTTGTAATCCTTTTCATCTTTTGTTTTGTCCGAACAACTTGGGTGGGCACATTTAGACTTTTCAACATTTCCATTTAAAACCTTACAAGGGCATTGAAGATCAACCAAAAATTAATTACTCAAACCATAGTGTGTTCATAAAGCATGGTCCATGTGTTCATTTGTTAATTTAAACAACACAAATACTGCATGTCTTTGTTTGTGTTAATGAAAATGCACATTACTTTTAATAGAAGATACACAGACAGATGTATACAGTACATGCATATTTTTTGTGAGTACAATGGTGTGTACATTTGTTAGTTCACCTACACTTCATGAAGGTGAATTTAAGATCTAGCAGACTAGTGGTCAGAAACACAGCCAAGGGCTGATTGATGTATCTCTAAATGAGCCCCAACAATAACTAAGTGTCTGTGTCAGTGCCTGCTTGCTTAAGCCTCTTTATCCTTAAAATCAAGCATCCAAGAGCAGACCTAGTCAGAAGTGCTCAGATGGTGGCAGGCACTTTTGTGCTCATTGTATCGACAAGTATTTTTTGAGCTATCCATCACCAGAAAAGAAAAAAGAAAAACAACTGCTCTCGTGATATTATCTCAGTGTAATGCTTTATGTCTGTTCCAGCTGTGCTCCAAATTACAAGTCTTATTTCGCAGGCTGTCTGTCCATTGCGTCATTCAATTTTTATTGCTGTGTGAGGTTAAAAGGGAAGATAAAGGATTAGTTCATTAGTTCATGAATAAAAGATTAGATCATTACTCACTCTGATGTTGTTCCAAACCTGTATGAGTTTCTTTCTTATGTAAAACACAAAAGGACAAATTTTAAATCCTATTAGCCTATGTTTTTTTTTAATTTTCAAGATTATTTAGTGTGTAATATTGCTATTTGAGCACTGAAATGGGTTTAAGTTTTCTTCCAGGAATGCAAAATGTCACAAGATCCCTCATCTACATAATTCCTGCCCAAGGCATAAGCAAATAATAAAAATAAATAATAAAAAGTGAGATGAAAAAAAAGCAAAATCATTGCCATAGAAACCAATGCAGATATTCCGGAAAGCGAAAGAGCACCACGGGACACACAAATCAGATCCAAACAGTTGTGATAAACAGTGTGAACAGGCAATAATTTTGATTCCCAAATAATCAGATTTGAACTAAAAATGTGAACATACTGTATAGAGCCAGATCTAAACAGTGTGTTACTGATAGTCTGAGAGGTTCAGCAATAATGTAAAATTAGAAATAAATGTGTTTTTTAAACATGGTTTGTAAAACTGTTCACTCGTTTCCATGCAATTACAATGAATGAAGACAAAAATGACACCAATGAACCAATAAGTCTCATGTGCTATATTCCAACCAAATGGAATTGACTATTTTGGGGTGAACTAATCCTTTAAAAGGTATTTTTAATTCTTCTATAATTCCTTTAAAAAACTTCACTGTTCACATGTGAAATAACTCTTTAATCGTGTTTAACTGCAGTTACTGTAGGATTGGTTACCATCCACTGAGCTGTGATGTTTGCAAATCTTAAGCGCTTCAGATGTCAGTGTGCAAAATTCAGTGGAGAACCCAAGAGACAATGATGCAACGCAGAGGACAACTAAGAGGCAAGGATGTCTGCTTGATGTTTTCTCACGCTTTTGATTGCCAGTGTGTGTGTAGTCATGTTAGCGCAGATGCAGTACTCTTTTTTCAAGCCAACACAAGTGTGTGTTTGACTTGGTAATCATCAAGCAGTGCACCAGGGGAGTATGTGTGCACAGATGACATGGCCTAGATTTCCTCCAAAACATCCTGGGGCAACCAGATGAGCAAATGAACCAAGTGGCATCACCTCAAACAGCTGACCATTAACTCCAGCCCATCCTCCACATGTCCCCAAAACATCTTGATCCCTCTCTGTTGACCAAGATCTGACAGCCGTTGTTTTCTTGGCATTATCGTCTTTCAAAGATATCTGGATCGCATTGAGCTGGTGTGCAAGAATGTGGGGTATGCATAGGTTTAAACCCCGGACAAGCCTCGAAATTTTTTAAACAAATATTAGTTCTGTAAAGGCCTTTTTTTAGAGACAGTACAGAAACATTTTGTGACATTGAAGGCTCTCAATAATATTTTAGTTTATGATTATACTAAACTTACCTTTTTTACTTTTAGAACTAAAAGACAAATGAACAATATACACTTTAAACATATATTTTTATATTGTTTCTTCTACAACACTATCTGGAGATGTAATTCTACTCCTGCAATGTGGCTTCAATATGCAAAGCGATTATTTACATTTTGCTTACAAAAGATAAGTAATCTATAAGACCCAACTCTCATTCCCCAACAGTATGTACACGTTTGCAAGCGTATTCATGAAAGTGTTACATTCATTGGTTCACCTTTCAGGCTGTTCATTAATATCTTAGCAGTTGGAAGTCCTGAAGTGCTCACGGCTAGAGTTGGGCTTTAATCAAAACTAAATGCATTTTCAAACTATCATTTATGTTATGTTAAGAGGAATACCAAAAGTTATGAATAATTCAGGTGTTTTGACTCTAATGGCAAATTGGCTATAATCAGCACAGACAACGTTTTAACAGGCTTTCCCCTTGATGAATAAAAGATGTGGGGCAGGGCTGAGACATTGCTGTCTTACAGCTCTCATGGACCTCAGTCTGTTTATGTGGTTGAAATGTATTTCAGGCCCTGAGGATACTGGGTCTGGTGAAAAAACATATCAGAGAGAGACATAAAGATGAAGACAGTGACCTCAGCATGGCTGAAGGAACTTGAGTCCAGAGAGCACCTACCAATACAAACTGAATATACACACAACTAATCAGTGACTCCAGTGACCAAGCATGTACACTCTATATACCGTACTGAAAGAATGGCAAAAAGTAGAATAATTCAAACTTGCAGTAAGCCATGGTGAATATAAGCAGTTCAAGGTGGTTTATGATTTCAATTATTTACCTACTATGCTTCACATTACCCAGAGATTGCACTTTCATTGAGTTTGTTCATTCAACTTTGTCTCAGATGTCTCAAAAACACCTTAAATAAAACAACACACAATGGAGACAAGCAGAGAAAAAGAGCAACATTAATGTAGATTACATATTCAGAACATCATTGGATTGCATACCATTATCTGACATTGGAAGAATGTAAGAACCAATTGAGATTATACTCATTTTTTCAAAGTCATTCATTTTTAAATACAAAATACCTTTTTTTTACTATATAATATATAGTATATATAAACACTTTTAGCAACCAGCCATAAATCAATTTATCTTGGAGTTTTGGACAGACATTGTCTTTGGTTAGCTTTTATTTGAATGTTTGGAGATTCTTTTATTCTTTCATAAAGTAATATATATATATATATATATATATATATATATATATATATATATATATATATATATATATAATTTTATAATTTTGGAAATTAATTAAAGGGTTAGTTCACCTGAAACTGAAAAAAAAACTGCAACCACTTTGATGCTTCAAAAAGTTAATAAAGAGATTGTTCTATTATGAATGAAACCTTTAAAAGTCTTTAGACGTTTTAGCAGGTTACATATGTAACCCTGGTTCCCTGAGAGGGAACTTCGAGCTGCGTTGGCTAACGCGATGAGAACGCTCTGCGTGATTGCGTCGTGAAGCCTCTGTACAATCAGTCCAATGAGAGAGTAGGACGTCATGTGACGTCATTGACCAGGAAACTATAAAGCACCCTTGAAATCAGACCACGACAGCTTCTGAAAAGGCCTGAAGCAAGTTGATCAGGGCATGCAGGAAGTATGGCAGGCGAACGCAGCTCTCGTTCCCTCTAAGGGAACCAGGGTTACAAACGTAACCTGAGACGTTCTCTTTCAAGGGAACTTCGAGCTGCGTTGGCTAACGCGATGGGAACCCTATACCCACTATGCCATGCTGAGAAATGCCTGTTCTGTGTGAAGTCCTTGTGCACACTAAGAAGCAAGCAACCTTACCCCAGGAGTGGAGAGGTCAAGGTCATAAAATCTGTCAAATGTATGCGGAGAGGACATCCTGCCACATTACAAATATCAAGAAGGGAAACACTCGGAATAAAGGCCGTAGAGGCCGCCATACTTCTAGTCAGAATGGGCCCAAACAGCCATAGGTGAAAGCTGTTCAGCCGCTTCATAAGCCAATGATATAGTCTCGACTATCTATTTGCTCATAACCTGTTTAGATGCAGGGGACTCTATCTTGAGTGACCTAAAGCAGACAAATAATTGTTTCAGAATTACGCCACAGGGCAGCTCTGTGAACGTAGGCATCTAATGCACGAACTGGACATTACAGGTTCAGTCGTTCCTGATCTGGGGTGTTAAAAGGTGGAGGATAAGAGGCCTGCAGCACCATAAGGCCCCGAACATTAACTAGGACCTAAGGAGTATAACCCGGTCTAACCCAGGCTGAGATACAGAGTTGTTTTAAGATAAATTTAATCTAAAAACTCTTCTTTATTTTCAATCTCATAATGTTCAGCTAGCCAGTAAAAGTTTAACTGGCAAAAGCACAAATAAAACCTCCTTTTAAAAGCTCATCTTTATTCAGCAGAAATGAGATGACTTATTTATTTATTCATTGAAAACTCAAATATCTGCCTTTCTCTTAACATTTTTCTTTTTTAAACAAAACACTAACGATACCAATTCCTCAGAACTGGAAATCGCAGTCACACTAGATCTGGCATGTGAAAGCTGAGATAGGGCTGAGCCCGTCCCAACCCCCGCTATCAGATCCATTTGCGAACCCCGAAATGCGAGTCGTCTGCGTGCCTCGGCAACAGAGAGACCCGCGCGGGGACGCAAACCGAACCGTCCTCCTCAGAGAACGCCTGGCGGGAGCGGAGCGTCCCTCGCGGACAGCTTCTCGCAATGCCCACAGTCAGCTCCCTCGAGAACTGACTGCTGGCATGCTCCACTCCCAAACAGCAACAAATAGCTGACGTGTGTCCCCACCCGTGATGTAACGAGGGCAGGGAACCACACACCATCTATAATCTTGCTTCCTTGCCTTAAATATAGAATGTGATATATGTTGGGCTTTGACAACTAAATAGACAAGGACAGAGTACAGAGATCGCATGCTGAAGGCAACAGAAGCTGTCGCGGTCTGATTTCAAGGGTGCTTTATAGTTTCCTGGTCTATGACGTCACATGACGTCCTACTCTCTCATTGGACTGATTGTACAGAGGCTTCACAATGCAATCATGCAGAGCAGTTCCCATCGTGTTAGCCAATGCAGCTCGAAGTTCCCTTGAAAGGGAACTAATTAATATGAATTGAGTGGTTTAGTCCAGAGAGACACGATTATTTTTTTTTTTCTTTTTTTCTTTTTTTTTTTGACAATGAATTTTGCACCTTGTCATTATAAAGAATTTATTTGAGAAATGTTTGAATTCATATTTCAGGCTTTAAAATCTACAGAAATCTTAAGCCATGTTCAGGCTGCCAGCAAAAATCTGATGTTTTGTATATCCAGGTTTTGTCAGGAATGGGTTTTTGGAAGTCTGGACAGCAAAACAACATGCAATCTGATTTGAAGGTGGTTTGAAATGCAATTCCAATCAGATTTCTGCAGATGTGTCTCAGGCTGGATGCTGCTCAAATCAGATTTCAAACCGTCTCTTGCGTCACTCTTAATGTGACCTGTCAGCTTGGACAGAGCGCTCATTTGGAGACTGAGATAATGCACAACTATTTTTTTGCATCCGTTTTGAAAGCCTCGTCACATCCTTGAATATGCCTATGTCATTTCCAAAGCAACCCATGCAGATAAGTTGGATATATCTGGACACACAAATCGTATTTGATCACTTGCAATTAGTGTGGACAGTCTGCCTGAAATTGCCTTAGTCTAGTTTGTGATCTCATCTGAAGGTGATGTACTGTATGTAACGTTGCTTGGGTCTTTTTCTGAGGAAAAAAATGGAGAAGCAAGAGACGGCAAAAGATTCTCCCCTTACTGTCAAGAAGAAACATCTCTGATCTTTCCTATACAGTTATGGCTGCCTTTATAAATTCTGTCAGTTGATTTCTTTAGGACTAAGCAGGTTATGTTTTATTTTCATTTGATCTATTCCTCCAGTATTCACCCATGAACATGTCCTGCAGCTATATGTTGGTTTTCTCATATAGTGACTCCCAACAACTTGTTTACTTTCCCTTAAATCCCCCTCGCACACTAATGTCGCATTGGCTCCTCTGTATTTACTTGATTTTGGCGGTGACTGTTAAACAAGGTTACATGAATACACATGAACTCATGTGCATGCAGTCAGTGAATCGCCACCAGTGTAAATCTAGTCATGTTCTTCTAGTCATCCTGTCCTAATTACAAGAGCTGTAAGCCCTGGAGATGATGCAGATTTTTACTTCAGTGTCACTGGCTCAAGCATTGTCGCTGTGATTGGTATGGCGAGCATCACACAGCAGTGATCAAGAGCAGAGACCCCGGTAGCCCTGTCTCATTTTTTCTCTCTTCTGAAAAGCGAGACGCACTTCACATAGCCTCTAATTAGCGAGGATGAAAAGCCGCATTAGCAATGTTAATGAAGTTTGTGTTTGAAAGTGCATCCGGTGAAGGACTGCAGTCTGAAGGGTTTTGCCTCAGCGGACAAGCCAGGATCTTTGATTTTATTCAAAAGAGCTGGAGACCGAAATGTATTTCGATGTTTACCAAAGAGCTGCAGAAGTCTGCAGTTTATTCAGATTGGGAAGAAAAACAAAAATCCCATTTTTTCCAGAAATAACCGACCTACATGTGGCTGATTTCTTTGTGTGTGTGTGCTGAAAGAGTATGCTGTAGTGAATTTCAAAAGGAAAATCAATTCCTATTTTAAATGCCTATTTGCAGAACAAAGCTCTCATGCATATTTAAACCTTTTGCAATACAGCATTTTTTTTCAAGATTCTATTCCATTACACTCACCTAAAGGACCCCCTTTCGCCTTCAGAACTGCCTTAAAAAGAGAACTCAGGTCAGTTTTAACATTGAGCTAATTTTTTGTACATTTGGAGTGCTTTCAGTACAAACAAATACAACAAAGATCGGTGTTGCCTACATCGTGTTCTGATTCTTTAAAATTCGCAACCTGTTGACTTCAATGGGGCATGTTCTAAACCTGCTTTTAGCCTCTTAACATCCTTGATTTTTCATTACGAGTGCACAGCCATGTGAGTGGTGTTATTGAGAGTGACCACGGTCAATCTGAGTGCAGTAGATATGAAAGATATTTATAAAAAATTATGTAAATTCAGCCAGCTCAAATACCTCTATTTGCTTCCTGTTTTTCGGTCAAAGCCCACAGTAGTCGATTGTCGATCTCATGCATGCGATCATTGGTGAATATTTAGGGTGTTACGATTTAGATTTTATATTGAAATCGACTCAGAAATTAATTCAAAATGGAATCGAATTAAAAATAGAATCAGTCGATACTGCCACGCCCCCATGTCATGTTCGTTCAGGCCATGCCAAGCGGGGAAAATGTGTGTTGAAGTGCTTGCGAAGTCTATGGTCAACCTCCTCTAACTAAGCTACGGCCATTCAAAATATAACATGATACAGGAGACCCCAGCCTGTTCTCATGTAAATGCGTCTCTATAACACGCATGTGTATTGTCGTGTAATATATACGCGAAAATGAGTTTTTACGTGCATATGAGACGCGTTTTTGTCGTGCAATTGATACGCAGTTCATTTGCGTATAATACACACGCACCCCACACCACTAATTCTAGCAAGCGTCTAATACACACGCACCCCACCCCACACCTAAACTTAACCTAACCAACCAATGCTTATCAAATGCACGTAAAAACTCACTTAAGCGTATATATTACACGACAATACACTTGCGTGCTATAAAGATGCATTTGGTGTGATTGGGTTGAAGACCCACTGACAGAACTTGAACTCCCTCCTTGTTTTTTTAATGTTGATTGAATAATAGTTGATGTTTGATCGTTAGTCAAGTAAAAGTGCATCACGTTAAGTCTGTTATTTTGTTGGAACGTTATCCGTTGTCTAGGCAACTATGTCATATAATACAATAGTATTTATTTAGCTAGCGTTTAGCCAACCCGAAGTGAAAACAGCACAGGGTGAAGCCATGTACATTAACGACGATTTGAGACAAATAAATGTAAATCTAATATAAAACTATGTAAATGGCGCTCTGTGGTGCAGCAGGGTTTTAAATACGGTCCTGAGCCGTACGGGCGTACTCAGAGAATAATGTGTTCGAATTTTAAAGACATGGCATTGCGCTTCTTGTCCGACAGAGAGAACCCTGATTGGCCGGTTTCATCATTAAAAACAAATAAATATAGAAATCGAGAATCGAAACTCGTGACCTTAGAATTGAAAATGAAATCGAATTCGAGGATTTCGTGACACCCCTCAGTGAATATCATCTCAAACCTCCTCCGTGTGTTCAACATCTGATTTGGGTGAACTATCCATTTGAGATGATATTCTCAGAACACCACACAGTAGCTGTGTTTACATGGACCCTTATTATCGGATTGACGGCTTAATCGGACTAAAAAACCTTCACGTAAACATCTTAATTGATCCAATTAAGCTCGATACGACTAGAATTTCAATCGGATTGAAAGGGGTGGTTTACTCCTTTTGTAATCCGACCGAGAGAACATGTAAACACTTGATTGGATTGAAAACCGAAACTAAAATGACTGTGCATGTGCAATGATGTTGAAATAGCGGAATGATGTATGACGCATGGAACAAGCTGTTCTTCCTGTTGAATAAAGTGTCATATCAAATGAGTGTTCCGTTATTAAAAAAAAAAATCATTTCACTCAGTGTCTGTGAAGTGAAGCAGGACAACGTCCCAACAATACAGAACCAGTAGGGGAGAATAGTTATGTGCGAACAGTGGCATATTCGTGCAGTGTGCGCATGTCCAAGGATCAATTTTGAATTGAATCTAGTGACATAAACGCGCACATCAACCCGATCACTTTATTTATCATTCATGTAAACACCTTGATCGGATTCATCAATCGTATTGATTTCATTCCGATTGTGTCCATGTAAATGTAGCTAGTGTTGGGTTTGAGAATGATATTCACTAATGATCGTGCGCGTGAAGCTCGAAAGTCGACTACTGAGGGCTTCGACCGAAAACAGGAAGCAAAAATAGAGGTATGTGCGCTGGTTGAATTAACATAATTTTTATTAATATATTTCATATCTACTGCACTCAGATTGGCTGAGGTCAATCTTAATAACAACACTCACATGGCTGTGCACTCGTAATGACAAATCAAGGATGTTAAGAGGCTAACAGCAGGTTTAGAACTTGCCCCATTGAAGTCAACAGGGTGCAGAATTTTTAAAAGACGATAATACGGTGTAGGCAACACAGATTTTTGTCGTTTTTTGTCTTTACTGACAGCACTCGAAATTGACCGGAGTTCTCCTTTAATTCTATGTGGCATTGATTCAACAAGGTGCTGAAAGCATTCTTTAGAAATGTTGGGCCATAATGATAGGATAGCATCTTACAGTTGATGGAGATTTGCCGGATGCACATCCAGGGCACGAAGCTCCCGTTCCACCACATCCCAAATATGCTCTATTGGGTTGAGAGCTGGTGACTCTGGGGGCCATTTTAGTACAGTGAACTCATTGTCATGTTCAAGAAACCAATTTGAAATAATTTGAGTTTTGTGACATGGTCATTAGGACATGGTCATTATCCTGCTGGAAGTAGCCATCAGAGGATGGGTAAATGGTGGCCATAAAGCGATGGACATGGTCAGAAACAATGCTCAGGTAGGCCGTGGCATTTACACAAGTTGCACTTGTATGAATAAGTAATGGCAGTTTTAGATAAGTAGACTGTTATAAAATGTTGCTTGCAATGGACTACAGTCAATATGTAAGCAATGAGGTACGAGAGGCTGTGCTGTATCTTGAATAAGTAACGGCTGAAGGGCGTTGTTAGGCACGCCGCGAAGCGGAGTGTTTTATCTGAGCAAAGCTCAAATAAAAACAACATAGAACCACAGTGTTGCGCAGCGATCAATAGAACTGGGTGAAGTGGTCGTAGCCGTGTTTTATCGTGAATAAAGCACAGCTCTTGACCAATCAGAATCAAGGATTCGAACTAACCGTTTTATAAAAAAATATATATTTCAGATATATTTCAGTGTCATTGAAGAACAGCCTAAACATTTACAGAGGACATTTTAACATGCTAACTAAATTATTATAAAACAATTGCAGCCCTATTTATATGGTGAAGTTAAGAAACCTGGATTTCTCCAAGTTGAGAACCAGTTGCTCTTTATTGTAATTTATTTTAAAGTTATTTGCACAGCTATAAGATCATTTCTTTCAATGCCCTGTAGGAAATGCCATGTCACTGTGGGAGAGCATGAGGAAGAAAATCACTTCTTAAAAAAGATTTTGGTCAAGAATGTGGCTATTCTGTTCTGCTTTTGTTCATGCAGAGAAAGGAAATGTACTACCCAAGAGTGAGAAGATATTAAGAGGCCGTCCATAAAGCTGGCGCCTTTGTTTTCCATCTGTGATCAATGTACCAAGATTGTAGTCACACCATCCCAGTCCTTGTGCTGCAGATGTCATGGTTCAACTGTAATCCCATCTCTGCAAGAGGATTTCTCACCCATCAAATTACTGTGCGCTCGCACGGTTTTCCCTCTGAATGCATCCAATCGGAAAGATCTCTCTGAGCTGCAGATAGAATATTGTCGCCACTTCACTATATGAAGTTATGCATTTAGAGAGAATATTTTGGAAATATGGCTGCAATCACAGGGAAATAAACATTTTGTTCCACTCTGCATGATATGGGAATCAGGCAAAGAGGACTTTTAAATAATATTTTCGAATGATTACTAATAATCACTTATATTTTTAACAGTTAAAAAATGAAAACAGATATGTGTTCTGCTCTCTCTCTATTTTATATTGCTTTATATTTTATATAACATTTTTTGGTGAATTTGTGATATTTTTTTCAAGATTCTTTGATAAATGATGTTAAAAAATGTTAAATGTTGAATGTTCGAACTATAACTTTTTTTCAAAATCAATTGTTTTGCATGTTTGGTAGTGCTTTGTAGTTTTTCTTGTTGATTAGTTATTTGATTTTTTTCTGGGTGTGTCTTGTTTGCCAATTACCCCTCCTTTATGTATTTAAACCCCAGTGTTTCTTGTGTTCCTTGTCGAGTCTTGTCTTACACGGATGTATGTTTGGGGCACTATTCTGTTATCTGGTTCCTTGGTTCCCCATGGTTCTCTGTTTTCAACATTAATAATAAGAAATGTTTCTTGAGCACCAAATCAGCAAATTAGAATGATTTCTGAAGGAACATGTGACACTGAAGACTGGAGTAATGATGTTGAAAAATGAAAGGATAGCATCTTGCAGTTGATGGAGATTTGTGGGATGCACATCCAGGGCACGAAGCTCCCATTTCACCACATCCCAAAGATGCTCTATTGGGTTGAGATCTGGTGACTGTGGGGGCCATTTTAGTACAGTGAACTCATTGTAATATTCAAGAAACCAATTTGAAATTATTTCGAGCTTTGTGACTTGGTGCATTATCCTGCTGGAAGTGGCCATCAGAGGATGGGTAAATGGTGGCCTTGAATGGGATTGACATGGTCAGAAACAATGCTCGGGTAGGCTGTGGGATTTAAACAATGCCCAATTGGCACTAAGGGGCCTAAAGTTTACCAAGAAAACATCTCCTGCAACATTACACCACCACCACCACAGCCTGCACAGTGGTAACAAGGCATGATGGATCCATGTTCTCATTCTGACATAACAAATTCACGTTCTTTGCATTCTAAGAGAAGATGATGTACACCAAAGTGTAAGTAATTAAATGAGTATTAATTAGGTAGGAGGCATGATACAGATGAGGTTATATTGACCATTAGCTGGTTGTATAATAAAGTAAATACCATAGAATATACATAATCGTACACAAGACAGTAAATCATTTACACAATGCTATGTTGCATGTTCATTTATAGATCAGTTAGTCTATGATTAATGCAGCAAAGTCTGTATTAAAGATTGTCTGTCCTCCCATTGTCTCTCGCATGTGGTAAATACTCCTTCTCAGCCCTGTAACATAACACTGCTTCAGCCCCGGTGTTCGTTTTATTTGGGATGTTAATTTAGGAGTTTCATAAACCTTTGTATATAATGAATAATTAATGTGTGTCTGATGAGTCCAGACCCTACAATCATTTTAGGTAAGTGTATATAGCCTATATATGCCTATGCATATAGCCTATGCTGTTTGCATATCAAACAGACTCTGTTGAAATGGCCAATTAGAAAAACAGATAATACCAACCACATAGCAACACCCTGGTAACCACTTAGAAAACCCTCAGTGTTCAGCAAGCTTTGCCAAGACAAGAACCACAAACAAAAAAATGCATAAATTGTACTCCTTTTTTTGCTGGGTATTGCACCCTCAGGAGCCATCTCTGTCAACAGAACAACTGAATACAACCACAGAAAAGCCAACGCTTGCCAGTAGCACAACATATCAAAGGCTGACTAATTTAATCCCTAAACCATATTGTGTGTAGACTGGCAGCAGTCACAGAGGGATTATCATGTCATTGTTCCATGATCTGTTCCATTATCTGCTTCTGTTGTTCTTATGAATAATCCATAATAAGCTGGGCTTTACATTAATTACCTTAGCGATCTGTAGCTTCTTTAAATTAATTTTTGCCGTGTAAAACTGGAAACAGAATCATTAACTTCATGCATGTTTTTCTCAGTTATGAGTCTTTTTTTTCTTTCTGCAAATTACAATACTGTAGTTTCTCTAGAAGTTCAAAATGAAGCAATTGAGCTATATATTGATCTGATATGTTTGCAGAATAGTGACTATTTAATGGTATCTTAATCCTTTAGCTCTTTTATCTATAAATCACAAAGAAGCAATATGATTTTTAGCTATTCCTCCTGAATTTGAACCACTTTTTAGTCCAGACTTGTGATAGTTGTAGTAAGCCTTTCAAGTTTTGGATATTCCCATGACAGCTCAGTTTAGTAAAGAAGCAACTTCAGATAATTATGGCTATTTTAAGACATACAGTAGACCTTTCATATGTTCAAACTGTGTTTCTCAAATACAATATGCAGACATTTTAAAAATGTATACTTTTTTGTTGTCGTTGACAAAACATTTTCAACTAAAACAGAACTTCAAGAGCTTTTTTTTACATAATTTAGAGACCTAACGAAACAGTATACTGAAAAGCTTTTATTGTTACCCACTGATGCCCCACAGCTTCTCAGGAAGAGCATGTACTCTCAGCGCCATGCTCTGTTAAGCTTGGTTCACCCGCCTTGGGGTATCATTTGTAAGGCTTATTAGAGATGCTTTGTGTAACTAGATAAAATCCTGCCTGCACTGCTGAGTGTGTGAGTGTGTTTATTCCTATGATGCTTCACAAGATTCTATCATTAGGTTATACTGTTTAAATATACTGATAAACGGTTTGATTATCAACAAAATAGTGAGAACTTAGTTGTAACTAAGCACATTTTTCCATAATATTTCATTCATCCTTTCATACCGTCAAAAACATACATTTACAAGCAAACTGATCACCAACCGCAGCGTTCAGGTGCCATCTTTATGTTTTAGTTCAACTGTCATAGAATCGCACACACAGATAGTAGGATCTTATTGGCAGCCTTCAAAAATCAATCAGATGAAGGTCTCTCAGTTGACAGGATATAACAAGACCATTTGACTCGGACATGCCTTGTTGCCTTCATAGCTTCGTATAAACATACAGCGCAACCAGTGTATTCCGATTCCCTAACAAAGGATTCTTAAGGATGGATTCTTTTTTTTTTTTAGAAAATCACAAACATACAGTTACAGTGGAACACATGATTCTGGAAAGTCTTTTCTTTTTGGTGTATCAAAGACATTTAGCTTATAACCAAATATAGACTATGGGGGCGGCAGTGGCTCAGTGGTTCATGTAGGTTGTCTACAAACCAGAAGGTTGGTGGTTCAACCTATAACCAAGTGTTCTGCCAGCTTCTGAGGAGCTGGATGGCGCCTTGCATGGTGTATGAATGAGTAAATGTAGGACAAAATGTAAAGTCCTTAGGTGGCCATTGGGTCTGTGAAAGTTCTATATAAATGCAGTCCATTTACCATTTAGACTTAGAGCTCAAACTTGAATTGGGACTCAGGTCAGGAAGCAGACAGACTGGCTAAACCGACCGCCTGCTATCTGTCTCACTCCAGATAAATCCAATGCATGCTCTTTCACCTATCATCATATAAAGACTCTGTCTGTTTCCCGAATTAGGAAATACAAAAACTCCCAAAACCATTTTAGTGTAAAAACTAAATTAATGTTCAACAAATAAAAACAGATTAAATACAGATGAACAAATGATAAAGCTTGGGTTGCTGAATATTCAATCCCTTACTTCAAAATAACTTATTGTTAATGATATGATTACAGATTATAACCTAGATGTGCTGTGTTTGACAGAAACCAGGCTAAAACCAGACAATTACCGGTACATAAATTTAAATGAGTCCGACCCCCAAGATTTTTGTTATAAACATGAGCCTCGTCTGAAATGCAAAGGGGGCAGAGGTGTTGGTGTCATTTATAGTAAAATCTTCAGAATTACTGAGAAGTCTTGTTTTAAATATAATTATTTTGAAGTGTTGGTGCTTAATATAACACTATCTAGTGTAAATAATAAATCACATTTGACACCATACAGACTTTATCAAATGATAAAGTCCTTGTAATTGTTGGTGATTTTGTATGTAGATAACGGAAAGATGCATTGGGATTGGCATTTAAAGACATTGTGAACTCTATATGAGTTAGACAACACATGTCAGGACCTACTCATTGTCATAATCATACTCTAGATCAAATATTATCACATGGAATCAATGTTGATGCCGCTGAACTTCTACAACAGAGCGATGACATCTCAGATCATTATCTAGTCTACTTTTGACACAGTTGCTCTTTTGCGCTTAAAGAAGATTAAAGAAAAAAGTCCAACGCCATGGTAGAACGAGTATATTTCAGCAGCCAGAAAAATGGAGCGCAACTGGAAGAAAACTCGTTTTTTTCACATTTCATGGAAAGAGTATTGTGTACAGAGAGGCCTTAAAAGCTGCTAGATCTGCTTATTTTTTAAACCTATTTGAAGAAAATAAACAAAACAATACGTATTTATTTAAAACAGTGGCTAAATTAAAGCTGCCGTCTGCAAAATTTTTTTGATCATATTCAGTGAAATCGACACTATAATCCAACAGAACAACATAAATAAAGTGGTTTTAGAAAAAAACCCGAGCTTCTAACTCCATTTGGAGCGTGTTATTTGTTTTGCAAAAATCCAGCGCTCCCTGTTAACTGTGTCCAATCAGCCCAGGGGGGTGTGAGATCTGACTGTCAATCACAGATCGGGCACACGCCATCCCTCCGCGCACGTTACAATCACATGCACACGCCTGAGTGATGGCAGAACACTAACAAACCAAGTAAGCTCATTTCGAGATATAAATGACGCTGAGCAATTGCAATATATTGGTAGATTAGCCAGGGCAGCATACCTCCAAATAATCCATGGTGTTGATGAATGCTGATGAGACAGTCGCGTTCACAGATAACCTGGTGTGCACGCACTCGAGCATGAACTCTGTGGGAGGGTATTCGTTGATAGTGGGGGAGGGAAATATGAGTTGTAAACATTCAAAATGTTGCCAAAGTCCACTCAATCAGCCATAGTTGCCGACTCGCAGCTTTAACAAAAATTAAGCTTCAAACCCAGATATTTCCAAGCAGCTCAACAGTAATGACTTTATGAACTTCTTTACTTACAAGATTACTATTGAAATATTTTTTTCAGGGGTCATAGATCCTTTTCTAAATATCATTAATTTTTATTTGTCATTAGGATATTGTACATATCAAAAACTTTTATGCTGGCCTGGCTATTATTAAATTGCTTGTTAAAAAAACGCAAATTGATCCTACAGAAGTAGTTCATTACAGGCTGATCTCGAAACTACCCTTTCTGTCAAAGATACTAGAAAAGGAAGTATCCTCAATCAGATAGATGTTCCTTTTAGAAAGAAATGGTATCTGCGAGGATTTCCAGTCAGGATTTAGACCATACCATAGTACTGAGACAGCTCTCGTCAGAGTCACAAATGATTTGCTCTTATCATCTGACCGTGGTTGTATCTCTCTGTTAGTGATACTTGATCTATAGTGCTGCTTTTGATACTATTGACCACAACATTCTTTTAGAAATGCTAAATAGTCTTGAAAATTATGTTGGCATTAGTGGAATTGCATTAGCATACTTATCTGACTGTTATCAGTTTGTAGCAGTAAATGAAGAGATGTCTTATTGATCAAAAGTTCAGTATAGCGTACCACAAGGCACAGTGCTAGGACCTTTGGTGTTCACTTTCTACATGTTACCCTAGGGAGATACCATTAGAAAGCATTGCATTTTCACCCTTTGTGCTGATGATACTCAGCACTTTTTTTCATACCCTGAAGAAACTTACCAATTCACAAAATTAATGGAATGCATAGCTGATGTAAAAAATTGGATGACTAGTAATTTCCTACTACTTAATTCGGGAAAAAAAAAACAGAGATTCTAATTATTGGACAAAAATCTTCCAATAATAAAAGTCTTTGTCGTTGGTTTTCCTAACGTTGAAGGTTTTCCTTTCCCTGAGTGTGCTCTATGATATCAAAATTTCATTTGAAATTCACGTGTCTAGTATCAGTAAAACCGTTTTTTTTTTCATCTTAAAAATATATATAAATTTTGTCATATGCTCTCAATGACAAATGCAGAACAATTTAGTTCATGCTTTCATGATATCAGGGCTAGATTATTGAAATGCAATTATGGGTGGTTGCCCTGCACGCTTAATAAACAAACTACAGCTGGTCCAAAACACAACAGCTAGGAGTTCTTACTAGAAACAGTAAGTATGACCATGTTAGCTATGTTCTGTCAACATGGCTCGCTATTTAATATTGTATAAATTAAAAAATATTGCTGATTGATTACTTACAAATCACTAAATGGTTTATCTCCGCAGTACTTGAGCGAGCTCTTAAAGCATTATACTGTACGTAGTCCTCCACATCTATTGCGACTCTCAAAATTCAGATCAAAATCAACTGCTGGCAGTAGATCCTTTTCCTATTTAACACAAAAACTTTGGAACAGTCTTTCTAACATTGTCTGGGAAGCAGACACACTCTGTCAGTTCAAATCTAGACTAAAAACATGCCTCTTTGACCCAGCATACACAGAACACATTATAGACTTCTATAATTCAATGTTAGGCTGCATGGATTAGGTCAGCCAGAACCGGGAACACTTCCCATAAATCCTGATGTACTTGTTACATCATAAGAAGGATGACATCTGTGCTAATATTATTCTCTCTGTTTATCCCGAGGTCCTGAAGTGTCAACTATCTCTCCTTCCCTTCCCTTTACCTCAGTACAGATCAAATGTTGTTCAGATAATTCCGGTTCACGTGGCTATGAGAAAGTGATAAATAATTATTTATTATGAATTCTTAAGGCCAGATAAGTAGTGTGTAGAGGGATGGTTTGTAAAGAAGGACTACACGCCTGCACACATATATATTCAAACGCGCATACCTATAGACTAAATATGTGATGTGCATGTGCATACAATCGGCGTTTGAGTGGGTTTGTGTTTTTGAGGTTTGTGCAGAGAAACTTTTTTTCCACATTTTTCAAGGCTTGCACTTTGGAATCTATTTCAGGGTTTGCGTTCTTGAGCCACCAGGTCTTGACTTGACTTGACGACATATAAACCATTGCATGGCTTGGCTCCACATTATTTATCTGAATTGTTAAATTCCTATACTCCAAATTGTAGATTGTGATCTTCACAATCCAAGGTGTTCTCTGCCTTTTGAACTTAGGGAAGCATATGGTTCTATTATTTATCCATCTCGGTGATCCGAATCGGAAGACAGACATTGCCTAGCAACACGCCCCCTTTCTTCGGATTTCTCCTCTCGGACGTCGGACAACCGTGTGGACACCGAGCAATAATTCCGTTTTGGAATTCAAGATGGCTGCGCCATGTGCGACTTGTAAGTATGAATTGTTTTCATTGTTTTTGAACCGCTTTGGTATTTTAAATGACGATTATAATCACTCGTATTACTGCGTCCCCTGTAGGTATGGAAGTCGGTTGTTGTGAGTGCAATTACTAACGTTGCTAGCGTTGCTAACAGAAGATTAACGTGAAAAACATGAAATAAAGTGAACATTTTCAAGTTCAAATGTTCATTTTATAAAAATTTGCTAATTAGGCCTAAATATCTATACCAAATTGTTGTTTGTTTAGTTTTGTTGTTTGATTTAAAGTTATTTTTAAATAAAGATAGTTCAATTAATTTAGATACATTTAAGGTTAGCTTAATTCTAAGAAAGGCTTCTAAGATCATTTGGTTGCCACTTAATTTGATATTTTATCTAATGCAATGACATTTCTACTATTGTAAGTGTGACATAAGTATATGTTACTTTTTTTCCTTTGCCCACCAAACATATTTTGTTTTCCATTTTGTTTAAGCTAAGCTGTGTGTTCTGGTTGAGATTAATCATAAAAGTGATTCTGACTGTGTTGATCCAATCTTCCACCTGGATTTTAAATCCTCCTCTTTCAAGATGGAAATGGCACAATATTTTAAGACAGATTTGTTTATGCCAAAGAACACACAATGTGCAGCAAGCCCCACTGTTTCCCTCGTTACATATCCGTGGAGATCCACAACGTTCCATTAGAGATGACATCGCTCTCCACTGTAATTCACTGCTGCTCCTTCTCGGCTCTCATCTCTCTCTCTTTGAGTGGGCCATGAGAACAACGTCTGAATAATACATACATGGAACACTTTCTCCTGTGCCTCTGATATGCGCCTCTCAGCTCGTCAGGCAGAAAATGAAACCTCTCCTTTTCCACTGTCAGCTCCTCCTCATGTACATAGGATCACTGGATTGTGGTGAAGGGCCTGAATGCTAACAATGAATCATCAAACCTGAAAGTAACTCTTGAAGTACTGAGTCCTTCAAGAGGTTCGCCTGAAGACTTGTTCAGCTTGACACTGACAATGTAAAAAATGATCTAGGGCTTGTGGCTCTAATTTTCCATTAACTTAGCTTGGTGTCACGGAGAAGTGTTTTATTGCGGTGGAAGTTGTTTTGCATGACATTCAATACTGTATTTTTAATGGTCTAGAGATTCGGTAAACCATCCAAATATGCCCAGACCATCACCCAACATCCCATTCGTTTTGTACATAGTCACAAGGGCACTGGCAAATTAGCATGCTGTATCCTTGAGTCACGTAGGATGCTCCAAGTAATTAAAGTGAAATATTGCAGTGTGGAGGCGGAAGATGTGACGTACACTCCTCTCCGCTCGAGCACAAATCCCTCACATTATAGACAGTGCAACCTCCATTAATAACCCAGGCAACAGTTGTCAAGAATTTAGGTAGTCCTGTGGGAAAAGCTGAAAAAAAAAGCCAGGAAGACGGAAAAAAATAAAATGCAGACTAGCATTGATGTGCAGCCATATGGCTCTGCATATTTCAGGACGATAAAGTCCTCCGCTGAGGACAGAATAATACAGATATGTCTCCACTAAGCAGGCAGATGCACAAGAGGTAATGAAAATGGTGAAGCCATGAAATTTTTTCTTCAAAGCAAGCACAGACTTTCCAGTGATACAGATGCATCAATGGAACATCATAATGACCGTGTATATACATATATATATATATATATATATATATATATATATATATATATATGTGTATATATGTGTGTATATATATATATATATATATATATATATATATACGGGCATTATGTATATTGCATACAAAAACGACTCGATTGGGACTGGGTTTTAGACGTCACTAACCCACACATTTACATCAACCCTTCCTCCAGAAAATGCAAAAAAGGGCATGGCCATATTTCTGCGGCTTGCGAGTGTGTTATGTTCATCAGCTGTCAGGTCTTCTGTGTTCAAGCTTTCCACGGACGCTGTACTTCGTCAACAATGGATACAATTATGTTTGATTATGTTTCTGTAAATGATGATCGTAATTTTGCTCTCTGTGCTGCGCATTTACGGAAGACAGCTTCCAGAATCTCCACGAATTCAACACCGGATTCAACAAGCAACTGTTACTAAAACATGAAGCAGTTCCAACTTTAAAACCAGAGGCAGCAGTTGTTGGGCCACAACCTGTAAGGAGGCTAAGGCCCCATTTACACGAAGGGAAAACGCAGATATTTCCCTGCAGATTGGCCTCTCGTTTACACGAAACCCTGTTATTATCACAGAAAACGATTATTTCTAAAAACTCTGGTCAAAGTGGGGATTTCTGAAAACGGCGGTTATGTGTTGTCGTGTGAACTGGGAGAAATGAAGATTCTGATTGGCCTGCATGGCTTTATCCTTAACCCCTTACACTGCCGCCAATAGGTTTGGCATAGTTAGGATGGCGCTCGACGGCGTATTTATGTGGGTGTGTGAACGGGTGTGTGTATTTTTGAAAACGGAGAGGGGAAAATATTCGTTTTGCTAAATGTAAAAGTGGCCTAAGACTTAATCATTTTAAATGTATTTGTATGTAAAATTCCAGAGGTAGCCTTGTGTTTTATTTTTTTCAAATTCCAGCACTGGCTTTATAGCCTCTAGGTTACTAGTTATGCTATTTTGTGTCTACGACAAACGCGTACAAACATTATGGGCCTGAATTTTGTATAAGTACTAATGTTTTAAACATATTTTTTTATGTATATATGCTTTATGACGTTATTTTCAATTTGATCAAGAACGTAAACTAATGCCAACGCTGTTTGAGTATAACATTAGTAGCCAGTCAGTTGCTATTTTTGCCAGTCAAATGCTATTGTGTTAAACAAACGTGTATAAAGTAAAAAATTTAGCAAATTATCAATCAGAAACGTTTAGTAAGAGCCGTGTGTGGTGAGGTTCTGCTTGCCTCTCTTCATCGCCGCTTTCTTGGTCTGATACTGCAGAATCGACACCATTATTTACATGAATGGAACCGGAGCTCAGGCACGTTTCGCCCGTAAAGGTAATGGGCGTTTACATTCCGGACAACGTGAGCGACAGTTTAGCCAATCACCACACACCGGCCCAAACTAACCAATCTGAGCTCACTGCCTGTTTCTGAGGGAGTGTTTTCATAGAATCAGGAAGTCATCCGCTCGCTCAGAGGACAGAGGAGAGCTCGGCTTACAATAAAGGTGAAGTTTATGAAAAATAAGACTTTTTAAAAAAGAAAAACCACGAATACATGTTATATTGCACCTAACGGATGCACCGATATGACAATTTTGGCTGATACCGATAACCGATAATTCTTTATATTTGAAAGCCGATAACCGATATTTTGGCAGATAAATCTAAATCCAAATTTTTAGACAATTTTAGATTTTCCTCATTAAAAGCCAAGATACAAACACAATTATGATGTCCTTATTTTAATGTTGCGTAGCCTATATGATAGACTTGCGTTGCATATTTTTCACTTTAACTGGATTTTCCTTTTTAAAGTGATTTCAATTACAAGCAATTTAAAAGCATCATGTTGAACAGTGCACATCTAAAGTGCCTCAGCTGAAGGAAATAATACATTATTTATCGGCTTTTAGATATCGGCTAAATGTTCTTGTTGGGCCAATAACGATTACATTAAAAATGATCATATATCGGCCGATACCGATCAATGTGGCCGATATATCGTGCATCCCTAATTGCACCCCATAAACACAATCATGCAAAGAAAAATGATGAAGATATCATGCACAATTATGACATCTGTTACACAAACAAAACTAGACAATATACAATGGAAGCATGAGGGCTATTTATACACCAAGAATAATGACTAACAATAAACACCTGTGAACAATCAACCAATAGGAATATGACATGCCCCTGTGTACATCATTGAAGCTGTCTCATTTCAGTAGAGCAACTGCTATTCCTCATAAGGCATAATTACTGTAATTCATTTCTTGCTTTCTAATGTTATGGTTGCATTTCTGAAATGAGACAGCCTTGATGACATACTATATGCAGGCAACAAATGCGCCTTCAAAATGACACACAGCACAGCTTGGAGTAACTTGAAAACACTGTGATAGAATCAATTGTAATCATTTGGTATAGCTATGTTTTCTACAGTTACAGCTGACTCATTTTTATATTTCATATTTATTAAAAAAAGATAAGCATAGCTTGAGGTGTAGCTTCTACTAGACTGAAGCCTAGCCCTCATCTTAGGTAGTTGAATTGTAATCAACAATATGACACACACGCTGTCTGTGGTTGTATGTTTAACCCAAGTCTTAATAAAACCAAATGAAAACCAAACAAAAGAAGCTCACCATTAGAAAGTGACAAGAGCACTGAGACTTAACTGGATTCAAATTAACGAGAATCAGAAGGTGAGGTGTGAGACCAGCTTTATCTTAAATGCTGACAGCGTTTAAAATGAGTACTTGAAAGTGTCTGGGGTTCAGCTTTCCTGTTAAGCTAAAAGCTTCTCACAAATAACAGTGTCTTTGTTGCTGATTCAGTGTCTCTTGGACAGTGTTCCATTGAAATGAATGCGGCAAGAAGGAACATCCATATACTAAATGTTATGATGCGAGAGATGTATGTAAATAAATAATAATGTTAAATGAATAAACCATGAGATGTGTTTATCAATGATGCATACATAATGCATACAATTCTGTCCTTTTAATCCATTTAAAAGTGATATCTGCTTAATAAGAAAATATGCATGTGTATAGTGCTTTTCTTTTCTTCATCCTCTAGAGCAGAGAAAACCTTGATTGCCTTGTTCATGTGTGTTTAATTTGGGTTGGAGCTAAACAGTCGAACTTGCCTATCCTGACGGGAAAAGTTTAAATATTGAACAATAATTCATACATTTAAAGCTTATGGTGTTGTAAAGGAGATTCACTATAGAGCAATGTCTATGGAAGATCTCTGACTGTGAAGCACCTGTAATGTCCATTAGCACAATCATATTCCAGTGTTTCCCATATGACTACGAGTGTTTGCTGCAACCAGCTAACAACTAACACTGTAAAAAAATATTGTTGGTTTAACTTAAAAAATGAAGTAACCTGGCTGCCTTAAAAATTTAAGTTCATTGAAATGGAAAAATTGAGTGAATACAATGAAGGAAATTGATTTAGTCATTAGAAACTTAAAATATTATGTTATCTGAACCACATAAATAATTTAAGTTGATTTTACAAAAGAAAAAATGTTGTGATTAGAAATATTGTTGGTTTAACTTAAAAATTTAAGTAACCTGGCTGTCTTAATTTTAGGTT
The DNA here is from genome assembly GCA_030378365.1 of Hybognathus amarus. Taxonomy (NCBI): domain Eukaryota; kingdom Metazoa; phylum Chordata; class Actinopteri; order Cypriniformes; family Leuciscidae; genus Hybognathus; species Hybognathus amarus. Next base: position 317,870 of record JAQIUQ010007283.1, on the reverse strand, counting down.
CATTGAAATGGAAAAAATGAGTGAATACAATGAAGGAGATTGATATAATTATTAGAAACTAAAAATATTATGTTATCTGAACCACATAAATAATTTAAGTTGATTTGACAAAAGAAAAAAATGTTTTCATTACAAATCATAAAAATATTTTACAGTGTTTATGTTCTAAGAACATTATGCTAACACCATTAAATTATGAAAACATTTCTGACAGAAAATATTGATGTAAAAATACTGTAGCATAAGTCATAGATAATATGCTACATTGTGCTGTGTTTTGTTTACCTCACTGATACACAGTTTAAATCATTAACAACTCAAATTGTACAATGTCTCTCTACATGCTGTGTTTGGATTCTCAATTAAATCACATAATCATAACAGCAATCACTTTTGGAAACATTCTACAGCGAGAAATCTGCCCACGTTGTGCACATCAAACTAAAAAGTAGTTTGTCTCTCTACACACCCACACACAAGTAAACACACACACACACTGTGGGTGGATCCCCAAGGTAGTAACAGAATGGTTGAATTTACCCAACAACATCACCTCGTAGCAATTATATTTTTAGTATTCAGCCTCATTATTCAAGTTACAAGAATGCTCCAACTTCCAAACTCAGTATTTATTGTGTAGTTCAATGTTGTTGTTGCCAGTAATATTTGGGGTTTTTGCCACCACTGCAAGTACACATGGGATTTGGCTTCTCTCTTAAACAGAACTTATAGGTAAACATTGTAAAATACACAAAACAAATGAGATTTACACAATGGAGGTATAGACACACGTAAACATCTAAAATCCTGACTCCACCAAACTTGCAGCCTCTTTTCTTTGCACTTTATGCGCATGCCAATTTGCATATTATGACTTGCACTAATTACAGGCCTCATTAAGGCAACGTTCCTCTGAGGTTAGCTGAAGCATGTGCTTGTCTGCCATTGTGAGCTGCCACTGAGAACCGCTCCTGCTAGCTTAATGATGAAAATGTGTCCTGCTTCATAATTAGACATAAAAATGATCTAGCGATGACAAAAACTCCACAGACGTGTTTTGAAAGCGGGCATGAAAAATCACATTTTGAATTATTTGTCATTTACATTTTTTATGAGGCATGAATCCAAATGTGTATTCTAATGAATTAACACAGCTAGATTGAGAAAACACAACAGAACAGCTGTAATTATAATGCCATCTTTCTAAATCATGTCCTCAAAGTTATCATTAGCATACAGGATTGCTTAATGTTTACCGTAAAGGAGCTGGTTCATTCAGGAATGTAAATGTCATTGGAGAGGATTCTGTAATTAATCTATATTTGTGGTTGACATTTTTTTTCATATTTCTAGGATAAATATGTTATTAAGGAGTTTTGTGGGTCCAGAGAAAGAAGCAATCCTGTTCAGTGGAGTGCAGCTGAGTCACGGGCTGCTGTTCAGCTCAATCTGTAATATCACTACACTAATGCGCCAAGCTCAAACTACTCATGTTGTACTTGAAAAAGCATTTATCTTATAGGTCCAGACGAAGATCTAACCAGCACAACAGGGACATTTCAACAACAAAACAAATGCAGTAAAAGCCGAGACCTAATGTTCAAAAATGTACTCATTTTACAGGGACAATCAGTAACATTTTAATTATTAGCCTTGTAGAGCCTTATTAAATGTTATTATAGCCTACAGCATTTAATAATAAAAAAGTATACCTTTACACCTGGCATTTGGTCCAATTCTAAAATTATTGCAAGTCTAAAAACACATTAAGATGAAGCGCTGAACCAAACTGTCCCCATTATGCCTTCCACATCATTTGCTTTTTCTCTCATATTAGAGTTTTAAAAGGCCCTTTGAAACATTCCATGAAAACATGTTATTCAGTGGCAGTTCATGCTGTCAAGGATGATCCAAATTTCTACAGGCTATAAAATCTAAACTAGGCCTATTCAATAAACAGTTACTGTATGGGTCACCCACACACTTTTTTTGACAGTCTCTGTGGGACATACAAAAAAATGCAGTTGATAGCACTTGCTTTAAGTTCTGGTGTATTTTTCATAGTGGTTTCACAACTGAATGCTGCATTTGTGTGAGTCAACTCAAAGAATCGACTCAATGGAATCATTCACCAGGAAGTTGGACTTCACTGGATGCGCTGTTTGTTTTTTATTAAATTATTGACTCATAAGAGTCCTTTAGAGGGGTGATGAACTGAGAAATCAAATTTTCCTTGAGCTTTTGACATCTAAGAGGTCATCATATTATAAGAATATCCTGTAAGTTTCAGAATCGAAAACGTCCTTGTTAGTCCAATAAAAGCTTTTATTGACACCAGGCTCAGCAAACAACTCGTTTTTCAAAGTGGGGAACTATGACGTCAAAGAGGATAAAACCCCACCCCCGCAGAAGAAGATCAACGCCTATTTCAACATGGCCGGTTTAGCCCCGCCCACCGATTCATGCATTACACGCATTGCTAAAGAAGTGCACTGACGAGTGAGTTGAAACTCATTATAATATGCAAAACTGTTACCCACTCACAGCAGTGGGCGTTTACTTCCAAGTCTTCAGTGCGAGACGGCCATAAAAACTGAGCGTTTTTGAGCTAGGCTCAAAACTAGGGTGGAAAATAGCCTATTACTTATTCATCTTGATGTTTGAATGCAAAAACCAAGCAAACGTCATAAGTTGACCTCAGACAACAATATGATAAAATTTAAAAAGCCAGTTCATGACCCCTTTAATCTAAATCTGTCACACTGGTTGCACTGTTTTTGTTTCACTACAAAGAACTGACACGTTTGTTTTGTAATCAGACTACACAGGTCATGCTGTATGTTTCACATTTTAGCTTCTGTAACAGTGTTGTGTCGCTGTTAAAGTATTACTTTTAGTAAAGTATTACTAAAGTATTACACACTATTAAAGTGTGGTCTTCCGTCCGCATAGTTTCCAGTCAGCTGGTGTTGTGTGACGTCGTTCTATGGAGGCGTGTTAAGGACAGGTTTTAGGGTAGCGCTGCACTTCTGGCCCAACAGGAGAAACGTAACTTGATTTTTGGCTATGGTGCTCGAGGTCTGCGGATATTGGCCCCGCCCGGCAACGCTGTTAGCCCTGTTCGTACTGGCCCAACAGTGGAAAAGCGGCTTTTGACTGTCTAAGTTAATCACTGTTAGCAGATTCCACAGAAATTAATGATAATTGCCATAAACTGAATCATACCCATCACAAAATTGTTTGTGACTTCTTTTATTTAATAGTATTTTTTTAGGTGCTAACTCTAAAAATAGATTAATTCAAAACAAATTTTTAAAGGCAAAAATGTTGAAGATAACCCTGTCGGTTCATTTAAAGGTAAGCTGTTTTCCCACAAAAGCAGTTTATTCAACATAGTAAAGGCTCTCATCCATTGACAACCTTTAAAGGGTTAGCTCACCCCAAAATGAAAATTATTCTATTAATGACGCAAGACCTCCGTTCATCTTCGGAAAACAGTTTAAGATATTTTAGATTTAGTCCGAAGCGCTTTCTGTCCCTCCATTGAAAATGTTTGTACGGTAAACTGTCCTTGTCCAGAAAGGAAATAAAGACATCATCAAAGTAGTCCATGTGACATCAGTGGGTTAGTTAGAATGTTTTGAAGCATTGAAAATACATTTTGGTCCAAAAATAACAAAAACTACGACTTTTATTCGGCATTGTATTCTCTTCCGGTTCTGTTGTCAATCTGCGTTCAGTGACGCTTATGACGTAAGACCGTAATTGGTCACGTATTTATCTGATGCGTCCGTGTATTCAGGTTCAAATAAATATGACTGGGCAAAAAAAATGCAAGTCTCCCTCTGTGTCGAAATCCTCAGACATGTTTGTGAAGATTGTTTTGTTTACAGCGTGCGACTCCCTCAGACTGTGAGCGAAGCTTGGGCGCACTGATAACACGTGACCAGCGCCTTACGTCATCACCGTCACTGAACGTGGATTGACAACAGAACCTGAAGAGAATACAATGCTGAATAAAGTCGTAGTTTTTGTCATTTTTGGACGAAATTGTTTTTTTTTGTTTTTTTTTTTGATGCTTCAAAACATTTTAACTAACCCACTTGGTTTGCACTACCCACAACATTACTTTGAGTTGGCTATATCTTTATTGGTGAGAAAATAGAAAGACAAATGACACTGAAAATGTTGTGAATTTTAACTAGAATTGCTGAGAGAATTTTATTTAAAGTAACACTATGTAGTTTATCAACCTTCAAAATCTATTTCCAAGACCCTTGTGATGGTACATCGACTTAAAATAAGTTAAATGACACATCTGCCATAGCCTGACGTGGTCTGTATCGCTTTTACTGGCACTATGTAAGTCCGGGTTTTGGGGCAGCCCCCGTGCACAAAAATAAACTACAAAATTCGACTGCTTTACGGCATACGTCACTTCCCCCACCTGTTACTCCAATTCGGACGTGAGTGAACAGCCAGCGTTTCTTTTCGTTATGACCGAAGCGGTAAAAACAACTAAGAAGGCAAAGGTTTTGTCTGAGGAGACTCGGAAGAGGCTTAGTGATAAAGCAAGAGGCCGGACAAGAATCAATATTGGTTCTGTGTTTGCTCGCTGGCGTGAGCTCAAGGATGCAGAGGGTTGCTCGACCGATGCTGATTTGGCCGTCATGCTGTTAGACTAGTAATTATAGTGCTTGCATAGCCTACTAAAACTATCTGTTTTTATAATTTGTTGTGTGGAAATGTTATGGAAACTATTTGTTCCTTCATTTATCGTCATGAATCAAGTAATGCTAGTAGTAGAGAAGAGAATTATCACTCTGGTAGCAAGTACACACTAACATGTCTTTTACATATTTAGCATGCTATTGTTATCATTATCAATTCCGATTTGAGCATTGAAATCGCGGATTGACTAATGACTTTCAAATCGCGAATGTTTGAGTTGAAATGTTTATTTTAATAAGCATGTTGAAAGTATGAAATGAGTAATATTATCTATATAATAATATTAATTATTTAGTCTTTCTTAGTTTGGGATGTCTTTCATAAAGTCATGAATCATACTCTACCTTGTCTGTGGACATTGTTGATTCCAAAGGCGGTGCTGAATCGGCAGCGAGCGTGCGCGTGCACGTGCGTGTCTGTTTACAGTGAGCACTGTGCGACCGAAGTGGAAGAGTTCCATGGTGTTGCTTTAAAAGTAATAACGAAGAAGATTGAGGAACTAACAAAAGTTCCTTTACAAATATTTATATGTAATAACGGTTAGTTCCAATGCTTGATTCTAGTCAATAGCTATTTTATTCACGATAAATCATGCTTACCAAGGCTGCATTTATGTGATCAAAAAATATTAATATATTTTAAATTGCAATTTATTCCTGTGATGGTGAAGCTGAATTTTCAGCATTACTTTAGTCTTCAGTGTGATCATTCAGCGTCTTCACGTGATCCTTCAGAAATCATATATAATATCCTGATTTACTGCTCAATGAACATTTATTATTATCAATGTTGAAAACAGTGCTACATAATATTTTAAGGGACACGACAACACATTTTTCAGAATTCTTTGATGAATAGTAAGTTCAAAAGAACAATATTTACTTGAATATAAATGTACAAGTCTTTACTGTCACTTGTAATCAATTTAATGTTTCCTTGCTAAATAAACTTTTCTTCTTCCCCCCCCCCCCCCAAAACTTCTTACAGATCCCACATTTTTAATGATAGTGTTCATATGTGACAGCTAAACCTGTTTCTAAGGACATTTCAAAATTGTAAAAATAGACTTTTTGTGTGGAAACGTTCCCACATTGTTTGTACAAATGCAGGCAAACTTACTTAATGAGAAAAACGAAAGCTAAAATGAAAGCTCAGTGACATCATTTCAACACTTGTGTCATTAACGTTTGAACCAGAGCCAAGCTATTCCTCTTTAACAGCATCAGACATCAGCAGTAACTCTAGAACAGTTGATGAGACAAGGATGAGTGAATAAAAAGAGGTCACTTTTGCTTTTTTGCTCAAGCACATTTCCCTCAAACCCCATGTGCCTTTAGATATTGTTTCCATGGCCAAACCAAGCAGGGATATTTAGCTTCGACTGCTGCCATATTTTGATCCGTGCCCAACAGTGCTGTCCTGCACTGAGTGTCTTAACAGATAATTAGCATGCCACAGAGATCTAGCTTAATTGCAAGTATTAATGTTTTACAGCCTCCATCTCCTCAGGTGACACATTTTACTGTGTATTCCCTTCCTGTGTGCAACAATTATTCACAAAAATTACGATGCTGTAAAGAGAATTTAATTACACATTCCTTTCGTCCTTCTGTCGGCTGTTGTCAGGCAATTATATAAAGTATAACTTATTGTATTTGTAAGCTACAATTGCTTTAATGCTTGGCAGTCTTGTATCGAGCTGTGCCCACCCCTCCGAATTAAAACATCACATTGAGAGAAGATTTTGCACATGCCTGAACGATCTTGTGATATTAAGGCAGTCTGGCATATAATTGAATATAACAACACATTTGAATCGAACACATCATTTATTTCAATGTTTAACAAACAAGTTCTAAAATTTGAGGCTGCTGGGATTGTAGAGAAACCTGTTTCTGCCACAGTTGAGATAAAAATGTGATTCTGCAAATCATAATAAAAGGAAAAGTTCTCATAATCATGATTTAGTTTACAGCATAGTATCTCATGAGAAACTTTTACATAAAGAATAAATATGTCAATACTAAGAAAAAATAGGTGCACTGACATGCACTTTCAAAATCTTGACATGACACATGGGGTTTTATGCATGTTTACTGTCATTAGGTGTCATTCACTCAATTATAACATGCAAAATACATTGTTTGAGATGTCTTTGTTATGGCAACTTGACAAAAACCAATGCATCATAACCTGTCATAAATATGTCATAAACATGACATAGCAGATTGATATCAAACTTAAGAAACCACTTAGCTTTAGCTTTCGTCACTTAACTGTCAGGTGGTTGGTTTTGACATTGGCTGTCATGAGGCCATTATAGCGGTGTCGAATATTTTTCTTGACCTCAACGACAGTGGTACAATTTGAATTTGTCATTAATATGTTATAATGGCCTCATGTCATGTCAGTCTTATGCACACCCCTTCAAGTAAAGTGCTATGAAAAAATATTATAATTAAGACTCATAACAAAAAACATTCTTAAAATAATGAGTAAATTACATTGAGATTTTTTTAATCATATTTCATTACCCATAATGGGCCCGCTTTTAACTATCTAAAACGCAAGTGTCAAGCACAAAGCACAAGTAACTTTGTGGGCGGATTTTGGCACTGATGCTGTTTAACTTAGGATGCCAGCCCGAACTCCGCCCACAACATTTTTTGGACGAGAAGTTCGGTTCTGGACTCGAATCCATTGAGGAGTAATTATGAACTGTTAAAAACTGATCGGGCCAATCAAATTGCCAGGGCGGGCTTTATATGATGATGGACAGGTGATCTGCAGGGATGTCAAAGATCACTAACTGTCTTCCCTCAGTCGTGTCTGTTGTGAAATAAATCGACAGCACATCAATTTTAATAGACAAACAGAAAACTGCAATCAAGGCATTTGTCGATCAGAAATATATTTTTGCCGTCCTTCCTACATGATTCGGGAAAAGTGTAACTTATCAGCTGGCTCTGACGGTCGCTAAGAAGATGGGACGTAATGAAAAGCCTGTGGTCGTTGTGGTTTCTCCTTTGGTCGCTCTCATGAAGGAGTAAGTAAAAGAAGCAACACTCGTTATTTAACTTCTAAAATAAGTAAAGTTGGGCTACGTTCTGTATTTGACAACTGTATGCAAAGTAGCTGACTTACTGGGTTGCTCTGATTGGTTGTAGGTTTACCGACTATCCAATTGAGTGCAGAGTTATTGTTTTTTCCTGGTTCGGTTAAGACACACCTCATAATCAAAGCTCAACGGAGCGGATATCAGACTCAAATTCCGATAGGAAAATTTTACATATTTTAGCAATAGTGTAAAAATGAATAACACATAACAGGCACAATACCGATAAACATGAATATCTATTGGTAATACATGGATCACATGACAAAACTTACGTCATTCGTTTTGAAATACCTCCGGTTTCACTGTCCACACTACAACGCGAAACGGCGTTTTCAAATTTATCCACTTTGGGGAGCGTTTTCCAAACGATACGTTTTTGTTGACTTAAAACAGCGTCTCAGTGTGGACGGAAGGCCAAAGCGGAAGAGAAAATATACGTTTTCAAAACGAAAACGTATTAGTGTGGACATGGCCTAAATATAATTAGATGCTTATTTATTACTATGAGAAAGTATCTTGTATTAATTATAAAGCTTCTAATTGAAATATGACTGAAAGAATCACATTTTAACTCAACTGTGGTGGAAATGGGTTTCCATAGGGTTGTGCTTGCCTACTGTCACACTCTGCAGTGTGGCAAACTTAATTGCAGTGCAACACGGAAAGAATTGCCAGTCTATAGAGTGAATCATTTGTAGCCTGTAGCACTTAGAAGGTGTGGAAATTCGGTCTTCTTTAAAGACTCAACTCTATATCTCTAATTATCGCTTCCCTTGTGAGCACTAATGATTCTAATTAGTCAGTTTTACATTTTACGGCTCATTGGGAATATCGAACTCATGGTGCATGTGTACGGCCTCCATGATGGAGCAGATGCAGCGTTTCCTCTGGTGGTCTCGCATCTGTTGTGTCACAGGTGTACACACACACATGCACAAATCAATAGAGGCACTCAAAGTGAGATGTTTGAAAATTGCACAATATTGCGGGCGTTTGCCGGTTACCGAAAAAAAGCTGCCCTGTGGTGAGCATTGACCTGCCTGTTTGCTGATGGAGACAAGCAAGATAAAGTTGGCCAGGGCACCGTGACCTCATCTCAGAGGCTTATCTCCTCAGCCGTCTGATGCCTGGGACTTTATCTGATCAGCTATGTGGGGATCCATCATGCCTTAGGACCAACCTAGAGCCAACCAAAGAGGTAAAGATTGAGAGGAAAAAATACTGACGTAGGAAGAGAGGAGAAGCAAAGTGAGGAGATATTACATGCATCACTGGTCACCACTGTTTTTTGGAGGCTGGTTTCTAGCATGTTGGTGTACTTATCAGACTTAAAACTAGTTTAACAAGCTTTATTTAAAAAAAAAATACAAAATTCTCTGAAATATTTTGAAAATATATGGCCAAAATATATTTCTAATAGACGTGCACAGACAGATGGGTATGGGTGACATTGTGTTGGTGGTTGCGGTCCCCTCAGCTTGAAATCGCGTTCTGTGACCCGGGACAGATGCTGAATCTGAGCCAGATGCTGAATGCACTGGGAAATGAGCTCTGATGAGGACAGCGATGATGGTATAAAACATCTGCTTAAACTGAACCTCTAAAAGGTAACAAAATATGCTTTATGTTATTCTTCTGTAATTGTTACTCTAATATCAGGATCGTTTATGTCATTGCGACAGGTAGAGATCCGTGTTAGATTGTATTTATGAATGCATTAAATTCAAAATACTCAAAACAAATTGTTCATGAGACACACAAACAAATGTGGGGTGCATAGCGCTGGCGACAAGCGACAAGCGGCTCTGGCGACAAGCGAATTTGCAACCAGAGGTGTGCACGCTCATGAACCACACAAGCCCGTTCTCATCCTTTATCGTCATATAGATTGTATATGCAAAAACGGCGCTATACTACGCACATGGCACCCTTTATCGTTAATATAACTCAGCGAACCCAAGGCGTAATAAATCCAAAAAATCCTTTAGCGTAATATGAGCCTACCCTACACCTAAACCTAACCATCGCAGCGCGTGTTATATTAGATCAACGCATGCCATGTGCGTAGTATAGCGCTGTTTTGTCATATAACATTCTATATGACGATAAAGGATGAGAATGCGTTAACCACACGCACGCTTGCACGAGCTGTTCATAACCAAAGGAGCATCAGCCGCACAAATATTTTGTTACAGTCATAATGTCTTCAGAGGTAATAAAGTTATAAATCTGCAACTCATTGTAAATATATGAAAGGAAAGGCATTTCCCCGAGGGAAAACAGGGGTGGTAGAAAACTTTGTTTTTTTTACCATCTATCTTCATGTTGAACTTTTTTCTGTGTATGATTGTATTATGATGGAAACACGTTCATGAACAATATACAGTAAATTATTACTTTGTATAGGATTCCGTTTGAGCCCTAGAGCAGACCAGAGATCTCTCCATTTGTTGAAAGCCTTCCTGATGTTGACTCTCGTCTTATTCTAACTCCTGGCACTAGACAAAAGTTTTATGGTCTTACGTGGAGTTTGCGTTGGGGTTTGGAATGAACTACAAGCTGGTCTCTTTGAATCCATCTTCAACTTTTGTAGAAAGTTAACTAAAGGTTTGTTGCTCGAGTTGTCTTTTCTGATACGGAGAATGGTGGCGAATACACAAACCTGCCAGACATAGCCAGGCGAGCGTGAACGCGCATGACGTCACCCCCAGTCTTCAAATTCAGACCCGAATCCCTCTCATTTATTTTACTGTACAGGATTATAGAGGCGATTGCAGTGATCAGAGAAGGGCTCATTCTGCCCATCAGGCAATTGTTTAAGCATGTATAGGTTAGAAAAACAGGATTTTTAACATGAAATGTTGCATAATGCACCTTTAAATGTACACTATGTAACCTCTGGCCCTCTAGAGGTTAAAAACAAAACTGCATGCATTCATCAGAAGAACATTGTTTTGGTTGCGCTTTGGCTCTGTGTGGCACTCATTATGAAGTAATTTTGTGGTATGAGCTCAATGCTTCGATAGCTCTAGGATGTGATGTGTTTAGCAATACAATATTGAAGATGATAACACAGCAGACAGAAGAAAGAAAGAGAAAATTCAATGGTGATATTGTAGACTACATCACAGAAAGTAATAACTGCTTCTCTGGACTTAACACCCTAGCAAACATTCCCCAGACTGTAAATTGGATCAAGAAATGTAATCTTTCACAGTTCCCGGGTAGCTTTGGTTTTAAAGAAATCATTTGAAGCTGTTTTCATGTTTCTCATTTTTGTCACAAAAGATTGACATCATTTTTAAGAATCTGGCTCTGTATTTTTGTTAACTGCCAGACAAACATTACTGCGGAAATAATCTGAATTACTAAGCTTTCCTTAGTAATTTGGGGATTTTAAGGATCACCGTTCTCAGATTAATGAGGCAAGAGAAAGGAACGCTTGCAGACAGAGGCAGACTCCAATTATAAGTGAAGGACTAGGACAGAAGAGGTTTATCCACGTTAAGGTGGGTATAAAACAAATGGACTATAACCAATGTCCATTGATTATGACAATTTAGTGACAGCAAATTAATTTAGTGTGAGAATCTCGTGGATTTCAGGTGTTGTATTGAAAAGAGCAAGGTTTTCTCATGCTATAAGAAATATTTCACACTAAATTGATTGATGGCACACAAAGCCATTATATTCAGGAAAACAAAAATTACCTGACACATTGGAAAATTGTGCGGTATATTAAACTCTCTTGCAGCAATGTCAGCAAGTATGAACATTAATGAATTCTGTCATTTTTGTAATAAACCTCCAATATTTACAAAATGTAATTTCCATTACATCTCAAATTATGCATTGTGTTTAATAGCTTTCTGAGGTGGAAATGGCAGCGATGGATATTACATTTTAAACATCTTTGGAACAAAAACAAATTTGTATTGCTAGAGCTAAATTTCCTCTCACTATTTTTCTCACTATGTTTCCTCTACCTCTTCACTGACTAAAGTCCAATTTATACTTCTGCTCGAGGGTACGCCGTAGTGTACGACGTTGGCTACCCACGTTAGGCGACGCCGCTGTGAGCATTTATACTTCTGCGTTCAGGTCTTGGTTGTCTCTGCAGTACTGCTCCGAAATGCTAGTTGGCGCGTGAGGGTTTTAATGTTCCACTGTGTTTAAATTCCTCGCGGCTAGGTTACTACAAACAATAGTGACTGAAATAGAGTGGATCATGTTGGAGTTGAAGCTTATTGAAGGTGGAAAACCAGTTCATTTTAGTGAACTTACTAAAACTGAAAGGGCAGAAATGAGAGAAGACGTCTAGGAGGAGATGGTACGTGTGGAAATGCGTGAGAAGGTACGTGCGGAAATGCATATGAGGAAATGCGATGCTACCAAGCCGACCAATCACCGATCTTGCGATCCACGTGCGTCGTGACGTGTAGTTACATTTTTGAGGAGGTGCGCGTCAGGCTACGGCGAAGGGCACGCGGTATGGGACGGCGTCTGTGCGTATGCTACGCCATACCTACTGCGCGCACCCTACGCAGAAGTATAAATTGGCCTTAACACAGTCTCATCCCAACAAGTCATATAACTGACGTCTTGGGACGTCTTTTGACCATACGTCAATATCCACCTTTTAGGGCCCCCTTAAACGTCGGTAGATGACGATCCCGGGCCGTCATACAACTGACGCTTTACCTTTAACGTCGGTTAGGTGACTGGGTAGGTTTCAGGTCTGGGGTAGAGTTAGGATCCGATAACGTCATCTGCCGACGTTTAAGGGGGCCCTAAAAGGCGGATATTGACGTATGGTCAAGAGACGTCCCAAGACGTCAGTTATATGAAAAATAAAAAACCATTGGGGCAAACTTGTTTGTAGTGCTGGAAATGATATATAAATATATTTAAAGGGGTGATGAACTGAGAAATCAAATTTTCCTTGAGCTTTTGACATCTAAGAGGTCATCATATTATAAGAATATCCTGTAAGTTTCAGAACTGAAAACGACCTTGTTAGTCCAATAAAAGCTTTTATTGACACCAGCCTCAACAAACGTCTCGTTTTTGAAAGTGTGGGAGTATGACGTCAATGACGCTAAAACCCCACCCGCTCATCAACGCCTACTTCAACACGGCCGGTTTCAGCCCGCCCACCGATTCGCACATTCACACATAGGTAAACAAAAGCATACCTTGTGATGACAAACCGGAGCGAGCTACCAAGCAATAGACATTCCGTTGACAAAATGTTGTGCCGTGCCTGGCTGTGGAAGAAGACAGTCGCTGCATAAGCTTCCTCTGGGTTCCAATATTAGGAATGCCTGGTTAAAATTTGTTTTTAATGACGTTCCAGCAGATGAGTGTAAAACATTATCCGTATGTTCGCTTCATTTCACCGAGGATTGTTTTGTGAACAAGACACAGGTTGAGACTGGATTTACTGACCGATTAAGAGAAAAGAACGGTGATGTGCCATCTATATTGGATCTGACAGGAATTGTGCAACACACGGACTCTGGGGTTCGAACATGTATGGGCGAATTGGTTGCCATTTGACAACAGTGGACGTTTTCCCCCACGTGCACCTACCGAAACCAACGACAGAGTTGAAGCTCATTATAATATGCAAAACTGTTATCCACTCACAGCAGTGGGCGTTTACTTCCTAGTCTTCAATGCGAAACGCCCATAAAACCTGAGCATTTTTCAAGTAGGCTGAAAACTAGGGAAGAAAATAGCCCATGACTTATTCATTTTTATGTTTTTGAATGTAAAAACCAAGCGAACGTCATAAGTTGACCTCAGACAACAAAACAAAAACATTTAAAAAGCCAGTTCATGACCCTTTAATAAATATCCTGTATGCACTGCTGTATAGCCAAATCCTATAAGAGGAGGGAGAGAGCGGGGGCGAAAGTACCATATTTCAGAAAAAAAATCATTTTAAAAGATGATGGTTTAGACAGAGATACATTGTGGCTCTGGTCAGTCACTCACAAGTGTGGTCTATCAATAAGAGGTGGTATTTTGTAAAAATTTAGAACAACTTTAGCATAATTAAAAAAAAAATAATAATTTTTTCCCCAGTGGATTTTCACATTTTTCAAATAATATTCAAAATCCCCTGGTGGATCTGCACAGGAGGATTGTGACGGTAAAGATGACGCTGTGATTGTGGGAGGATTGTGTGAATATGGCAACAGAGGAGCAGTCCCCAGACCCCTCACATCTTTACCAACAGCTGCTTTCAACCGGAAAGATGAGAGCTGAAGCCTGACTGAAGTGACAGCACGTCTGAAAAAAAAAACAAAAAAAAAAAAACACTTTTCTGTGTCCTTGAGCAGCCGGGAGAGAAAGTCCCTTGATGTCTGAGTAGGCAAAACTCACACTTGTGCACACTACAATAGTGTGAGAGGTGTCTAAGTGTTGCTCTGATCACCTTGAGTCCACTTACTGTGTGACAACTGACAATATTGTAAAGAATATCATCAAAAAGAATAAAGAATTAGAATAAAGTATGTATCAACTGCACAACAACAGCGGCTCATTTGTACTGAAGAATGTGCATTTCTAGTCTGCTTCTGTTTTCCTGTGAACATCTCTGAAATCACTTCACATCTTGCCATGATCCTGAAAATACATTGCAGATCTAAGAGTTATTACACTGATCTTTGCTGCTGTTTTTGGAACTAGTGAGTGTGGCCTGCTGTTATAATTAACCCTTTTCATGATTATTAAAGAAAATGTGATTTATATCCTCAAATTTCCATTCAGACTTGCTGCGTGGGTAGTCTGAAATACAAAATGAAATACACGTAATGCACAAAACAATGTTTTCATAATCTGGAATGGAAGATGAACCATTCATTTATTACACACAAGCAACAAGAGGCTTCATTAATTATAATGATTATATATTGATATCATTGCTTAAGCTCTTTTTTAAATGAGCAATTGTATTATTCATGAATAAAAGGCTTACATTTAATATTGATGTATTTGAATTGCATTCAAATTATATTAGGATTACACATTATAACATAAATTAATAAACTTACAGTGATTTGTCATTAATGAAACAAGTAACAAAGATTTCTGTAACAGTCCCAATAAATGTGTTTTAAATACACAATAGTGAGGATATTTTTCATCTATAGCCTATATCTAATTTCTTTCAATCTCATTCATTATTTTTATTGAAAATTTCTTGTTCATTAAAATGTTCCCAATGAAAAGATTTAGCTGATCATAAGCTATTATTTACAGTAAATAAAATAAATAAAATAAATGTCATGTTTTTTTTTCTTTTTTAAATGCAGAAATCTTAGCTGTTTCATTTATGTACGACTGACTAATTTGATTCAGGGTTTTCTAATCCAAATGATGGGAATTTGAAAAGCAATTCAAAATGCAAGTCTTAAATTTAGGCTTAAATGTTTTTTGAATGTTGAAATTAACTAGGAAATGCTTTCAACATAATTGTGAAATTTTATGTGAGTAACTATAATAGTTGTATATGCCATTGCCATCCATAAGTGCACGTTCACAGCACAAGCATTCTGTCGTGTTTCCTCGCCAGCTTTAGTTATTTGCTGTGAGTGGAGATGTGCCATGAGAGATGCTGTGCAGTACAGGAAGGCAGCGCAGATGTAATCATCAAACAAATCTCCTGCCTTCTGTTATTTCCTGCCTTCCTTTGATCATTTTCCCTATAAATATGAACGGATGTTTCCACACAAGATTATGAGTGAACGGTTATAGACAAGCTATCTAACACACTAACATAGCACTGCCGCAGAAACGGTCAAAGCAAATGTTTGAAAACACTGGGGGTGAAAAATGTAAAAAAAAAAAAATAAAACATAAAACAAAAACGTAAAAATTTGCTTTTTATTGAATAGTTGCATGCAATACCGTACAACCATGTGCTATGTGGTCTATAACTCCAGCAGAAAGCATGGACTGTTTGCGTACATTTTAGTGAACATGGCAGCAACAGTTCATACAATTTTCTCTACGTCCGCTAAGAGTATTAGGTTTTAGTCAGGTTTAGTCAAGGACGTATTAGTCATGTTTATTATGACTAAACCTAACTATGTCTTTATTTTTAATTTTATATTGTATTAACCTACTATATTTCTTGTTGTATATGTCTTGTTGTAGGCTATATGTAATGGGAAGATCGGTACCACAATGTAAAAATTAATATGCTTTATCTAATCAAAAAAAAGTGGCAAAAGATTACAAGCATTATTATTTATTAAATTTAACAAATTAGAATTGAGTAATAATTAATCAAATTAATTCCTTAAAAGTTAACCATTTAAAATGAGTAAAACTTACAACAACAACCAAAAAAAACAAACATTAATTTAAGTCACCATTATGGTGATCGGTGTTTGTTTTAGGTTTGTTTTAAAATAACGGTTTTCTCCTTCAGTGATTCTGCTTGTTAAAGGGGGGTTGACTGCGATTTCACTTTTTTTATTTTAAATAGTGTGTAATGTTGCTGTTGGTGCATGAACAGTATCTGCAAAGTTGCAGCACTGAAAGTTCAGTGTAAGCAGAATATCGTCTTTTAAAAATCAGGAAGTATAATTGCCTACAAAAACGACTCGATTGGGACTACAGCTGGGTTATGGTACATCACCCACACATTTGCATCAACCCTTCCCTCCGGAATATGCAGAAAATGGCATGCGCATATTTCTGAGGCACGTCGAACTCGTCAGAGTGTGTTGTTCATCCAGCTGTCAGGTCTTCTGTGTTCGGGCTTCCAATGGACGCTATTCTTCCTCAACAATGGATACAATTTATGTTTGATTATGTTCCTGAAAATGACGATCGTAATCTAGTCGAGTTCAACACCGGATTCAACAAGAAACTGTTACTAAAACATGAAGCAGTTCCGACTTTAAAACAAGAGGCAGCAGTTGTTGGGCCACAATCTGTAAGTAGGCTAAGACTTCATCATTTTAAACATATTTGCATGTATAATTCAAGACGTAGCCTTGTGTTTTATTTTTTTCAAATGCCAGCGCTGGCTTTATAGCCACTACTAGTTAGACTATGCTATTTTTGTGTCTACGACAAACGCGTACAAACATTATGGACCTGAATTTTCTATAAGTACTAATGTTGTAAATGTATTTTTCATGTATATATGCTTTATGACGTTATTTTCGATTTGATCAAGAACGTAAACATGTCAACACTGTTGTATCACAATCAGTTGCTATTGTTGCCAGTCAGATGCTATTGTGTAAAACAAACGTGTATAAAGTAAAAAAATGTAGCAAATTATCATTCAGAAACATTTAGTAAGAGCCGTGTGTGGTGACGTTCTGTTTGACTCTCTTCATCGCGGCTTTCTCGGTCTGATTCTGCCTGAAACTGATACTGCAGTTCGACACATATTTACATCTGGACCGGAGCTCATGACAGGCACGTTTCCGCCCGTAAAGGTAATGGGCGTTAATCTTCCGGACAACGTGAGCGACAGTTTAGCCAATCACAACACACCGGGCCAAACTAACCAATCTGAGCTCACTACGTGTTTCTGAGGGAGTGGTTTCATAGAATCAGGAAGTGAATCGCTCGTTCAGGGGACAGAGGAGAGCGCTACAATAAAGGTGAAGTTTATGAAAAATAAGACTTTTAAAAAAGAAAAACCACGAAAACATTTTACATTGCACCCCATAAATACAATCATGCAAGAAAAAGCAACCCCCTTTAACGTCAGGTGACTTCAGTGTTGGCAATATAAAATAAAAGAGTTCTTAATTAATCTTTGACATCTGTCTGTTAGTGAGATATTTTTGTAAAATTTTTTGGTGTAGACTTTACTAATTTTAAATGGTTAACTTTTAAGGAATAATTTGATTAATCATTACTCAATTCTAATTTGTTAAATGTAATTAATAATATTGCTTGTAATCTGTTGCCACAATTCTATTGATTAAAGCATATGCATTTTTACAGTGCAAGAAAAATGCCTTGTGTGTGCAAGCAACATTTCTGATTCCTGAGAAAGGGTACACTCCTAAAAGTAAGGGGGTGCTGCTCAGATGTGGCAAAAATCCATTTACACGGCAATTATAACGGCATACTTTGATACTATAGGGGCTGAAGTGGGTCAGAGCTGGCAGCTATGTCAGTCTTTATGCAGCATTATGTCTTAACACAGAATTTTGAGCATCCGTAACTCAGTCAGCTGTGTAAACTGGTCCTACTCATTCACGGCACTGGAACAGGCGTCTCCAGCGTTGGGAGCTGGGCAAGTTTAAAACCCCTGATATACTTCAATTTAAATCAAAGGACGAACCAATGTGACATAATTTCAAACAAAATCAGGCTGTTTTTAATTCGGTAAAGCTGCTTGTTTTTAAGCATATCTACTGTATACAGTGCGATATATGACTTTACTAGAGTGCCGAATTGCAGCAGAGCTTGTGCAGACAAACATCCACGTTGCTAGGATAAGATCAGATGCTTTATAAAAATGCTTGTTGTTTTACAAAATTTTGTTGTGTTTATTTTCCTATTGAGAGGAAAGCATGGAGAACATTTTTGCATATGTAAGGCCGATTTTGCATATCTAAATCGTTCCAGTGGCGGTACTCGATTAGAGGTGAAGATCTCATACGTGTTTCGTCTCTTCTCATGGCAAAGGGATTTTTCATTGAATGCAATACATTTTAACTTATGTATTAACTCGTTATTTCATCTGACTCCATAAATGAAGAGGTTTTTCAATGATATATGTGCATCAATAAATCTAAGTGAATGTTTGATACTTTTATTTGGATGAAAATAAAATCAAAGTCTGTTAGAATAATTCAATATATAACAATTTATTATGTCAGGTAAATGTATTATTACAATTTGTAATCAATTGAAAGATAATCAATGCAAACCATCAAATGTTCTAGAAACAAAGAGGAAAATCCTTTACCCGACATGAAATACATCATTCAGCATTCATGGGCTCATCTGAGATGCAAGAAAAGGCCTTGAGCTCTCGCTGCGTTTTCCTTATATAGAGAGGCCTCATTTTAAATGTAAACATGGGTTTCCAGAGATAGAGAGGGAGAAAGTAGAGAGAGAATGTAGATAAGATGCCAAAGGAAGAGGGGGAGGGAGTCAAATGTTAATTTCCAACAAGATCCTTTGTCAGATATTTTATATATAACCAGTTTTTTCAACCTTACACATATTCACCTGAACTCCGGTCTCAGCAGTGAGGGCTCCATTACCTAAAGACACCTTTAAAAGAGCCATTTTTGAAAAATATTTGAATCTAAAGAACACTTTTTGACTACAGAGAGCAACCTTTTGTGCAATAAAGGGTTCTTCATGGAACTATAAATGCAAAAAGTATGTTAATCTTTAAGGCTATTTTCAGACTGCAAGCAAATATCAAATTTTTTGCATATTCCATATTTTACACAGATGGGTTTTTGAAAATCTAGGCAGCAAAAAAAAAAAACAAAAAAAAACAAACAAACAAACCATGAAATCTGTTTTTTATTTTTTTAAGTGGTTTAAATTGCTAATTCCAATCAGATGTGTGTCAGTCTGGAACGCTCTTGAACCCAGAGGTAACACACAACAATAATGTCAAAACCAGTGATGGAAATGTGGAAAGTATTCATAACAAGTGTGCCACAGAGGAGTTCTTCACCAGGACTCGACGAGGCACATATTTGGAGAGCGAGATGATGCACCTCCATTTTTCCTGCATCCATTTTGAAAGCCTCGTCACATATGGTACGTCTGATGTCGTTCCCAATGCAACTCCATAGGTTAGTTATGTCTGGACACACATCTTTATTTGGTCATTTGCAATTAATATGGCAGAACCATCTTGCTGAAAAAATCTGAATTTGCCTGTAGTCTGAACCTTTTATGCAATGGAAAGGTTCCATAGATAATAAAGGTTCTTCATGGAATCATCAATGCCAATTAAAGATCCTTTATTTTTAATAGTGTTGAAAGAATATCTAGAAAGTGCAATGAAACAGTTTTCATAAATCTTTTCTTTTGCATAAATTCATTTGGTATTAAGTTGTAAACATAGTTATGTAACATGCAAAATGTAATCTTCTTTTGTAGCAGGAATTTATCTCAAGCAGTGCACACATTATGAATCAGTTTATTTCCCATAATCCCCAGGTGTCCAAGAACAGTAGGAAGCTTGATGTGGCTCCAGAAACTACACAGAGTCGTGCCAGTGGCTCATGGTGCAGCGCAAGCGCTGACATGACAAGAGCAATTTATCAAACTATTACTCACGTAATGTGCTCTTAACTGGAAGCGGCATGTGCATACTAGTGTCGATCATAAATGTCTGGAGAGCGAGGACACCGTGTCTGCCATCATCTCTGGAGGAGCAAGAATAACTACCCTCATCACTGACAAATACAAGACATTTAGATTTATGAGTCTGACTGAAGCTCTTCTCAGGAATAGTGATGTCTTTGTGGACTTCTGCACGTGTGAATATATTCATGCGTTGCCATGTCTCGCTAATGCCATCCTTGTTTGCATGCAAAAATGAGAAGCAAGAAATGCAAGCCTGAGGACAAGATGCTGTTGTCCCTGATCATCTTGCACATCCTGCTGTATCTGTAATGGTGTGATAAAGTAAGTGTTATATGCCCACACTGATCTGATTATTAGGCGTTTGACAACAACAACACGGCCCCTGCTGTGAATCTGCTTCGTTGTAATGATGCGAGATGAGTAAGACGTTTTGCTGATTTATATCATCTGAGAAGAGCTGATGTTAATGTTTTCTCAGTGATGGCTTATACCACTAATGTTATTTCCCCCAGATGTCCTTTTGTTTCCGAACACAAGAGAGCTTGAAACGGCTCTGCTCTCTCTGTGGTGCAAGAAGAACATCTGCCAAGGTATTTCCCTGCCTCATGAAAAATTAAATGCTTCCTAGATGTTTTTCTTTCATGGTATCATCAGAAATTAGCATTGACAGACATGTTGGCAAAATACTCAAACTGTAGAGTTATATTATAACTACAGATTCAAAGCATGCTGTTCAACTTTTAAAAGTCAATAGTCCACGTTTACATCTGCCGTTCTGCTTAATACCACCTGTCAAAAGTTTCATCCACACACAGACACGCACACAAACACACACAACCCTATACAGTATAGTATATATATATATATATATATATATATATATATATATATATATATATATATATATATATATATATATATATATATATATATATATATATATATATATATATATATATATATATATATATATATGGATATGGAAAAATGCAATACATATATATATATTTTTATTCGTTTTGGACCATAAAAATATATTTCTATTGAAAACATACATTTTTTAATTACTTACATTTTCTAATATGTTTTGCCCATTTTCTACTCTTAGAAGAAAAGGTTTACACTCTTAGAAAAAAGGTCCAAAAGCTGTCATTGGGGCTCTACCTTTTCAAAAAGTCCAAAATGGACAAAAGTTTACCTTTTGAAAATGTACAGTCCCAGTGACAGCTTTTGGACTTTTTTCTGAGAGTGTATATAGAACCTTAAAAGGTTCTATCAGCGCTACGTATTTGGAACCCATAAAAGTATATACAGAACCCTTTTTAAGGGTTCAATAATAATAACCCTTTAGGGTTCTTTGTAACCAGGAAAAAGGTTCTATATGGAACCTTTTGGGTTCATTATTATCATTTGTTCTGTCCTATTGACAAACACCAAGACCCTAAAATGTATTTATGAATGCATGTGAACTAATCACAAAAATTCAAGATGGGGGTTATAAAATGTATATATTTATATCATTTTATGTAGGTAATATCACACAAAGAGTGCCATTTCAGTTTTTCTCCTCCAAACATCAGCATGATTAAAATGTGATATTAAGTTACTACAACAGTTTAATAAACAATAATTGAATTACAACTACAAAATGTTGCAGAATAATGTAATATATGAATGAATAATAGCCTTTAAAGAACCTTTGTGCCAAAATGGTTCTTTCTTGTCATTATAGAACCTTTTTTAGCATAAAAGGTTCTTTGGAGTTGATTAAATAACCCTATACTTCATAGAACCCCCATGAACCTTTTCTAAGAGTGTATGTTAATATAGTTTCAATTCTTTTCCAGATGGTATGAAATAACTGAGAATTCTTCTTAATAATTTGAGGTTAAATGTATTCATCAAAAGATATTATTTAAAGTATTATAATTGAGGAGAAAGGGAGTGCCAATTATCTTTATTTTGATTTTTGTCACCACAAAAAGAAGAAGAATCCTAATTTAAGCTGCAATGCAGGGCCAAATTGTTTGCAGGCAGCATATACATTCCATTATGTATAGCCAACAATGACAGATCCAAAAAAACATGTCAACTTTATTCTTCTCTATGCTCATTATTTTTCACGCCGTGGAAAAAGCAGTGATGGTCTGAATGAAAGTGCAAGCTAAAAGATTTGTCTGTCAGCCATTCCACTGTGTTTGTCCACTTGTCATTGTGAGTTAAATCTCTCCGCTGGCTATCAGGAGAGAGGCCAGGCTGTTTGTCATCACCTTTTTTGGCAAAAAATCAGCCAATTTGCCAGTTCCACACTGTCTCGGACAATCGGGTCATGTTGTCCCTTGGACCTCTGGGGAGGGCATTAATGAAAACTCAGGGGAGTGCCAGATTAAAGTGCAGCCATTCTCCATCGCCTCCACCGAAATGATTTATCGGCGACAACACTAACCCCACAAACTCCAACTGAACTAATAGCCTTTGCAGAATAAACCATGTCTCAAAGTAGATAAAAATGCTTGTGGTGTCAGATAGCACTTTCCTATCTGGCAGATTCTGTGCATGACAAATATATCACTGCCTTAACAAATAACAGCCTGATGCTTGCAATTGGTTCATTGAAACATTACACTCTTCCTCTTGTAAACATCCTCTTGTAACTAAATGACATGTCCAATCAGCTGTTTGAGTTTGGAAGGAAAAACTACAATTGAACCCAGCATTCACACCAAGGACAATCTATATATTATAATTGTTCTAAAAAAATTCCAAATGTAAAAGAATTGAACTTTTTGTATGTGTATGTGTGTGTCTGCTATCATTTTGTATCAGTTTAACCCAGAAACAGATTTTGAGACTTATGCACAAAAGTAGAAAAGAAAATCTTCTGATATTTCATACTTCAATCCGTTGCTGATAAACAATAATTAGCTACAATTTTTCTTTTTACTTTAGTGCATAAAACACAAAACTTGTTTTTGGGGCAAAGCCAGTGCCGCTGCTCCCTCCACCAAGTGCTGAGGGGGGCACCAAAAATATCCTAATGAAAATCGATCTTCAAACTTCTTGTTATAATCAGATTCAGCGCGTTCTTCATCTTCAATCCGCAGCGGCACCGAGCAGAGAGCACGTCAGAAACAGCTGACAGGGTGTGTGTGTGTTCAGAGCCTCATTGGTCTGTCACCGCTCGTCAATGTCAGAATATTTGAGATGACCAATCAAATCGAAGTAGGCGGGCTTATGTTCACAGACGCTGAGCGCGAATTTTAACAGTGCAACTCGACGCTTCAGTGTACGGTCAAGTGCGAGATAAGATGTAAGTAGATATGACAGTTTTTTTTTTGGTCATAAATGTTAAACGAATGACAAAAATAATTAGGCAAACTAATATAGTTTTGTCTAATTTCGCCATTTTTAACTGAAAATAGGCCTATGTAACATATGGCCTACTGCTGCGTTCATGTGCTATGGTAATTATGGTAAATACCAAAAGCCGACGTGGAAAATGCACATGAACACCCCCTCATGTGGTATTTTCCACTGGGCAACTCGTAGAATATTTTGATGGACGAGTTGCCGAGATGAGAATAACCTTTGATCTTTTCAAAATGGCGGAGAGCACTGTGAGAGTCGTGAATGGTAAAAATATATACTATTCATGATCTAGAAATTATTATACAGCATATTATTTACCTTTTGAGTTTTGATAAATCATTTTCTTGCTGTTGCAGATGACTTAAGCAATCTAAAATAGTTTTAGCTAAATAACAGGTCTGGATCTCCATCTTTTTACCACATTACGACAACAAAAGCACTTGAACGCAACACACTGGTAAATACCAGTTCACAAGTGGAAAATATCCTATTTTCCATAGCACGTGAACGCAGCATACGTGTAATAGTTTAGGCTACTGTCATTGTGAGGGGACAAGAAACATGAACAAAGCCTTTTTCATCATGTTAGGCACAGTGTGTGTACATATTGAGAATAAAATACAAATTGTAGCCTTTAGTAAATTAAAAAAAAATCCAACTTTAGGAGGGAAAGAGACAGGGCAAGATAAAAACAAAGAGAAAGAGAGTGATGCTGAACTGAGGAGAGAAAAATAATCAGCTGCCCACTGACATGGTTTTAAAGCTGTTATTATCATTATTATTATTTTTTTTTTGCCTTCACACCATCTTAAAATGCACATCTGTAGTTCAGAGAAATCCAAAATTTTCTCGGGGAAACCCCGAACCCCTAACCAGCCTGCCTCAAATTCGGGACTATAGTGATTATATAACCATGAAACCAACCAGGTAATGAAACTAGTTAATAGTAAGCATTAATAAAGTGTAACTTTATATATTTTTTATATATTATATATTTTTTTATAAATCATACCCCCTAAATGAAAATCCTAAATGAAAATGTTTTATTTTTGAGAGGGGGCATCATAAAGGAATTATGCTTAGGGCACCAAAATGGCTAGCAGCGGCACTGGTCAAAGCGACTATTGATTCAGGTCATAGAGAGATGGCAGTAACTACAGAGTTCACGGTAAATTGGTTGTGAAACATTAGGATCAATTTCTTCATTTATACCTTATCACTTGTAATCACTTTTAAATGAGGGTTTTCTCTTTTCAGCTGATGTTGGAAGGAAGCGTTTGCCTCGATTTGCCTGTCCAATTTTAATCACATTGTAATGTCACACTTAATTCCAGCCCATGTGAGGAGGATCATGTTAATTATTTTTTAACAGCGATAACATATGTATTAAATTGCTCACTTTAGAGTCCAAATACATATATTTGATTTTTATGATAGAAAGCCTGGATAAACCTGAAAAAGAAGATCTGTTCTACCATTATTTGTCAAAATTGAGCTATTTCACCCAGAAAGGTGTGATTGAGTTTAATGGGGTATTACTGAAATGCTTTTGGAAAATTTTCTCTCTCCCTCGCTCTTAAAAGATGCACTTTTTATTTTATGTCTGGCTGTTGATGTGGAAAAGAAGTTTAATATAAAGATTTTGATGAAGAAGAAAAAAGACCAATGGCGACTGCATACACTCTAAACAATGCTGGGTTGTTTTAATCCAAATTTGAACCAAATATGGCACGAGCCTCAAATGTTGGGTTAAAAATATAATTTAAAATTTTTAACCCAACTTCAACTTTCACTTTCAACTGTGATTTTTCAGCCCGTTCTCATCCCAAGGCATCATCTAACTGTATCACTTTTAGACCATGCGTCAACATCCGATGCACATGGCACCCTTCAGCGTCACATGATGAGACGTGCCTCCTGAGTGGTTTAACCCTACCCCAGACCGTAAACCTACCCACTTCATCTAACTGATGCTAAAGGTTGCCATGTGAGTCGGATTTAGACGAATGGTCAAAAGTGTTAGTTAGATGACACCCTAGGATGAGTGTCATTTAACTGACACTAAAGGTTGCCATGTGCGATGGATTTAGACGCATGGTCAAAAGCGTCAGTTAGATGACGCCTGAGGATGAGTGTCATCCAACTGACGCTAAAGGTTGCCATGTGAGTCGGATTTAGACGTGTGGTCAAAAGCGTCAGTTAGATGATGCCCTAGGATGAGTGTCATCCAACTGACGCTAAAGGTTGCCATGTGCGTCGGATTTAGACGTGTGGTCAAAAGCGTCAGTTAGATGACACCCTAGGATGAGCGTCATATAACTGACGCTGAAAGGTTGCCATGTGCGACGCATTTAGACGTGCTGGTCAAAGCGTCAGTTAGATGACACCTAATGATGAGTGTCATCCAACTGATGCTAAAGGTTGCCATGTGCGTTCGGATTTAGACGCATGGTCAAAAGCGTCAGTTAGATGACACCCTAGGATGAGCGTCATATAACTGACGCTGAAAGGTTGCCATGTGAGATCGAATTTAGACGCATGGTCAAAAGTGTCAGTTAGATGACACCCTAGGATGAGCATCATCTAACTGACGCTAAAGGTTGCCATGTGCAACGGATTTAGACGTGTGGTCAAAAGCGTCAGTTAGATGATGCCCTAGGATGAGCGTCATCTAACTGACGCTGAAAGGTTGCCATGTGAGTCGAATTTAGACGCATGGTCAAAGCGTCAGCATTTTTAACCCAACATTTGGGTTTGTCTAGATTTGACCCAAATTTGGTTTGAAACAACACAACATTTTTTAGAGTGTAAGAAATGAATTCCTCAGCTGATGTCTGTCACTAGGTCCATTGAGCTGTTGCAGCAGCTAGCCAATGATGTCATCCAATCATTGACAGGCGCTGTTTAAAGCCCTGGATTTGATGGAAATGCGCCCTAATTAACAACAAAATCCTTTGAAAAGACAAAATGCTGGCACAATCATTCTTAATCTTTTTATGAAAGAACAATCATGTGTGCCTTTTTGTGCACGCTGACTCATTCAGTTTTAAACAAAAGTTTCTGTTATTGCTGCTTGTGAATTGACATCAAAAATGTGTGTGTGTCTGTGTGTGATTTTACCTCTCGATTACATTGAAACCACTTTGTACATCAATACTTGAGTGAAGTGTCACATTTCGAAATTGAAAAAAAGAAAAAAAAAGTCAAATCATTATGTGGACTGAACTGGCCCTGGTTATGACCAACACCAAATACATTATTTCTATACGCTGAAGGCCCATTTCACACCAAAGCACGATAATCTATAAAGATAACTATAAAGATATAATTCTAAAAATCGTTCTCCATATTAAAAAATAACAGAGTTCACACCACAGCCATAACGATAAAGATATGAGGAACGAGTTTGAGTCACTTACAGAATGATTTTTTTTTTCCAATCAGAATCCATTCTAATTCAAAGGTCTCGCGCATTTATAATGGCAGATGACACTGCAGAGAAGTTAATCGTCGAGGTACAAAGAAAAAATCCTCCACTGTTTGACAGTGACACGTTACTTTACGAGACTTTTCAAGGATACGTTAAAAAAGATGGATATATGAACAGCAATCGGCTCGTATCCTGGAATAAACGGTGAGATGTATTCACAATGAGATATTATGCAGTTTAGCATAAGTGTTACAAAATTACCTCATGTAGGCTATCCAGTGCTAGTTGACAACATTGCTGAAGTTGCATTTAAAAAGGTGTTGTGCATAAAGGTGTTGACCAGGCAATGTTTTTATCCTATCATTGACTTTGTCAGCTAAATCTGTTAGATATTACACTAGACTTGCTAGATTCACTGTTCAGCAGTGGTGGAATGTAACGAAGTACAAATACTTCGTTACATTCTACTTAAGTACATTTTTCACGCAATCTTTACTTTACTAAGTAGAATAAATAGTGCATACTTTTTACTTTTACTTCATTACATTTTGCAGCAATTATTATACTTTCTACTCTCACTACATTTCTACAACTTCTGTTACTTTTCTGATCAGTTTTTACCCTGCCAAAACATAATCTGACCGTCCCGTTGTTGCACTTTTGTCTCACCAGTGACATTTGGTTGCCATAGATATATCAACCCGGTCACACTAAATGCGTCTTGCATGCAGTGTATTTATCGTGCAAATTATACGCGAAAATTAGTTTTTACGTGCATAGGAAATACATCGTGTTATCGTGCAATTTATACGCGGAAATTAGTTTTTACGTGCATAGGAAATATATCGTGTTATCATGCAATTTATACGTGAAAATTAGTTTTTACGTGCATAGGAAACACACCGTTTTATCGTGCAATTTTTTAAGTGAAAATTTGTTTTTACGTGCATAGGAACATATCGTGTTATTGTGCAATTTATACACGGAAATTAGTTTTTACGTGCATAGGAAACACACCGTGTTATTCGTGTAATATATACGCGAAAATTTGTTTTTATGTGCATAGGAAACACACCGTTTCATCGTGCAATTTATAACGCGAAAATTTGTTTTTACGTGCATAGGAAAATATATCGTTTTATTGTGCAATTTATACGTGAAAATTTGTTTTTACGTGCATAGCAAATATATTGAGTTATTCGTGTATTTTTATACGCAAAAATTTGTTTTTACGTGCATAGGAAACATATCGTGTTATTGTGCAGTTTATACACGAAAATTTGTTTTTACGTGCATAGGAAACACACCGTTTTATCGTGGAATTCATACAAAAAAAATTTGTTTTTACGTGCATAGGAAATATATCGTGTTATCGAGCAATTTATACACAAAAATTTGTTTTTACGTGCATAAGAAACACCGCCGTTTTATAGTGCAGTTTCACACGTGAAAATTTGTTTTTACGTGCATAGGAAATATATCCGTGTTATCGTGCAATTCATACGTGAAAATTTGTTTTTAAGTGCATAGGAAACACACTCGTTTATATCGTGCAATTTATAAGTGAAAATTTGTTTTTACGTGCATAGGAAATATATCGTGTTATCGTGCAATTTATACATGAAAATTTGTTTTTATGTGCATAGGAAACACACCGTTTTCATCGTGTAATTTATACCGTGAGAATTAGTTTTTACGTGCGTAGGAAACACACCATGTTATCATGCAATTATTGTGAAAATTTGTTTTTACGTGCATAGGAAATTGCACGTTTTATTTCGTGTATCACATGTGCGAAAATTTGTTTTTACGTGCATAGGAAACACACCGTTTTATCGTGCAATTTATATGTGAAAATTTTTTACGTGCATAGGAAACATATTGTTTTATCGTGCAATTTATACGTGAAAATTCTTTACGTGCATAGGAAATATACGTGTTTTCATGCAATTTATACGCAAAATTTGTTTTTATGTGCATAGGAAACACACCGTGTGTAATATACATTTGGTTAGGATTATGGCAAGCCAAGAGGTTCAGAATTACACCATAAATTAATCGTGTTTACTGCCAAACGTAGTTATTAGCATATAGTAAGGATAAGCATGGTTTATATTCATGGTTTCAGAAATGGTGACAACAATTTTTTTCCATCATTATTGGACATCATTATAGGAGTATAAGATTCAATGAGTTAGAATTAAATGTTTTATTAATCATTAGAAAATAGTCATTAAGAGATAAATTGTTATGCAAGTACTTTTACTTTTAATACTCAAAGTACATTTAAAATCAGGTACTTTTTACATAAGTATGTTTGTCATTGTCTTACTTCTACTTTTACTAAATATTTATCTGGTTATTTGTACTTTTACTGAGTCAGTACTTCTCTCCACCACTGCTGTTCAGATGCGCTCCCAACTCCTCTCGTCTTTTTCTTTTCGACCTGCTTTTCTTTTAAAATATTTGTTTGTAACGTAAAGCAGCAATCATCCATTTTCGCTATTTGAAACCGCAGTGTGCCTAGAGTAAAAAGACCATTATCGGTCGTTGATGTGGACGCATATACAGTTATCTTTATTCGTTATCTCTATAGTTATCGTGCTTAGTGTGAACAGGACTTTAGCCTCCGAGACTACCGCAAACTTTGACTGATGCACTCAGGAAAAGACACAGACAGACAGAGATGATAAAAAAAACACGCAGCAAAAGTATAGTTGAATTGTGGCTGATGAGATCTTGATGACCCCTTGCACAATAGCTTTAGATTTCACATCGTAAGAGTTTAACAAAGACACTCCCTCTGATTGATGTAAATGTTCCTTCTTAAAAAGGGAGTGTTAGGTTGTTGGAAAGTAAATGGGTGTAATCAAGTCTCAGCCAATCCATCTGTGCTGCTTGATGTATTCGATGAACATACACACCCATCACGAATCAGTCTAAATGAAAGCATTGCTCTCCCTCTCACTCAGTCTCCCTCTTAGTTTCTTGATTTTGCAGATATTTCATCAGCAGCTATAGCCTCCGGTTTGTTTTAAAGATTTCCTCATAACTTACTCTGATTGCAGCAAGCACCATGGTTATGGATATTAAATGACACCTTTTTAGGTTATTCACAGTTCACATATCCACATGTTGCTATAATTTTGCCTGTAAGCTGCCTATTTTAAATTCAGCTGGGTGAAACACACAGACAGTTAGATAATTCGTCTGTGAAGAGGTATGATGGTCTTTTCAACAAATTGTGTGAGGTATTATATTCTTTTTTTCTGACAGGGGCAATTTACATCTTGTTTGGAAAGACTGTTATTTGTCCAGTTTTATATCCATTGTCATTTATCCATTAAACACAATACCAGTCAAAATGTAATAAAAATGCATAGATACCCTGTGGCTGACTGTGACACGACAAGTTTGAAGCTGAAAGCTATCTAAATAAAAGGATAATATTGCTACTACTAAATGTTTAGGGAAAAAAACACTAAATAAAACCACGGAATAAATAGTTAAACAAAAACAAATATTGTTTGAGTTTAAATTAACAACAAATTAAGACTGCAACAATAATGCACTAATATTAGCCTAATACTGAAGTCTTCTGTGGTCATCATGACAATCAATAGCTGATGCGTTTGTTGAGTCCACAGTGTGATACAAGTAACATTAACCCCTTACCTGTCACCCCCCTTTTTGATAATTTACATTAAAATGCACTATACAAACTTAAATGGTTGTAATTCAAGAATGCTTTGGAATATATACACAAGAAGACACTCAGCAGATTATTACTGAAGTGAAAGCACTTAAAAAATTAAAGTATGAAAAAGTTATGGAAGTTATAATTTACAGTAAATCAAAAATTATTTATTAATATATATTTTTTAATATAAAATAAATATTTTACAATTTTTTTTACAATAAAATTACTATAAAATGAAAGCTATATATCTAAACAAGTTGTGTTCCAAATTTAAAGTTGATATCACAAATTTTGAAGTTCCCATGAGATTTTGTTTTAGGCGTTATACCAAAAATAGCCACCGGGTGCCATTGAATTCCATTGAATTAAATTGTTCTTCATAACATTCTGCCATAACAAAAATTTCTATCCAAATATCACTTCTGTCACTAAATATGGAACCTTGAGACTTAGACCTTTCTGACAATATGTGTTTTGTCAAGATTAGAAAAGGTTTTGATAATAAATTATGAAAGATATGCCCAAAAGGGGAGGGGCCTAATACAAAAATACCGTTTCTATGGTAACGCAACGTCCAATTTCAAAACGGTTTTTACAGGATGAATTCTGAGTTCGTAAGCTTTCAAATGATACCTAATTTATGATAACTACTAAAATATGTGATATAATAAAAAAGGCGATAAAAATAATATTATATTTTAGAGGATAATATATACATATTTTAATTTTTAGAGATTAAAATAACAAATTTTCAGGGAATGTCACTAAATATTTGATTTTCTAATTGCTGTGACTCAGCATGTAATTATAATGTAATAAAACAGATTGCAGTTTAAGCCACACTGCGCATATGAATCTTCCGAACTGACTGTGGTGAGAATGGCACAAGACTACTAATACTACAACACAGATGTCTTCTTTATAAAATGGCCTACACATTTCATAATTGACAAACAAACCCTGAATAAGACCATCATATTAAAAAAACATCTTTTGCCAGTTCCCAAGTCATGTTCCCAAGTCCCTGTTTCATGTTCGCTGCTATTTAGAATCAGTATTTGCTCTTGTGCTTGAAACTAAAATCTTGTACTCTTATTCCAAGACTGATATTTCTGGGAGCATAAAAACATTTGACTTTGATATGCATCTATGTTTTTCTCTGTTTGTTTTTTTATCATCACTTGCACATCGTAAACCCTGCAAACTTTTAGAACTGCACAAATGAAAAGCAGTTTGATCGTTTAAGGGCCCTTGGGATAAATAAAACACAAGAAAGGATATATCCGTCTAAAACCACTCGCCTGCAAGATACAGCTATTGAACGTGAAATTTTAATATATCAAAACCATCACATTTAGCTGATGTCTATTGCAGTAAACAGGCCAGAAGCACCTGCAACCACACAAGAGCTGCACACTCCCAAAATGAAGGAGTCTGTTTACAGAATAATTACAATTTAACTGCCTGATCGATGGCTCTGATTGTGTGTTTGATATGGATGGTCCTGAGGGGGCTGTTGGAGCCTGGAGTCGAATGCAGAAACCTATGCGCCTCAGATATTAATTAATGCATGGATTTTCT
Organism: Hybognathus amarus; assembly: GCA_030378365.1. Classification (NCBI taxonomy): domain Eukaryota; kingdom Metazoa; phylum Chordata; class Actinopteri; order Cypriniformes; family Leuciscidae; genus Hybognathus; species Hybognathus amarus. Next base: position 285,614 of record JAQIUQ010007283.1, on the reverse strand, counting down.
GTCAGCCACAGCAACGGTATTATAGGAGCCCAATAATGCTTTTAAATACAGTATTTTACATCTGCATTGATCTCTGGGCTTGACTTGATCAGCAGAACAACAAATTTAAGAGTTGGGAAAGTTTTCACATTATTTAGCAGGAGGGCAGAGATTGTCCCTGCATTGCAGTATCTTCTGAGGATGAGAGAAAGCATTGATTCTGCACCATTTCAACATCTGTTCCTGTCCAGAAAATGGATTATGGAAAAAAAAAACTATGGTATTATGACACTATCACTGTGCCAGACAGTGATGATGGTATAAAACATCTGCTCAAACTGAACCCTTCCAAGCTCCAAAAGTAATAAAATATGCTTTATTTTATTCTCTATAATTGGTACTGTAATATCAGGAGAGTTTTATATTATTGCAAAGTTTGTGATCCATTCGTGTTAAGCATAGATCCGGGTCGCTAAAGACCCAAAGATGTAATAATGATTGGCAAAACATAGTGTGCATAGTGTGCCTTTAAACTATCCATTTAAAGGCACACTATGCAGGAATTCTTTTTTTTGTCAAACTGAGACCCCTAGAGTCACTGTGGAGTACTTGTTTTTAACCTTACTGTCGTAAATCAGAGCGTTTCTGCACTCACAACCTGATGCCCCTTTGAAGCTGTTATATTAAAGGGAAAGTTCACTTTGAAATTAATTTTTGATATGTTTTAGCTTACCTCAGGGCATCCAAGATGTAGGTGTCTTGGTTTCCACAGTATTTTCAATTTTGATAGTTTTAGGTATAAACTGCTCTTGTCTGTCAGTCATATAATGCAGGCATATGGGGTCCAGGGTCCACCTCAAAGAGCATGCACAGAGAAGTCCAAATTATACATGATTTAATGACTCGTAAATGTAAGTACACATTGATGGCTTAAGACACGATATGAGCGGTTTGTGTGAGAAAACGAACAGTATTTGCATTGTTTTTACCTCTTGTAATCACAGCCACGTCCAAGAGATCACTTTGGGGATTTCTGGTGCTTGCGCGAGATCCGAAGCGCCCGTGCCTTCAGATCACTTGGATGTGGCTGTGGTTACAAGAGGTAAAAACGATATAAATACTATTCGTTTTCTCACACAAACCACTTGTTTCGGTGTCTTAGGCCATCAATATGTACGTATCAATGTTACGAGTCATTAAATCTATGTTTAATTTGGACTTCTCTGTGCATGCTCTTTGAGGTTGACCCCATATACCTCCATTATATTACTGACAGACAAGAACGGTTTGACCTAAAAATATCAAAATTGAAAATACTGTGGAAACAAAGACAACTACATCTTGGATGCCATTGAGGTAAGCTAAAACATATCAAAAATTAATTTCAAGTGAACTATCCCTTTAAGGTACAAATCTTGCGTAGTGTGTCTTTAACTTCTACGTTGTCCACAAAACCAGTTTGTTTCAATATGAAACAATGAAAGTCCAATGAAAATCTGGGATTCAAAATATAATTATTTTAAATGTGCTGTATGTCATTTTTAGCGGCCTCTAGCGGTGATGTTTCGTGATCGATCTCAAGAGCGAGGAGTCACTACCGGCCACACAGAGACTTTCAAACGCAAAGGCGAATATCATCACACAACATGCTGGAAACGAATAAACTCCCACTGCAGGTACAATAATAGCCTACTTTTACCAGCTTGACGTTGAACTAATGCTCTGTGCTCGTCCATGATAATGTTATAGAAACTGCATTTAGCCGACATGTGATGTTATAGCATAAGCCATTGCTCTAACTGTATTCGTGTATCTTTCACAATCAGCAATGTCAACACAGGTCAAGTCAAGTCAAGTCACATTTATTTATATAGCGCTTTTCACAATACAGATTGTATCAAAGCAGCTTCACAGTGATAACATGACAGTAGTACAACACAGATCAATAATATTGTTAAATGTTAAATAAACCCAACTAAGCAAGCCAAAAGCAAGGCAAAGCAAGGCGACAGTGGCAAGGAACCAAAACTCCATCAGATCCCAAAAAACCTTGGGAGAACCCAGGCTCTAGTCGGGGCCAGTTCTCCTCTGGCTTACATTCATATTGTTTTTATATAAATATTAAATATAAATATTGTTTATATATAATACGGAGCCATAACATATTGCCAGCGTTGAGTCGTCTCTTCACAGGCGTTGGGGCATCTGAGATCCCCGTGAGAGGCTGGATACAAACTGGACCTGACGAACGTCATTTTCTCGGGACAAACGTCCCGAGATAACAGCAGAAAGGCAGATGGAAAATAATTAGCATAGCTGATGTTCAGAATGATTTCCATTATACAAGAGTCGGTGTTAGAAAATCACTATCTCACAAACTCTCCGCAAGCCAACCATACGTGCCGAACGTGTTCGACCCGTTTGTCTAAAAGGCTGTCGAGCCCCACTGGTGCGTTAAGCAGTTTCAGCGGCGAACGGTTCTGTATGGCATAACAGAGGACTAAAAGGTAAGCATTATGTGAATGCTTGACTGAAGAGATGCGTCTTTAGTCTGAGTTTTAAACTGTGTCAGCGAGTCAGAGCCTCGAACTGTATCGGGAAGGCTATTTCAGAGTTTTGGAGCTAAATGCGAGAACGCCCTCCCTCCTTTAGTGGACTTAGATATCCTAGGAATGACCAGAAGCCTTGAATTTAGTGATCTTAAAGAACGCGGTGGATTGTAGGGCGAAAGAAGGTCCGTTAAGTACACAGGTGAATGTATAATATGATAACGGAAACAGTTAGTCAACTAGACTGAACTGTTTCAGTGTATCAGTAAGATCATAGGAAGTGACATTACTGTAACTGAACGTGTCTGGAAATGTGTCTTATAAACAATATGATAGTGGGATGATGACGTTAGTCAGTAGATCTAGTAAATAATATGTTGCATCCCAAAGCACCGACTTTTTGTTATCCTGGAACATTCTTTTGTATTCATGTCATGTTTCATGTAGCTTACCTTGCTATTTCACTGGAGTTTACTGTTTATCCGCGCTTTCGTCCGGAGTTGATCAGATTCAAGTTTTGCCTGACGACTGACGAGCTTGAGCAGAGAATACTTTTTTTTTGTTTTTTATATTTATGAGAAGTTTGTGTTAGAGTCTGTGTTGTGCTGGAGGCAGGACGTTTTGGGGGTTATCAGACTATCAGTGCCGCTGGTCGCATAGACTGTATTTATATGAGGATAGAGAGGCTCGGGAGCGCACATGCACATCACATCTGATGGATTTCGCAGGAAATCCGACCCGGAGACCTCACTTATAAATATGAATATTGGCCTTCAGAGGTAATAGCAAAACCCCAAAAGTGAATGATTGCAATCTGTGATTACAACCCCTTCAAACACAGGCAATAAAAATAGGATTAATTTTATAAAAAAAAGTTACATATAGAACCTTTAACGTGAACAGACATTCTACAATAAAATAAAAACAATAATATAATTGGGGACAGGCCAAAAAAGACACCCTTCATGATGAAAGAATAAACTGAATCTAAAATATACCATTAAAAAAAGATCAAATAAAATACAAAAAGGGGGTTTTGAAACTTTAGAAATATTGAACATTCTACACTATTTCTAGGTTCAAAATGGGTCCAGAATTAAATAAAAATTCATATCTCATAATACAAGGGGTCTAGGTAGAAGCAAGGTCTCATATCAGCAGAGAAGGCCAGCAGGAAAATAACACTGACCCAGCCTGTGTGGGCAATATCCCTCACTTCCATCCAAAGAGCAGTCACATTTCCCATTCCCCCATCTGTTACATTGGAAAAGCCATTGGATGCGGGATACTGGCTGCAGTGGCTGACAGTGCGGTCCCATTTCTTTCAATCAGCACATTACTCAGATAGCTCATCAGGGTGACAACTAACCTGCTCGCAGCCGCCAGGCACAACAAGCTGAGACAGTGACAAAGATGCACTTTCAAATCCCTGCAGTGGTGGTCTGCGAGTAGAGGTCTCCGTTGTCATTTCACTGATGTTGATATACGGACTGCTTGTATGTCATGTCTATTTTTAACACTAGGGAAATTTTTGAAGTTAGGTCACGGACGCAGAAGGAAGGGTTGATGAATATGTTCCGCTGTTTATCTTCTCTGTCGGCCGCTGTGTTTTATCACAAGCATTGCATCTGGATGGGAAAGCCTGTTTAGTCAAAGGAGCTTTTGGGTCATTCTATAAAACAGTGCCTTTCTGGTTTGATGAGGTGATTTTTTAAGTAAATGTTTGTAAGATTTTAAAAAAAGTGTTTTAGTGTTATTAAATTGGCAATTCAAGCTAAATGTATTCATTATAAATAATGTCTATAAATAATATTTGCTGGCACATAATTATGGTTGACAATTTTCCAAAAAATACATTTAATAAATAACTATAAATTGCACACATTTGTGATGGTTGTGGAACTAAAAGTTGCTTCTAAAAAATAATAAAATAAAATAATAAAATAAAATAATTGTAGCTGCATTTAATAAAAATGTCTAACATACTGTCAAGTCATTTGTATACATGCATTTATGGTAAATGAGTGTCACATGCTTTGTAGAATGACCCGTATAGTGTAGTTTTCCAAAGCTTACTAGATTTTGTTGTGTATAAGAGCCACACAGCTTCTGCATCACATACTGTATAGATCTATAAAAAGGACAAACACCATGACCTCCATCTGATTACGTCCATCCAGGCATTTCATAAGCTGCCTCTGCTATTTGAGCTGAAATTTCATGGCTGTCACTTTAAAATGACTTTTTTCCCTTTTTTTTCAGCTTAAGACGTCATCAACCTTTATAAGCCTGACTATTTTTCAATTTTTCCAATGCCAAATCTCAGAGCCTGCGTCAACGCGAGCAATGCTAAGAAAGCAGCTGCGGCGCATATTTCATTGCAGCTGTTAGCGGAAAAAGAATATGTCAAGCAGGGCATGATGGTGGCGGGTGCCATCTGAGAGCTGAAATATTCCTCTATCTTGGTCCTGATGGATAAGTAGATGGAAAGGCAAGAATGTGTGCGGTGCATGTTGCAAAAGACATTAATGTTATGAAAGAAGTTGAGGGCCCCCTGTTAAACTCAGTGCTCTTCGCCTCTTCTTCCTGCTGCTTGTCTGTTGAATCATGCCAGATGAATTGCCTCTCTGCCAGCCTGCCCTCTCTAACTCGATGTAAAAGCCTTGAGCTCAGTGCATAATTCATTAGCAATGTGATTAGCTTCAAGTGCTACACTGATCGGTCTGAACTGAGCTGGAGCTAGAAAAGAGCAAGGCAAGGAGACTTTCAAATAGCTCCAAGCTTAAACATTAAACATGTTCTTCTAGATCCTAACCACATAATTAACTAATGCAAGTATTTCAATATTTTGTTTCTTGATGTACGTAATAGCAACATTATGGGATGGATGTTATTATACTGGTGCTGTTCTGTTTTGATAGAAGCCATAAACTATAATCGCTCTTGAGTACCAGCCTTATTAACCTTTTCTTAAATGGATTGGTACACAAGTCATCAATTTGCTCCAAGAAAACTTGCTTTAAGTTCGCCATCCGTCTTTGTCAGGAACAATCGCCCACTTCATCACTCAAGCCAGGGAGCCAAGCGAGCAGGAATGGCACACAGTTTCTTGTGCCTTTCTTACTCTTTACTGCCAGATTCAGTCCTCTACCCATCTTCTGTCAGAGGGGTTATTTCAGAAGGTTGTCAAGGACAAGGACAGTAGCCATGCCCCAGTGATAACATATCTTTGCCAACCCGATCAACACACAGCAGTCAGGCCTCAGCGGAGTGACCTATCCAGGACCTCTATAATCTGAATGTGTGTGGTCAGAGAGAGGTCAGGCTTCAATGCCTCGCAGAAAAAAAGACGGTACTTGCTCATGCCAGGATGGTGGACTAATTTTGAAATGAATTTGAATTGAGGTAGCAAACAGGACAGAAAAATGGAATTAAAATGTAAGGAAGTAGAAATAAAATGATATCAAAGAAAATCAAATAACTCTAATCTTTAACTTTAAACCGTTGTCAGCCTGATTACAGATGGACAGGAATGGAGGAATGGACGGAAGGATGCGCTGACGGATCGATGGATGGATGGATGGATGGATGCATGGATGAATGTATGAATGGATGGATGGATGGATGGATGGATGGCGGACGAATGGACGAATGGATGAATGGATGAATGGACGAATGGCTATTGGATGGATGGATGGACGGATGGGCGGACGGATGGACGAATAGATGAATGGATGGATGGATAGATGGATGGATGGATGAATGGAGGAATGGACGGATGGCCGGAAGGATGGGCAGACGGATGGACAGATGGAACGAGCAGACGGAATGGACGGGCTGACAGATCGAATGGATGGATGAATGGACGGATGGATGGATGGACGAATGGATGAATGGACGAATGGCTAATGGAAGGACGGACGGATGGATGGACGAATGGATGGATGGATGGATGGATGGATGGATGGATGGATGGATGGACAGATGGATGGGCAGACGGACGGAATGGACGAATGGAATCGAATAGACGAATGGATGGACAAATGGATGGATTGATTGATGGACGGATAGATGGATCGAATGGATGGATGGATGGATGGTTGGAGGAATAGACGGATGGACAGAAGGACGTGCGGACGGATGGGCAGATGGACAAGCAGACGGATGGACGGAGGGCTCAATGGATGGATGGATGATGAATGGATGGATAGATGGACTGGAGGACGGACTGATGGACAAATGGATGAATGGATGAATGGCTAATGGACGGATGGATGGATGAATGGATGGATGGACAAATGGATAGATGGATGGATGGATGGATGGATGGATGGATGGATGAATGGACGAACAGACGAATGGATGGATGGATGGATGGATGGATGGAATGGATGGACGGATGGGATGGATTGAAAGGACGTTAATTATTTAATTCTGAATTTTGTGAAACCCTAAGAAGGAAGACACAAACAAGAAGGAAGACAAATGCCCCAGTCATCTTTTTTCACACTCACAGCCTATTGCTATTACAATCTCTGACTGAATGCTTCAGTTCACTCCTTATTGGGTTTTGTGCAGTCTTTGCAATTTCCTGCAAACTCTGCCTCTTCCTCCATTTCGCTCTGTATGAGCACGGGCCTGTTCTGTAGCTGTCCGTGGTGCTGAAACTCTGAACTCCAAGCCTTCCACTCTGTTCAACTGCTTTTGTTTCCTCCCGCAAAACTCCTTTCTTGACTGCTTCTATTTTGTCACCAGGTCTTCTGGGATGACATGCAATACTCAAAACCTCGCCTTTAATCCACAGTGCAACAGTAAAGAAATACAACTCAGAGCTGCACTAAGGGCCAATTTACACTGAGTTTGACTCTTGAGATTTTTAAGCTCGGGGAGCAAATGAGCCAAATCAATCAGGAATGCCGTCTTCTTTAGTAATGAGAAGACACATTCCTCCCTGTGGGGAGAAGAACCTGGACTGCATGCAGGCTGGAAGGCAGCCCATTCACAATGAGATCCCCAGAGAAAAGACAGTGGTCCAAACAGCCACAAAGGGCCCTACTGGAGACCAATTAGGGACATTGCAATGTCAGGTAGAAAGTATGTGAGCTGAAAAGAGTGCATCTTTAAAATCGTCAATAACAAGGCGTAGTGCATTTTTGGGCTTATTATCTTATGACCAATGTCTATAGTTTTTACCGTGTATTTGGATCTCTTAATACATCAGAATTAAGAACGAACTTAGTGGAATTTCGCTTGGGTTTTGTTTCCAGTTACAAGCCGAGTCTATTGTCACAGAGACTAAAGCTCTGAGAGGGTTACACTCTCTCTCCTCCACACCCCCTGCCATCACACCAGTGGAGAAATCAGCAGGCGACTGACGGCTTTCATTTTCATACTCTTCGCCATTTGACAGGCCTGAGGGCACTATGTTTTAATAACAAATCAATAGCTGAGAGAAACTCCATCTGAACGGCAGCCAGAGCTGACAAAGTACCAACAAAACCCTGTTTTCCTTTCAAACGTTAATCTATCCTGAACATGTAGCACAGGAGGAGGCAGCTGAGAATACAATCTATGAGAGAATGGGTGCAGCGAAACAAGGTTATTCCATCAAATGTGAATGGGAGATGTAATGATGAAGATAGCAGGAAATTATTTCAATGCATGGGAAGCTTTTCACTCGCAGATATATTATGAGTGTTTAATTTGAAACATGCAGCGCTCTCCACGAGTTCTGCTTTCTAATCCAGAGTTTTGCTTCAGGCTGATTTCACAGTTGCTGGAGAATAGGGAGGTGGAATGGGGCAAAAGGGAAACGAAATGTGCACGCAATTAATTATAAATGGAGCACTGCAGATTGAGCAAACCGCACGGGTCACAGACTTCGCAAGAACGCAGTTCAGCTGCCGTTTCCCCTGTAGATTGAAGCCCTCCACTCTTGGCCGTGGGCTAATGAACGGCCTGATTGCTTTCCCTAATGAGAGCAACACTCTGGAAAATAGGTTCCTGCATCAGAATGGTAACAGTGGGTCAAGAATTACGGAAAAGAAAAACTAATTTGTCATTGATACAAAATTGCATTACTTCCTATTCTCCCTGTTCGGGATTTTACAGGCTAATAGAAAAGCCAGGGATGCACCATATATCTGTACTGGTACTGATTTATGCTAAATTAACAAATCGGCTGATATTGCATATTTTATTGGGCATGAAAGTGTGAAATCTCAATATCTCAATATGGATATGGAGTGAAATCTCAATATCTCAATATCCAAATCTCAAAAGAAAACTATTTTGTATACTGTACATTAAAATGTTTTGCCTATTCACTTTAGAATTTAAAGCTACTGAATATGATTTTAAAGCCATACCATAAAATTACAGATCACCACATGAACATAATTATTAGCTTATCTGTATGGACCAGAACTGTAATTTCAGTGCATCCCAAATGGGGACCCAATGGAAATTGAGCCCCAAATAATATAACACAGATCGTATTGTCTTGAAAGGCAAGGTAATATTAGGATTTCATCTCTGGAGAGTCAGCTGTTTTGTTCTAGCAGAACAATTTACCAGGCTGGAGTCTCATGAATCTGATGTGCATTAATCGACCTGAGAACACAAAAATAACCACACCATGTCTGCACTGGTTATTGTCAATTAGACTATTCTACATGACTGCATCTCACAGTTCAACCTTGCTTACGATTACAGATTATGTCAAGCAGATGACCACAACCCTTCCACTTGCCCTGTGGGTACTAACAAGCTGATTTTACTCTCTGGTTTTAATTAACAAAGACATACCATGCTGTAGACAGTAACTCTGGGGAACAGCAGCATTTCATGATGAGACACGAGCTACTTTTCCCTGAGCGCTGCGTGTGCTTTATGCTCTATAAGGATGCAGTAAAAGTCAAGTGGATATATGTAGCAAATGCTCTAACATATCAGAATGGGCACAGCACATGCAAATGAGAGACTGCAGGAAAATTGGATTGCAGAGCTTTGAAGGTTATCACTGCATGTCTGGCCACTGTCAGCTCTGTAAATAAGCATTGAGAAAAGACAGAGTCTATCTTAGCAAGCAGGAAGGTGAGTCACTTGGATCTAATGAAGAGATACTGTCAAAAACTCTCTTTTCTTAAAATCCATTGCATCATCTGTGGCAGCTGGACTTGTTTAGGGATTTATTTCTTAGGGGAAAATCTATGGACAAGATTTGTATTTCTTTTGTTTCTTTTGGCTTTTTTATCCTTTTTATCCATTATATAGATTTAGTATACATACACTGTAAAAAATGATTTTTTTGGTGAACTAAATACTAGTGAAAAAAAAACAATGTAATTTACTTGAAAAAGTTAGTACAGGCAAGAATAAAAAAACTAAGTAAATTCCATATCAGTACTTAATTCAAGCGAGTAGAAATGAAAGTGTAAATATCAACTCAATAAAATTAAGGAAAAATTACTCAACTTTTCTGATACTGGGGTTCCCATCATGCGATGGACCTTGAATAATTAATGAGGCTCATTTTTCACTGGTTTCCAGCTGTATTTACACTGTTTTATCATTGGTTTTTGTTGTCAATATTAGTAACTTGCAATTTTGTGACATTTCAGAGGAAATATTTTTCTCAAAATTACACATTCAAACACAAAACGACCCATCAAATGTTACCGCCATTGTGTATTGTCTAACAAGTATTGAGGTGTTTGCATTCACATGATGTTTAACATCTGACATGATGTAATATAAATTACTTAGATGATCTAAGTAAAGCAGTAGCACATACTATAAATGACTAATAAAATTCAAGATTATTGTTTTTGTGAAATGTAATACAAAGGCAAAGGAAATCGATATTAATCAACCTTTTACTAGCCGAGTTAAAATTACTTATTTTTTGTAAAGTTTAATTAATTCCATATTCCAAGTAAATTTAACTTAAAGATTTCTAATTAAAGCTACTGATGAATATGTTTAGGTTTTTACTTGGCAAATCTTTGTAAATTTACTAGCATTTGAGTGAGATAGTTTAGCAAGCATTTTTCAAGTAAATCCTACTCCAATTTTTTTTACAGTGTATGAAGAGTAAGGGCCCAAATGTAACACCCAGTTTTCAATTGAGAAACTATATACTAGCCCTAATACTGCATAACACAACAAAATTTACAAAGTAAACAAGCACGCGCGGCACAAGGAACTGAGACACAACAAATACTGTAGATAGATCCATCAAGAAATCAAGTGAGAAAACCAACACTACATCCACTGAAAAATCAATTAATTAAGTAACACATGGATCAGTAGATGAAAGAATAACACATTTAATTAAAACGTAGACATTGTACGTTGTATTTTCAATCTGTTCATTTTCTATTTTTAATACGTTTTTGATTAACAAATTGCATATTCTTAAATCTATTTACCCACAGCTACAACTACAAAATGACATCCTCCTAGTCCTAGTTAAACGCAAGACATTAAAGAAGCAATGACATTGAAAGTTCTGTGATATTATTTTGTTTTTCAACTGCAGGCTGTTAATAAGTGCTACCCCAGTTGGCATATCACAGTTACAAATAACACCAAGCAGCTGGGTTCATCCCCTGGTGTTGCCTGCCAGGCAGATAGGCAAAGCTTGATGTCCCCAGGGAGGAAAGAGATAAGAATCTGTGCTTGAAGGGATGCAGCAGAAGGCAGCACACAGCGCCCGGGAGCACTGGGCTCAAAACCTTCATACCTGCTTTCTCTCTGCAGCTCATGTCACCAAGCAGCCTGAGTGGCAGCTGATACAGTGACCCAAAAAACTAGTAACTAATAAAAATGTCCGAATGTCATATGACACTATGGCTCAGCATTGCCTTGACTTTCCTGAACCATTGTTGCAATTAAACAGTTGTCGTCTATTACATTTCTATTACAAATAAATTCTGTTCTTTTGAACTTTCTGTACATCAAAGAAAACATGTATCAGCTTTCCACAAAAAATATTAAGCTGCACCACTGTTTTCTACAAGAAAATTAATGTTTACTTGAGCTCCAAATCAGCATATTACAATGACTTCTGAAGGATCATGTGACACTGAAGAATGGAGTAATGATGCTGAAAATTCATATTTGCCATCACAGGAATCAATTACATTTTAAAATATGTTAAAATAGAACACAGTTATTTTAATTGTAATAATATTCCACAATTTTACAGTTTTTACAGTATTTTTGATTAAATAAATGAAGCCCTGGTGAGCATCAGATACTTCTTTCAAAAATCTTACTGACCCTAAACTTGTAAATGGTAGTATATGATACAATTTGGTAGTATATGGTAGTATGGTATGGTAGTATATGAATGGTATATGATGGAATGGTAGTATATGATGCAATTTATATGTAACAAATATTATACATATATATGTACATAGTAATTTAAAAGACTCTAATTATTGAATATAATAACCTAGAATACTGTCTAACACTTGATGGCTGCTCTGTCAAGTCTTCATTGCTGGTTAGGAACCTGAGTGTGCTCTATGATACCAATCTTTCATTTGAAAGTCAGGTGTCTAGTATCTGTAAAACTGCATTTCTCCATCTTAAAAATATATATATAAAGTACGACGTATACTCTCAATGACAAATGTGGAACATGAAGTCATGCGTTCATGACATCAAGGCTAGATTATTGTAATGTTCTACTGGGTGGTTCCCCTGCACGCTTAATAAACAAACTACAGCTGGTCCAAAACACAACAGCTCGAGTTCTTACCAGAACCGGGAAGTATGAACATATTAGTTCTGTTCTGTCAACACGTCATTAGCTGCCTATTAAAAATTGTCTATATTTTTATAATATTGCTTATATTACTAACAACGCACTAAATGGTTTAGCTCCCCAGTTAACGCATTATAGACCTTCACATCTATTGCTATCTCAAAATTCTGGCCAGCTGATAATACCTAGAATATCAAAATCGACTGCTGGCTGTAGATCCTTTTCCTATTTAGCACCAAACTCTAGAACAATTTTCCTAACATTGTTTGGGAAGCAAACACACTCTGTCAGTTCAAATCTAGACTAAAAACACATCTCTTTGGCCTAGCATACCCATAACGCATTATAGACTTCTATAATTCAGTGTTAGGCTGCACAGTTTAGATCAGCCAGAAACCAGGAACACTTCCCATAAATCCGGATGTACTTGTTACATCATAAGAAGGATGGTGTCTACGCTAATATTATTCTCTTGTTTATCCCGAGGTTTACTGCAGTCCGCCGGATCCAGGCTGTATCCAGATGAAATGAAGGACCAGCAGCTGGTCACGATGACAACGGACCTGAAGTGTCAACTATTGTCTCCTCTATGGTGGACCTGTGCCTGGATCCATCCCAACACATGTGAAGTGCTGAAGTGCCAGCCTCATCAGCCCTGTGAAGGCCTCATCGACACGACAGCCTTCAGCACTGATCCTCAACAACTCGTCTCCCTGACCGGCGTGATTACCTCGACTTCCAACCAGATGGAAATGGATAAATACTCTAAATGTTCCGATCCAATTTCACTTGTAATACTGCCCGAATCATACACTGTTCCTTTGTTGGCCAGAAGAGGCCCTCCGACTGAGTCTGGTTTCTCCCAATGTTTTTTTCTCCATTCTGTCACCTGATTGGTTCCTTGCCACTGTTGCCTTGGCTTTTGGCTTGCTTAGTTGGGGAGATTTCATTTTCAACAATATTATTGATCTGCCTTACTTAAGGTGGACGTTGACGCAATTTTCTTCTAGAAACAAACTTTGTTGTATTATTTTCATTTTATCACTGTGAAGCTGCTTGTACTACAACTCTAATTCACATAAGGGATACTTCACTTTTTTTGGAAATAGGCTCATTTTACAACTCCCCCAGAGTTAAACAGTTGGGTTTTACCGTTTTCGAATCCATTTAGCTGATTTTCTGATATTTAGTAGAATATCATTAACCAGACAGTTTCTGGTCTCATTGACTTCCCAGCCCATTCTCACTCCCAAGGCATCAGTTGACCATGCTTCAATATCTGACGCTTTCAGGCACCCTTTAGCGTCAGTTCAGATGACGCCTGAGGATCGCGTGTAATCCTACCTAAACCTACCCGCGTCATCTAACTGACGCTTTCCTTTCAGCGTCAGTTAGAATGCGTCGTAGGATCGCGTCATGTAACTGACGCTAAAGGGCGCCTAAAGTGTCAAATATTGAAGCATGGTCAAAGTTGAGGCCTTGGGGTGAGAATACGCCTCAGTTAGAATGCGTCGTAGGATCGCGTCATGTAACTGACGCTAAAGGGCGCCTAAAGTGTCAAATATTTGAAGCATGGTCAAAGTTGAGGCCTTGGGGTGAGAATACGCCTCAGTTAGAATGCGGTCGTAGGATCGCGTCATGTAACTGACGCTAAAGGGCACCTAAAAGCGTCAAAAATTGAAGCATGGTCAAAGGTGATGCCTTGGGGTGAGAATACGCCTCAGTTAGAATGCGTCGTAGGATCGCGTCATGTAACTGACGCTAAAGGGCGCCTAAAGTGTCAAATATTTGAAGCATGGTCAAAGTTGAGGCCTTCGGGGTGGAGAATACCGCCTCAGTTCAGAATGCGTTCGTAGGATCGCGTCATGTAACTGACGCTAAAGGGCACCTAAAGCGTCAAAAATTGAAGCATGGTCAAAGGTGATGCCTTGGGGTGAGAATACGCCTCAGTTAGAATGCGTCGTAGGATCGCGTCATGTAACTGACGCTAAAGGGCGCCTAAAGCGTCAAAAATTTAAGCATGGTCAAAGGTGACGCCTTGGGGTGAGAATACACCTCAGTTAGAATGCGGTCGTCAGGATCGTGTCAAGTAACTGACGCTAAAGGGCGCCTAAAGCGTCAAATATTGAAGCATGGACAAAGGTGACGCCTTGGGGTGGACTTCCCATAGAAGGAAAAAAATATACTATGGAAGTCAATGACACCAGAAACTGTCTGGTTTCTGATATTCTTCTAAATATCAGAAAATCGTCTGGGTGGATTCAAAAATGGTGAAACCCAACTGTTTAACTCTGGGGGAGTTGTGAAATGAACCTATTTCCAAAAAAGTGGAGTATCCCTTTAAGGTTTGCAGAAATATAGTCAGATATACAAAATCATTTTCTACGATATTATTTAAAAACTTGTCTAATGCAGTGGCATTCAAACATGAAATGTGGCTTCAATGTTCAAATATTTTAATGCCACTGAATACTCATGTTATAACTGAGTAGTTGTACAACACAGAACCAAACAAGAACGAGCAATTTTGAGACATGGGAAAAAAGAAGCGAGAGAAAGGAAACATTAGATTCAAGGACGGTGCATTTATAGTTTGGACGGATGGCAAAACCTCTTAAATGCCCCTGAAAGATAAAAGGTAATGGAGAAAAAGAGCGTAATGGTATCAGTCAGGAGCTCTGGCAGGTTGATATAAAATCAGGTGTCGGCTTTCTTTGGAGCCACGGCAGCATCAGAGGAACATATCTTCCCCCTGCCGCGCTGCTCTGAACAGACCGTGACTGAGGGACAGATGACTCCGGCTGTCTCTGTGATTGAATCGACTGACGCTACCTGGAGAACAATGCAAGATCCCATAAAATGACTAGCAAAATAACTTCCCCTCCCTTTTGCAACACCATCTCGTCTGTGTCCAAAATCACATACTCTCTTAAGTAGGTAGGCTACTTATTTTAAATAAGTAATTACTTCACGTCTGCTAAAAATTATGTTGTGTATATATATAAATAGTATTAATGCGTGCAAGTAATCCAGGCGTACTGAGATTCGTCTGCAATTATCATGTGACCTATCAGTGTCAGTGACGACGCCTCACTGCCATTCACAAATCCTCTCCCGTGGCCTCATGGGATAATAAAGTGTCCATCATATGAATCTCCCCAGTAGTAGAAGGTCATCCAGGAGCTTACTCTTTTATGAGTACTGTGAATTCGGACACTCTTCTTTTGTCACATACTGTTATTTTGCCTACTATATAGTAGGGGAGTATATGCAATTTCAGATCCAGCCCTCATCTCTTCTCTGATGGATGTGTTTACTGGGGCGAGGGCGGGACAACCTGTCACTCACATGACATCACAGCAATAGACAACAATCCAAACTATTCCTGATGGACAAAATCTTATGACAAAAGGTCAATTGTCCTAATGACAATGAATTATAGCCGATTCCATTGACTGCGTTTACCTGCAGCCAATAACCCGTTCGAAACCAGGATATTAGCAGTAACCCGGTTGCGAACGGCCATGTAAACACCAGCAAAAACCCGAAAAATGTTCATATCCCGGATTTTAAACCCGGGATATTATACCTTGGGTACCCCTTTTCTAACCCGAATTTTTGGTCATGTAAACGCGTATCGGCATATCCACATAGTGATTTGTATTCTGTGCATGTTCTATTCGCAAGGAAACTTCTCAGTGCATACAAAAATCTGCATGCAGTATACCAGAAGTAAACATGGCGAGACACAGCACAGCATACTTTTGGAGCGAGGTCAGAAACGTTACCTGCATCTAAGCACAAACAAAGGCGATCGCTATCTGCCCCGAACTATTCATTATCAGCGTGCTGCTGTTGTTCTTGTCTTTGGATACAGGAAGAAGAATCGGAAATGGCGCATTTTGCATCTTAAGGTTATCCGTACGCAGTGGAAAGTAACTAATTACAAATACTTTTGTTACAGTACTTGAGTAGATTTTTTCATTTTTTCTACTTTCTTGAGTATAATTAAATTATGGTACTTTTACTCTTACTTGAGTAAAATAAAAATAAAATATTCAACTTCTTTACATTTATATTTCATAAAAAGTACAAAGTACTTTGACAAAGGTGCCGACGGAGCAACAGGGCAAGCTGACATTTGACAGACAATTTTCAAACTACTGCGGTGGAGCACTGCGCTTCAGCCAATAACAGACATATCTGAAGCCCTTCAGCCAATAACAGAATATCTGAAGCACTTCAGCCAATAACGGACAGATCTGACTCGGGTGCAAAACCAATCAAAATCTCCAGTTCGGCTGGGGGCGGGGCGTTCAAACCGCGCTTTGACATTCAATCACTGACGCTCGTGTTTTGAATCAGTAGCGCTAACGTTTCAATATTTCAGTGAATGTAAGTGAGTATTCTGCTCATATTTAATTATGGCAACTACTGAAATGGGTCATATCATTAAATACCAGAGCACTGAGCAGTTGCAGTAAATAAAAAAGCTCAGCTCATAACATGGACGTGGTTTGCATGGACGGAGCAAGAACAATCAATGTAAGTGTCTAAAATACATGCACACAGTTCAATTAATGGTAAAGCCCACCCTGTTTAACAATACAGTCAAACTATACGAAGCAAACTTTGTACAAAGCTGAAAAAACGGTGAAATAAGATAGCATGATTTAGCTGTCAATCAGATATGCAAGTGTAGTTCGTTCCTATAGCAACAGTGGGCTCCCAGCACATTTTTGGTAGGCTACAACGAAAAAAATATCATTTAATTTAACATGTTAACCGTACCCCACATATTTTATTTTATTTATTTTTTACTGGAAATGTTTTATTCATACTGTTTTATTGTTTTTCATACCTTTTTTTTAATCAGACCTCTCCATTAAAGCTACAATACCTAAGATTGGCATGTCGCTAGAGGGTGCTACATTCAAAACAACAACAACGGCTTTGCTTGATGACGACGTGGAGGAACGCGGAATGATGGGAACTGTTGTTTTCAACTCCACCGTGGATAAATCAGTCAGACGGGAATTGAAATTAGTTGTCATGGATGAGGTAAAGTTCGATTTCTATAAATGTTGCATTTAATGACATGCTTGTTTTTCATTAAACTGAAATAGCCACAAGAAAAGTCAGGTTTAAAAGTAAATTAGTTATCACAGATGTTACTGTACGAGTCACTGGACGAAGCTATGGCGGAGAGGGTTTGAAGTCAAATCGTTGCTAATGTATCCTGACTTCGCCCTATGCTGCAATATGCATTTAGTTTTGCATTCATTTACAGAAATCAGCTGCTTGAATGACAATTACTGATGTTATTAGATTTTTCAGGTGATATTCTCAATTCATTCAGTTAACGGATGTTCTGAGGTAAAGTTTTCAGACTGCAGACTCAGCAACGATTGTATTTAATTGTACAGTACAATCATAACATAGAACAGACATTATCTTCCTTTCATGTCATTAAACATAACAATATTGCTGGCCATATACTGATGAGAAAGTGCGCGTCCGGTGTGCGATACTGGACTTTGTCCTAGACGTGGCGCGGCTCTTCTCGTCCGGTGTGCGACCCCTTTACAGCCAACAGTTCACATTCCGAGAATAATTGAAAAGAATAATTGTGCTCCATTCCATAACAAATGCACGAAACAAGCTGACGTTTGTTGCTTGATAGACGCTAACGCACAACTACAACTTCCGCATTTGTCCAGGACTACACGTAGTACGAGCGGAAACCGAGGTAACGTGGATATGACGCGATTGACTGGCGACTCCCAGCTCACCCCTGCTCACGCGCCCCGTTTCCTTGGTTAAAATCTCAATTTCTCGCGATTTTAAACATTGTTTGAAACATTTGGAATATTGTAAGTCTACACTTAACTAAATATATAACACTTGCCTTGTGATTTTGGGATATTTTAATGCAAAAATCTTAGGATTGCAGCTTTAACCTCTTGCTTTCAATTACTGTTTAAAATCAAAACATTCAAATGATCTTTCCTGGACTTACTTTTCAAAATTAGTAATAAAAAATTGCTCTTGACAACAGAGAAAGCTAGTAAATTTTCTCCAGTCATTCACTGCCATTATAAAGTTTGGAAGAGCCAGGCCATTTTTTAATATACTCTGATTGTATTCGACTGAAAGCAGAAAGTCATATCTTCTAAGATGACTTGAGGGAGAGTAAATTGTGGGCTAATTTTCATTTTTGGGTGAACTATCCCTTTCAAGACATACATCATTCTTTTGAAAATGCCTGATAGTTTGATGAACACAGATATATTATAACTTTAGCTATAATGTGTTTGTCTTCATGTTTCATCAGTCAAAACATCACTATTTGCACGTTATTATATCCATATAAGGTATATTCCTGAAATGTGTAAGTTTAATACTTCTATGCATCAGTACTGGGCCTTCAGTATGAATGAAACAGATGACATGAGAGTTTTCAGCGCTCCATTTCGCTATCATCTCTCCATTTTGGGTAAAAATAGAAAAATACTAAAGTACTTTGTAACGTAGTTACTTGAGTAGTTTTAAGCTAACTACTTATTTACTCTTACTTGAGTCATATTATATTTCAGTACTTCTACTTGTACTCAAGTAAATTATTACTTAAGTAGCAATACTTTTACTTAAGTACAATTTTAGCTGGTTGCTAGGTACGGACAGTGGTGGAAGAGCGATACTCTTTCCACCACTGTCCGTACGCAAGACGCTAACCGCGTGTGGCCGCTTACATCGGGAAATTGCAATTCCATGTATACAGGAGAAACTCTCTCTGCTCACGCATGTAAACGGGTGATCCCTTATGTTTCAGAAACCCAAAAAGTGACCTTAACCCGACCATAACCTGAAAATTGGCTGCATGTAAATGTAGTCATTTGATGCTTAAAGGGAAACTCCACTTTTTTGGTGTCCCTCAGAGTTAAACAGTTGAGTTTTACCATTTTCAAATCCATTAAGCCATTTTCTGATGTTTAGAAGAATATCAGTCAGGATACTATAGGATTTCAGTCAGGATATAGGACATAGGATACTATGGAAGTCAATGAGACCAGAAACTGTCTGGTTACTGATATTCTTCTAAACATCAGAAAACCATCTGAATGGATTCGAAAACGGTAAAACTCAACTGTTACGGGGTTGTAAAATGAGCCTATTTCCAAAAAAGTGGAGTATCCCTTTAAACACATTTCCTCTACCTCCTCCTATACTGTCACATCACACTGGCATTGGAATCACAAACCCAGTCCAATTTTCAGAGAATGAGATGTCATGTTGAAATAACATGCTGTCCGTTTCCCAGTACAAAGCATAGCTAATTCATCCTGTCTGTCAGTCCAAATCTGACACGTCTCTGTGGATTGGCCTTGTGTTTATGCCACTGCTATTTAATGATTAACAGACCCTGTCTTTATTGTGATAGGCCACAAACTGGGCTTTTGTTGTGCTGACAGGCTCACTTATCTCTCAGTGAGTGATCAGAGGCAAGTGTAACGGATGTTGAGTTTCAATCTGGAGTTTGCGACTATCAATACAATCCACTCTTCATGTTGGACTAAGGCCTGTTGCAGAACGCATGCGAAAGCAACATGTAATTACCCCTCCATTAAGACCCGTCACACCAAGAAAGATAATGATAAATATATTAGACTCCACACCAATGGATAACAACATTCTGTTTATTATAAGCGCACAGCAGATTTGTCAAATGCAACAGAAGTCATGTGGATTATGATTGGATTTTGATTCTTAGTCAGAGATTTTATCATTCAGAAAGAGTTTTTATCGTTAAGAAAAAACGTTCTTAAAATGATTCCAACAATACTGTTTCTCTGCATAATTTTCAATTTGGTTAAAATGTGGACTTCTAACATAATTAGAAGGATTATTAAAATGCCATATAGTTCTATATCGTTCTTGGTGTGAACAGGCCTTTACACAGCTACTTGGGAAATAAATAAACACACAAACACACACAAATCCATAAAAACAAGGCCTAATGTCTCATGGATTACGGAGCCCATAAATGGACATGGTGATGAAAAAAATTCTAATGCTTTTGCGTTCTCTCACAAAAGTTTTGCGTTCCCCAGAGAAACTTTTTGTGCAAGCAAAGTTTCTCTGGGGAACGCAAAACAATTGCCTTTTTTCCACCTCATATTTTTATTCATCACCATGTCCCTTTAGTGGCTCTAGTGGATGTACTGTACTGGAGGATTGCGGTTAAAAGAAATGTCTGTACACTTAACGGAAAATGTCCTGGAAAATGTTTTTTCTTACTGTATACAGTATATGCTGACATGAACATTAGACTTGAGTTGATATTATTTTATAATACTGTCTGTAGATCATCTTAATGCAGGAAACAAAAGAGTCTAATACAACTTCAAAACAAATCAGCCAAGTAACAAAATGAACACTGCAATATTATTACAGGAATAATAATAATAATTAATTATAATTGAAAATATATATATATATATATATATTATTTCTATTGAATATAATTATTAAATCAGGAAACATCAGAACACTGAATGCCATGATTTATCAATCAAAATATAATTATTCTATTTATAAAAAATATTTTATTCAAGCATCAAATGTAGTGTAATAATATGATAATAAGAATATAATCAAATTGATTTTTTACTCTTTTACCTGATTGCATTTCTTTCTTCTGTGAAATGCAAAGTTTGTTATTAAACCACTCCTTTGTATGGCCACACACAAACACACATTTCTCAATAGAAAATTATAATGTTTTGAAATGACAAAATTGAGTGATATATACTAATAACATATAATATAATATAATTTAATGTAATAATTTAGTTGGTAGCAAGCATTGCAAATCATTTTCAAAGCGATCAGTTGCAAATGATGACGGTTAGTGTGTTCAGCAAAGGGTACGATGTGGATAGGCAGGACAGGTTGATGGACATGTCACCTCCTTTTCATTCTGTCATCCATCAAGCACTGAAAAGTTCTCCCTGCATATATATATATATATATATATATATATATAGTCTTAAACTCAAGGCAATAAATCAAAGAATTAACTTTGTGCACGTATAACTATGTGCGGTGTGGGAATAACTGCTGATCTGTCACAGGAGCTCAATGACAAGAATGACTTTGTGGGAGGTAAAGGAAGGACACATTCAAAATATTGCAGCAGAACAGTCTGGGATTTTGTGTCAGGCTCTCACACAAATCTCCTGAATGGCCTCCACAAATACGAAGAAGGGGAGCTGGAGGGGGGTTGTGAAAGAAAGAAAAAACCCAGCTGAAAATACCTAATATCTCTCCATGGACATGCCACAGCCTTGTTCGGTTATCTCTCTATTCCTCCGTGCATTATTTTTGGAGAAAATTGCAAATTGCACCTTGTGCCAGAACTGCAGTCAACAGCATTGAAAATACCTCTTGATTTGTAGGTGACCTCATCTCCCAATTGATTTTATTGTATTGTTAGCTTTAGAAAAAGGTCCCCATGGTTAGATTTTATTTCGATGGACCACTTTAGACATTCTACGAACTATAAATAACTTGGAAACTACATTATTTGTTATTCAATTCAGTGGTTGCTTGGTAATTTGATTATGAATATTTTTGCAGGGGATGGTACACATTGAGTTCAAGGGGTTAATGAATTCTTGCAAAAGTATTAAAATCTTACTGACCCCAAACTTTTGATCGGTAATGTGTGTGGAGGAGGCGAATCATATAGAACAGTGAAATTGCTCACAGTAACCATCTTTTGCGCACACACTCAACTTGTATCTCACCAGAGATGACTTCACCACAGCAAATTGCTGCTCATTTGCATAAAGTTACATTTTTCTGAACTTTGTTGTGTCGTTGAACATGATCACAGGCGCTGTCACTCATGCAGTGTTGGGGAAGCTACTCTGAAACTGTAGTTTTACAAGCTACTTGTAAGTTAAAGTAGTTTAACTACAGTCAAGCTACCCGTTTAGAAAAGTAGTTAGCTACTAGTGATGCGACTTGTAACCCGCGGGTAACCCCGCGGGTCGGGTTGGGGCGGGTAAAGAAATTGTCACTTTATTTGCGGGGCGGGTTGGGGCGGGTCATTAATTATTATTATTTATTTTTTTCATCCATGTATGTTGCTTGTAATTTCCAGCCTATATTAAATATTTGGGAATATCTATTTTCATATTTTATAAGGTTATTTGATAAGGTTACAATACGATTGCCGTAGCAACGTAACTTGCGTGAGGTTCCCAAACCTTTGGTGTCACGTGACACGTCACGGAAGCGGCGCGCCAAGCAGCTCCCGCCGCCATCCTCGACAACAACAACAACGGAGAAATATAAGTGAAAGATGGAAGACGAGGTGCGGGAGAAATTGAGGTCAGGAATATACATGATTAAAAGAAAAAAGGTCAGGCTGCTAAATCTAATGTTTGGGAGCGGTTCTCATAAGTGCAGTAGTTGCAGGCTAGCAGGAGACAACAGTAGTCTCGGTTACCTGAAGTGCAACTCCTGTGAAAAATATACAAAACAGTAGCGCCACAAAATGTCCACTTCCAGCGTGTCAAGACATATTTGTGGGGGGTCTAAGAAATAAAAAAAATGGTTTAGCCTATTAGATGAATACAAATGCTGCTTTGTAAATGTTGAAAATGTTTATTAATATGACCTGATTTATGGTTCATATTCATAATCGTCTGTTGTTGCCAGTTTACAAGGCAATGTTTCCAAGCACTTTCAGGCTGAAATAAAGGCTATTTTCATTTACATCACAATGCCTAGTAGCTACTATGTCTATTTAACGGTCGGGGTGCGGGGCGGGTTGTAAAAATAGAGACAGTGGTGCGGTGCGGGCTGGGGCGGGCCAAATAATTTCATAAAAGCGGGACCGCGGATTGGAAAAATAGCCGACCCGTGCATCACTATTAGCTACACTACAAGTTACAATCAAAAAGTAGCTAGCTACATTGAAACTACTTTTGCTTTTTGAACAATGTATATTATAAATAACTGAATAAGTGTCTGAGGAATGTTTTAAGTAAAATATTTAGTGTTTAAAACAAGGCAATGCAATTACGATTTCAAAGAGTATTGTTTTACTACACACAGCACTAAAATATTTCTGACTGTTTGTCAAAAGTGCAACAAATAGCCTACGACATTGCAAGAACGAAATATACATCCAACGTAAATTGCATGAAAACATTTTCTCAAAAATACTGATTGAACTTGAACAAATAAGGCCATGGGTAATTAACGTTAGTTCTTTCCCCATCCTCCAAATCTGCCGTCACGTCTTGCTATTTAATCATAATATGGGTGTGTCAACCCACTTCTGTACGTCAGTGAACCGTTAGCCGCAAGATGCGTGATTAAACAACATGTGGCGGTAATGGCAAAAAATGAGTTTGTAATCTAGAAGAAGAAGAATATCCTTGCATCGAGCAGATTCGCGCAGGCTTGACAATGTAGCTTTTGCTCGCACTACACTGCTACTTGCTGCAAAATGTAGCCTAGTTAGCTACTGGAAAAGCTACACTGTTTAAAAAGCAACTGAGCTACTGCCAAGCTACTGAAAAATGTTAAGTTAGTAGCTACGCTACTTGTAGTTAACTACTCCCCAACACTGCACTCAATGTCCTTAGAAAAAAATATCGTTACAAAAAATAACTGCAAAACAAACATAGCTGCATTTTTCCCTATATTTCCATTCACGCAGTTTCTTAGCAGTGTCACATGGGTCATTTTCCTACTCTTGGGCTCATTAGATGAAAAAGCCTCCTCTGTACAAGACAGTGATCATCTCCACTGTCACTGTGCAATCTGTCATTTAGCTGGCTAGCGGTTAGTCTTTGCCCAATCCATCAGGCAATGTGTGCACTCCAATGTCAGCTGGACTCTGAAAATCGAGACTCGGTGCTCACAGGGTTGTTTATGCGGCGCTGCCGTAATCATCGGTCTTGTGTGCCGTAGCTGGCTTTTGTTAGCCTTAAACTGTTTATGCTCACATTGACATGCTGTATTAGTCATTTGAAATGTCTGAAAGAAGGTGCTGAGAGAACAGAGACCTAAAAGAATGAATTCATGGCAGAGACATGAACATATTCAACACTTGCATTTGATGGACTGATAATAAGCCTTAGACGTGTAGGCAAAAAATAAATGTGAACTTTGTGCTGATGGATTTTATGAGATTTAAGTGTGAAGGCTTAAAGGGTTTGTTCAACCCAAAATTAAAATTCTGTCAGTAATTGACCATTCGCTAAGCCACGCCCGAAAACCGCCACTGGCCAATCATGTCTTAGCAACCGTAACTATGCGCGGGAGGTCCAACACAGTCTCATGAAGATGCGTATCTATACCACGAGTGTCATTTCTCGTGGCATTCATACGGCAAAAATGGTTTTTGCGTGTATATGGTAGGCACTAAAAAACCCTGGGTTAGGTTTAGGGGGGAGGGGTGGGGAGTTTGTGCATATTATACGCCAAAAAGTGCGTATCATATGTATGCGAAATCGCGTGCCATAAACACGCAAAAACTGTTTTTGGCGTATAAATGCCACGAGAAATGATAGAAGAAAGGATTGGCGTGATCTAGCATTGCTATGACCCATTCACAACTACTGGTAATGTCGACATGCTTAACAAGAACACCTATTGCTTGGAAATATTGACGGTTCTTCGGTCATAATGATAACATAAAATAAGACGATTAAAGAGACAAGACAAAGGCTCACTGACATACTTTAAAATATTTTTCAGCATTTTGTTAATGGACGTCCTACTAACTGCTACCCCTTACTAAGTAACTTAACCCAATCCGATCCGTGGCTTTTCCCGGTATTAGTGTTATTCCACAAGAATTATTGATAAGATGTTTGATTTATAATTATTACAATTATTTTCACATAACCTGCTGTGTATGTACATAGCTGTTCCTCAATTTGTGTTTCCTATTTGAACGGTCAGTGTATGAGGCGCTGCTGCTTGCGCTGGGACTTCTCAGATATTTCAACTTGTTCCCCGATAATTACTAATTATCTCATTGGGAATGTCTGACACCGGGTGCATCCACACTATAAAAGATGGGCCAGCCGTGAAAGCTTGACAGGCGTAGCAACAGTAACTAGGGAGGGCGGGGCTTTGCGAAGGGTCAATTACTCACTCTCATGTTGTTCTATAAGACTTTCGTTCACAAATTAAAGATTTTTTTTATTAAATCTGAGAGTGGCCTCACTCCTCCATTGGCTTCTTAAGGGATCGAACTGGTCGGCCCAGAAGTAATGAAAGACATTGTTAAAATAGTCCAAGTGACTACAGTGGCTCAATCTTAAAGGACAAGTTCGATATTTTACAAATAAAGACCTGTTTTAAAGGGGTCATATAATGGTACATGCACTTTTACAAGTTTGTATTATATATTGTAACGTCAATCTGTCAATGAACTAATGTATACATCAGTAAACACAGGGTTTGTATCTCACTACTCTACCCTGCCAGTGCATATAAAGATAGATCAAAGTAACATTACGTTAACCAACCATTCAGACACGTCCTCAAGCCTTAAAGGACAACTCCGGCGCAAAATGAACCTTTGGTCTAATTACACATTGTTACCTAGTCAACCGTTATCTGAGATTTGTTTTCATGATTGCCGCATGTAAATAGTTTTATCTATAAAAACAGTTTAGCCTATAATGCTAGTATAACGCTAGTATATTGGGCATAGTGTAATGACAAATAAAAATCGCATGTTATTACCACTAACAAGGCTCAAAATAGCCCCACAGTAACACAGTAGCATAATAGAGTCCCTACATTCAAACCGAGGCATTGAGAACTTTGTCAGTGTCCATACAGTTTAATAAAAATATATTTTATACACAGAGTCAACTTTGCGAATACAGGAAGAAGCCATCTTTGAAATATAGTCTCTACCAGTCGACCTACGAACGCCGATCGAAGTGCGCTGAACTGTGCAGAATCTCATATGGTCCGTCCGCGCTTCGGATCGGTGTTCGTAGATCGACTGGTAGAGACTATATTTCAAAGATGGCTTCTTCCTGTATTCGCGAAGTTGACTCTGTGTATAAAATATATTTTTATTAAACTGTATGGACACTGACAAAGTTCTCAATGCCTCGGTTTGAATGTAGGGAACCTTATTATGCTACCGTGTTACTGTGGGACTATTTTGAGCCTTGTTAGTGGTAATAACAAGCGATTTTTATTTGTCATTACTCTATGCCCAATATACTAGCGTTATACTAGCATTATAGGCTAAACTGTTTTTATAGATAAAACTATTTACATTCGGCAATCATGAAAACAAATCTCAGATAACGGTTGACTAGGTAACAATGTGTAATTAGACCAAAGGTTCATTTTGCGCCGGAGTTCTCCTTTAACTGTTGAACTTCTTTGCGGGCGAGATCTTGTTCTGGTGAACAGTTACCAGAGCCCATCTAACGGAGAGCCTTGGCACTTCCTATTAGCCCCATTGTGTATCATCTTGGTTGCAGTTCCATTAGAATTCCACTAGAGGTGATTGCGGGCGAGAGCAGAATGAATGGGAGTCTATGGGGCTAAACGGCTAAATGTGTCTCTTTCACCTGCTTGTCGTTAAATTGACATAGATTTTATTGTTGATTCCGCAAGTTCAATATAGATTATAGGCCAAAAGTCGAATGAATGAGTACTTATGTCCTTTTGATTTCTTACAGGTTAGGCCGTTGTTGGCTGGAACGTGCTAGCATTCGGCTATTATGTGACGTCATCACATTTTTGAACGGATTTTTAGAACAGATAAGTGAACTTAAAAATGACAATTTTCAGCTGAGTGTGTTATCTTAGCCCTCCCTTTTGAATGCAACTTCCAAATTACTTGACAAAAAATTACATCCTGAGAAAGTGGATTTCTGGGGTGAAACCCTATTGACTCCCATTCATTCTGCACTCGACCGTGAGCGCCTCCGCATGGACAGAGACGTGTTACTGCAGCCAGTCCAGAACCCGGAAGTAACCAGCCAGTGCCAATTCTCTTCACTTAGACATTCTCTGCAGTTACTCAGTTCAAACTGATACGGTTGCACAGATGTATCCTCAGAGACTCGCGCTGTCATTTTCTGTCCAAACCACGTGCGTTCACGCCCGCAGAACAGAGGGGCGGGGTTTATCATTTAAAGGCATATGACACTCAAACAGCTTGCTGAAAACAAGAGCTGATTTTGACCAGGTAAAATGGTGTTTTCTTAAAATACTAATGAGAATTTTTAATAAAAGTATATTACAAAATTTTCATTTAGACCCTAAACATTCATATTAACTTTTACAAAAATTGCATTATATGACCCCTTTAAGATCGTTTCTGATTAAATTGAATGGTTAAGATTGTTTTTAGACAAATGCTGCTGTCACGAGAATTTTCGGATTCTGTGGTAGCACCCCACACCTCTACAATGGTAGCGTAGGTGCACAGGAACGCATAAAACTTCATAAAACGCATAAAACTTTAGTTTACAAAGACAAGACGTGAAACTTACCGAGTGGTCTGGGGTGTTCACTGATATGCTCACACAAAAATCGCTGCAAAAGATGCTGATAACACTTTATTTTGATAGTCCACTTTAGACATTCAACTAACTATAAGTAACTTTGCCACTATACATGTCAACTAACTATCATTAGAGTATTAGTAGACTGTCAGCTAAATATCTGCTAACACTTTATTTTTTGGTCCCCCAACAGACATTCAACTGACTGTAAGTAACTTAGCAACTACAAGTCAACTTGTTCTCCTAACCTGAACCCTAACACCTAACCCTAACCTAACAGTCTACTGACAGTCTACTACAGTCTACTAATACTCTAATGACACTTAGTTGACATGTAGTTGAAAAGTTACTTATAGTTAGTAGAATGTCTAAAGTGACTATCGAAATAAAGTGTAACCAAAGATGCTTTCCAACAGGTGTTTTACCATTCGTTGTAAAACTGTAGATCTAATTTTCCGAACGCCTCACAACCGTTCATTCTTCCGCTGAGAGCTTGAATAATAGACACTCCAGCCCAGTTGGTGGCGCTAATGCACCTTTGCCAATTGCAAGCAAACCACTTGTATAGTGTAGCCTACGATACCGCAACTGCATAAGACGACAGAAAGAATACAAACAACCCCATTTCCGTTTCCGGTGGCGGAGTAATACCGTACAGAACATTCAACGCATTCTCATTCCCAAGGCGCCATATTTTGACACTTTTGCAAAAGCGTAAATATACAACGCACAGGGTACCCTTTAGCGCCAAATGAGACGGTTAAGTTTAGGTATGGGGTTGGGGTAGGGTAAGGCCACTAGGAGGCGCCTTCTGCCCCGCTTTATTTGTACGTCTCATTTGGCGCTGAAAGGGTACCCTGTGCGTTATATATTTACGCTTTTGCAAAAGCGTTTGTATATGGCGCTTTGGGATGAGAACGGGCTGGAACATTCAATACAAGTCATTGGAGTTGTACAATAACTACAATAAAACCATCTGCAAAAAACATCTGTTGGAAAGCATCTTTGCAGCGATTTTTGTGTGAGTATATCAACACACCAGACCACTCGGTGAGTTTCACGTCTTTGTAAACTCAAATTTGTGTGTGTTTTTTAGGACTGAAACTGAAATTCACAGGACAGCAGCATCTGTCTAAAAAACAATCTTAACCATTCTATTTCATCAGAAACGATCTTAAACAGGGCTTTATTTGTAAAATACTGAACTTGTCCTTTAAGTTTATGAAGCAACAAGATTATTCAATTATTAATTTCTGTCTCTGTGGGCTGTGAGATTTCACGTAGTGAAACTAGCTCTCAGATTTAATCAAAAATATCTTAATTTGTGTTCCAAAGATGAACGAATGTCTTACCGGGTTGGAACAACACGAGAGTGAGTCATTACTGACAGAATTTTCATTTTGGGGTGAGCAATCACTTTAATACAAGTCAATGGTAATACTGAAGCAATAATGGTAATGGATTTTGGGGAAGGGTAAATATAAAGGTCAAGGGAATAGTTTGTGCTCACCTAGGCAGCACGCAAATCTCAATGCTGTTTGTGTTCATTCAAATAAGATGCAACAAGACACGCTTTCACACCAGGTTTCGTATTCATTACAGCAAATAACAGCCTTTAACAGGGCAAATAAATTTTTGTTCCAGAAAAAAAGTCTGATTAAATTCAAACAGTTTTTTGCTCCATCAATATGTTGAGAGTTCAGCAAGACTAACCCAAAATCTAAGTTAACTGGGTTTGTATTCTGCTAAAGAATCTATTTATTTTTAGGTAAGAAAACATCTGATTAATGCAGTTTTGAAATTGCAACTGGTCTTGTATGTATGTAATTGCTGCCCTCAAGTGGCCATTTTGTGTAATGACTTAAAAAAACAATAACCTTTAGCTTGCCAGTCAAAAAAAAAAAAAAAAAATCCAATTTCATACTTTCCCACAATCCTTCCTTGCAATTTGAACCTGTTATTAGTTGATTGTCTGATTGAACTTCAGCTCTTCTGACTAAAATGGCAAGGCTTATGAAATAAGTCAAAATAAGCAGTTTGTTACTAGTCTGGCTGCTAGTTCTGTCAATAACGAGAGACATGTCTCACATGTGAAGGGGCGGAGAGGAACAGAATCTGACAAAGTTCCCCCGACTGGACGAGATCAAGAGACAAAACTGAGTCATGTCTGCCTTGAGGGAGCGCTGAGCTCCTTCCTGTTCCTTATTCCCCCATCTTACTGGAATCAACTCCCTCTATCAGTCCTAAGGGGGAGAGCCTCCAGAGACAAACTATCACTTCCCCCTTTCTGCTGGAATATGTTCTCTATTAAATACATTACTATTTTTTAAGACACTTTCTAATTTGCAAATCTCAAATGGTTAAAAAGGGACATTTAATTGCCCTGCCATAGCCTAAGGAAACTGGGCTCCACCCCTATGACCATGAGGTCGTAAAAGGAATAAGGAGATCTTGCGGTTTTGCTTTTGAACTGAAAAAGGGTCTTTAAAGTCAAATTTTCATTTGCTTATTCTTTGCAAAGACACACAAATCCTATTAGAATAATTACAGAACATTTTACAATAGAAACCTGTGTAGTAATCATTCAGTCATCAGTAATAATGCTTTACACTCAATTATACAAGTTTGTATCTGTATTTTTATTATATAAGACTTGAATTTCTTTATTATTGATGGACTGCAGCCACTTTGTTCAACAATAAATTTGAAAAGTTTTGCAATAATTCCACCTTGACTTAAGCCATAATTAACGCACGTGTTATGCACGTGTCAGGTGTTTTCAACACACTTCACAAGGAATTTTGCAGATTAACCAGTTTTTTCTCTATACCACCCACAAGAATTTCAAACTGCATTAACACCACTTTTAACTGTCTACATACTGCAGCAATTGCAAGACATATCCACTATTACCTCAAAGTACTAAATGAATTTAAAAATAAAATGGTAATGTAAAATTAGTCATATTACAAAATACAGTCACTTAAGATATTTAAAGTTATATTGTAAGAAATGAAATCACAATGAAGATAAGTAAAGTTCAATTGTGACAAAATACAATTACTCTCAGATCATGAAATCAGAAATAATGTGAATCTTATTGAATGTTCTCATGGTTTAATCAAAATGAATTAGATTGCACTTAATACTCTATATATATTATTGGTAGTACGTGAATTGCATTACATTTACATTTAAAAGATACACAGTAAAAAATATTGTTGGTTCAACTTACAAAAAATAAGTAACCTGGTTGCCTTCAAATTTTAAGTTCATTGAAATGGAAAAATTGAGTTAATACAATGAAGGAGATGAATTTAATCATCAGAAACTCAAAATATGATGTAATCTGAACTACATAAATGATCTAAGTTGATTTGACAAAAGAAAAAATGTTGTGAATGTTTACAAATCATGAAACTATTTTTTACTTTTAAGGACAGTGCTTTAAAAAGAGCTGGTGTCAGTTTAATAATAAGCTGCTTTATTTGAGGGTTTGAGCATATGACAATAACAAAAAAGGTGGTAACAAAATCTTGAAACCAGCCTTTAAGTAACAATAAAATCATTCAATTTCTTTTTCTGACATATTTCTTTTAATATTATTTACAATGGAATTCAAAATGAGGATTTTTGCTGTAATATACAGTATATTTTTTATCCTGAGAAATGTATCCAAAAATACTCTTAATATACACTATTATATTAAACAAAATGCAAATGCTTTTCACCATAACTAGCATTAGTGCATACTCAGAAACTGCTGATATCCATGACATTGAAGGTAACTCAGCTGCAGAGCCAGAGATGGGTTAGCAGAATCTGCATAAGTTTCCATGTGGTTCTGATAACAGGTGACCCTTGTCCCATGTTGATATCCAGGTCCTCCACCATAGCAATCACTGCTTTGGTCCTCCCAGTGTCCCTGACTGTTGGTTGCACAGTGGTTGTAGTTTTGAGATGGTGTCGAGTTTAATGAGTCCTGATACATCTCTGTAGAGACTGTGAGCTCCGGCTGATGAGGAATGTAGTTATCCATCGGTTCCTGGAAAGTTCCTGTGTTCCCAGACAGGGAACTGTTCTCTTCCGGCTGCCGGTAGCACTCCATATGGGTACACGGAGGTGGTTCTGTGGTCGAATGTGTCCTCAGATACAAAGACAAAGTTGAAATATGGTGGATGGCACGGCGGAGAGTGGAGATCTTGGACAGGCGCTTTCCGCTAAGATCATGTTTGAGGACAGTGCGCAATGCATTGAAGGCTTGGTTGTAGTCCAGGATGCGCTTCCGTTCTCGGACGTTGGCAGCGACTCTCCGCGCTTTGGACCTCTTTGGCCGAGTACGGCTCTTAACTGCTTTGACGTCCTCCGTGTCGCTTGGGCCGGATGACATTGAGCGCTCTGAACGAAGCTTTCCTGGGCTTTCGTCTTCACAGTCGTCATCCTGACCCAAAGGACAATCTTCCATCTCATCCTCTGAAACTTCAGATTCTGTGCTGGTGCTGGCCAAACTCATTGTTGACTTTTGTGTACTTCAAAACACAGATCTTGGCTTTGGTATGAGAGATGAGAACTCTTACGGGTCCGTGTGAACTACAAACAGCTTTTTTTGCAAAACATCCGCATGTTGAGATCTTCTCCTCACCTACCAGTTCAGATCTGTCAGTCTCAGAGAGGGTGAGAGGGGTTTTTAAACGCAATCTGTAGATGTGTCACGTAAGCAAAGGTGTATTCTGTGTTTACAAGTGCCCTCCAGGCAAGCGTAGACATCAGTCAACAGGCTTTGACACACCTCCTCAACAGACAGGATCTGATCTTTCCCACTGTACCATGCCGAAAACGAGGAATGACAATTGCAGAGTTGACAGATGCGGATAACTATGCGGTGTGTGAAAATGAGGCGTTTTATGTTTGGTTTTGACGCTTGGACAGTTAAGTATTGATATTGCATTGCATGATGATTCTTCCTTGTAAATATTATGGAATCATTCATTATCGTAAAATGGAAAAACAACTCTCAGAGGGATACACTCTTAAAAATAAAGGTTCATTATTTGCATATCATGTCTGATGAAGGGCTTGTGGCCCGAAACGTTACATGTACATGTGGTGAGCAAATATAAAATTTTTGTAGGAGCATCTTCTGGTGTGCGGACCAGAAGATGCTATTTTTTGCTTCAACTTCATTGCCCAGCACCCAGCTTTATTGTTTTGGATGTGCGTGCTATACCTCTCAACTCATTATTTGCATATCCCTGAGGAAACTTTGACATACTTATTTGCTTTCCATTGCACAAAAGGCTTTTTATATATTAAAAATAAAAAAGATAGTTGGATTATTAAAATGTTCTTCACAGATAAAATATGCTAGGAGTAGTTCACTTAAAAAAAAAAAAAAAAAAACTTTTACAGATTATTTACTCACCCCATGTCATCCAAGATGTCCATGTCATTCTTTCTTCAGTCGGAAAGAAATTAAAGTTTTTGATGAAAAAAATTCCAGCATTTTTCTCCATATAATGCACTTCAATGGGAACCAAATGGTTCAAGGTCCAAAGACAGTTTCAGTGCAAACTGCAAAGTGTTCAAAGGGCTTTAAACGATTCCACATGATGAATAAGGGTCTTATATAGCGAAGCGGTCGCTCATTTAAAAAAATAAATAAAGTTTAAGTTTTATAAGCTCAAATCATTGCTTTGCTCTGTTCTGTGATGCACGTTTGTGACTCTCCTGTTCGAACTCGTTTATCAAAATGAACAAATCTTTTTTCGTGTCATTTGGTTGCATTTGAGCTTAAAAAAACGTAAACTTTTTGAGGGTTTTTTTTGCTTGATAAGACCCTTATTCATCGTCTGGAATCGTTTAAAGCCCTTTTAACAGTTTGCAGTTTGCACTGAAACTGTCTTTTGGACCTTGAACCATTTGGTTACCAGTAAAGTGCATTATATGGAGAAAAATCCTGGAATGTTTTCATCAAAAACCTTAATTTCTTTTCGAACTGGAGAAAGAAAGACGTGGACATCTTGGATGACATGGTGTGAATTATCAGCAAAAGTTTTAAGTGAACTACTGCTTTAATTTTTATTATCCATTAATAAAAATGTATGTATGACAGTAGGGTTTGCAAATTAAGACAACATATTTGAGAAAACTACATCTTTTGGAAAAAGGGTTCTAATAAGAACCGTTCTAAAGGGTTCTAAAGTTACCGTTTAAAAGTTCAAATCTAGAGAGAGTGTTGACAGTATTTATGAGCTTGAGAAAACCAGTCAAATAATTTCTTGACAGTTTTACAGATATTAAAAACAAAAGGGCAGGAATAAAGAACCCCAATCCCCAACACAAAAAAAAACAAAACATTTCAGCATAAAAGGGTTCTTCAACAGAAAATGGTTCGAAATAGAACTACAATACAAGTAAAGAACCTCTACAGAAGACAATGTGACTGTGCTGAGAAGCCTGCAGTATAGAATTCCCAATTCTGAACCATTTAAACATTGATCATTCATAATGCATGACACCAGAGTAAAAGAATTTCATTGCTAGTTTTCCTTCACCTTTATCCAGATGATTGTCTAAGCCGTGTCTTGGGTGTTGAGAGAAAAATGGGAACATTTATGACAAATTACAGCTTTATCAGATAAGCCTCTTTTACCAATTTGCCTTTACACCTCTTTTCTGCCAGAGGGATGGAAAAACACTTATCATGTGTCACATAAACTCTGTATCTCTGTATGGTCACAATTAGCTGTTGTGTATTAAGCGATTACTGGCTTTCCTGGGCTGCAACGAGGGACAGTGTAATTTGGTTGTCTGCAGAGTCATAAATCTGATGTGCGCTTCCTACGGGCAAGAACAGACAGTAGCCACCTCACTTCAAAGCTGGGGAAAAGGAACACAGATATTTTACAATTATTACCTGTGATGACTGTGAGTTAAGGGCTTTGGTGCCATTGCCTTTTTTATTCTCACTCACAAACGGTTTGAGTATCCCCTACTTGAACTCTCTGGTTTGTTCTGTTTGGTCTCATTCATGAAACATTCGTAAATATATGAGTAAATATGAGAGTGATTTGCGTGTAAAGAGATCTTCCCGAAACTCTTCTCCTGATTCACAAATACTTTGTAAACGTCAGATGTGATAGTGAAATGTGTGTGTGTGTGTTACCAGTCGTAAATGGGATGCGCGTGCACGTTCATTCTCAATTACCATAAATCCCGCCCATTATATTAGACTGACAACTATATATAGGCATATAATAACATAAATGCGAATGAAAAAGAAAGATTTCTCGGATGCAGAAATTGAAGTTTTATTATCAGAAGTTCATTCAAAACGCCACTTTTATTTTCAAGCGTATATAGTGGCCTATCAGGTCCTAAAAAAGAAAGCTTGGCAGCATATTACAGATGCAGTTAATGGAGTTTCATCTGTTAATCGAACAGTCCCAGAAGTGAGAAGAAAATGGTTCGACATTAAGCTTGACAGCAAAAAAACAAATGAGTTAAAAAATCGTATTCAAACTGGAGAAGGACCACCATCGATCACCAGATCTGCTATTACTTATGAAAGATTGTTTCCGCCATAGAATGAAAAATAAAAAAGGTAATTGCGACTTTTTATCTCACAATTTTGACTTTTTTCTCACAATTGCGAGTTTACATCTCGCAATTCTGACTTTATTTCTCAGAATTGCGAGATATAAATTCAGAATTGCGTGACATAGTCGCAATTGCGTGATATAAAGTCACAAATGCATGATAGGCTATAAAGTAAGAATTGTGAGATTTAAACTATTCTGAGGGGTTAGGGGAAAGTTAGGATTTTTCCCCCCTTAGAATTAGCCAGAACCACTTTACACACGATTTACACAAAAATTCGTTCTGCTCGTGTTTCATGAATGAGACCCCTAGTTTGTACTGAAAGTGGAAATAGTGAAATTTGAACTAACTTATCATTCAGTATTTTGACCTATTTTAAAACCATCCAACTTTTTGATCCCTAGAGGTATTGACATTTTAATTTACAGTCCCACGATTGCACAAATCAATACATGTTTGTTGATAATGAACTATTACAAAACCGCAATCATCTAAGGAAGCCCCTTGACAGGCCGGTCATAATGGCCAAACGCCCCATCTTCTCTTGGGCTGTGTCTATTTTACAGATAACAAGCCTCCAGTCAAACCAATGGCCCAAGAATGCCATCTCAGCTCAGATCATATCAGCAGTGGGTGGTGGTGCAATAACCTTTAAACAAGAAACAAGGCACCATTTCGGACATTGCTTCCTTCCTGTCCAGCTTTTACTGCCTATTATGACTTCAGCCATCTAGGTTTAAGGGTTGACTGTCATTTTACAAACAATACAATAGATTAGCTCATATTAGACCAAAACTACTGTTTTCCAACTAAATTTTTATAGCACAATATTAGCAGAACAATTACCTGTACCAATTCAAACATTCATCAAGACCAATCTTATTGCACCTTAATCTGCATTGGAAAAAATATACAAATTGCACCTGAAGTTATACAAACTGTTCTCATGTAAATGCATCTCTATAACACGCATGTGTATTGTCGTGTAATATATACGCGAAAATGAGTTTTTACGTGCATATGAGATGCAGTTTTTGTCGTGCAATTGATACGCAGTTCATTTGCGTATAATACACACGCACCCCACACCACTAATTCTAGCAAGCATCTAATACACACGCACCCCACCCCACACCTAAACTTAACCTAACCAACCAATGCGTATCATATGCACGTAAAAACTCACTTTAGCGTATATATTACACGACAATACACATGCGTGCTATAAAGACACATTTGGTGTGATCGGGTTGCGCTGAGAGGGGTTAGTCGTAAAACTACTGTTTTTGGCCAGTAGATGTGTTGACTTGATGCCTCTTCATGGGCGTGGGGTGTTTTCCAGATATGCAGTGAAAGGCAAATTGGTTTGTGTTAGTGGAAAATATAGTTGGTTAAGTAGGAATTACAACATCCTCTTCCTTTTCTTGTTGTGCAATTATAATCCAAAAGGCAGGTTTGTTTAAACACAGGGCTCTGTATTGTGTCATACTGCATTTGCTCTATAATTTGAAATTAGTTGTAAAATCCCTCAACCTTTTTCATTTTAATTATAGGCTGCTTTGGGATTTTACATTCGAACAGGAATAAAATCAATGAGAATTTGGGTGTTGGACAGCTCTGTTGACCTGGTTGACAAACAGTAATAACACTTTTGGGTAAAAACACCAAGCCAGACAGAGGGAGCGTGGGAATGTCCGTGTAATTGCTTTTGGCGCTTTTTCTCAATGGTTATGTGAGAAAAAATTAGGGGTCATGAACACAGAAAGGAGAGACTCGAAGTACTTCGTAATTAAGGGGTTTGTTTGCAAGGTTTGGAAACTAAAACACTCAAAATAACTGGATTTTTTCCTTTGCAGGTAATACTTGAAATAACAATCATAGACCTCTAAAATGCTTATTGAATTTAAAAAGTCCACTTTTTCTCCTGATGTCTAAACTGTCAGCCAACAAGTCATTTATAAATGGAAACTGCTTTGAACTGTTGATGGTCGAGTCAAAGGTTAAAGAGCACCCTTGAGCTGGACACTTAACCTGAACTGCCCCTTAAAACAATAAGAATGGATTCCCAGCTCATCAAATCCATTAGCAAAGCAGGTTGGGGTATATTCAGAACTGAATTGAGAACGACTTTTAAATTGAATTAAGTTAGCAAACAGGACACAGAATATAATTTAAACATACAATATATTACCTGTATTAACTGTCTAAATGCTGGAATGAAAAAAAGCCCCAAAATTTAAAGGTTTAAAGACTTTATAAACAGATAGATCAATACTTTTTAACCATCATCCATTAAAGGGATAGTTTACTTTGAAATAAATTTTTGATATGTTTTATACCTCAAGTGCATCCGAGATGTATGTCTTTGTTTCCACAGTATTTTCAATTTTGATATTTTTAGGTCAAACCGTTCTTGTCTGTCAGTCATATAATGGAGGTTTATGGGGCCCACCCTGGGTTCACCTCTAACAACATGCACAAGAGGTTACAAGAGGTAAAAACGATATAAATACTGTTCGTTTTCTCACACAAACCGCCCGTTTCGTGTCTTAGGCCATCAATGTGTACTCGAGAAATTAAATCATGTTTAATTTGGACTTCGTTGCATGCTCTTTGAGGTGGACCCCATATACCTCCATTATATGACTGACAGACAAGAACGGTTTGACCTAAAAATATCAAAATTGAAAATACTGTTGAAACAAAGACACATTCATCTTGGATGCTGTTGAGGTAAGCTAAAAGATATCAAAAATTAATTTCAAAGTGAACTATCCCTTTAAGTTTACGAATTTCCTTTAATCCTAAAACAGGACACAAACACAATGCAATGCGAAATTCAAAATACGGTGTTCAATTCAACTCAAGCAACAAAAACAACAACAAAAAACTCAAATTAAAAAACGGAGACCATATTTCAGTTCTGAATTTTTCACAACCGTGTAGTGAAGCAGTATTTGCACCAGTTCACAAAATAAATGTGCGTTTCATTTTCTTTACAACTTTGAATTTAAATTTAGTCAGTTGTTCCACACCATGACTCCACAACCAACACTGTGTGATTAATTTGTAATGGAAACATTTGTGCACTTAAATCACATACTGCCCCAGACTAACTGATGTAGTCCGACACATAAACACTAGTGATTTACAAGAATTGTTGGCAGATTAATTGTCTTGCACTGTGAACTTCAAGCATGCTCTTAAAACCCATCCCCATATATATATTTTTTTTAACGAATGGTTAGACACTAGTAATTATCAGTCGCCATGTATAAATCAAGGTCCTTTTAGATAGCCGTGCACTTGCTGGGAGAACTAGAGATAGCTCGGCCATGAATTGTGAATTGTCTAAAGATTTGTAAATCTTAAGTCTGAAGTTAAATAATGAGAAGCTGCTTTCTGGTAGTTATTAGAAGACAGTGGCACAATTATTTGGATACATGGTTTTAAAGGGGTGGTGAGGCTTGAGAAATATGCAGGGAAATTAGAGGTCCACACGGAAAACATGAATTTGTTACAACATTCTTTGGAAAAAATGTTAAGCTGTATGTCACTGTAGGCTACTGGCCACTAATGCTTTAATAAAAGTGCTAGTATTTGTGCTATTTATTTTTTTATTCATGCCTTTCACAACCAGTGTTGATATTAAAAAACAACAACATGAAAACATTTTGTTAACTGACAGGGAGTAAAATAAAAATTGTGACTAAAAATAAAAAAGCTGTGGTAAAATACAGGAGCTCTCTGGTCACTTTTGACCAGAAAATGTTCTGTTTAAAAAAAAAATAAAAAAAAATCACAGCTTCATCGGAATGGTACGAAACTTGGAGACTTTTATGGCATTGAGGGCATGATTCAAGTGGTCGTAAAAATAAAAGTCACACTTGTGCTCTTCGGTCAAAAATTACCAAGCATAGGAAATGAATGGGAAATCGACAAAAACACAATAATTCTCCAACAAATCAGCCACAATGCAGAAAAAAAAGTGCTCAGCAATGAAGAGGTGAAACTCTAAAACATCAATAGTGGAAAAGAGATAAACCCACTCACACACACACACACACACACACAATTCTAAACACAAATGAACTGGTAGAGCTATTCCCATACAGCAAAATTGAGTCAGAAGACTGAAATGAGATCATCCGGATTGATTGAGCTGTGATGAACCTTTCCTGTTAAAAGAAAATCGAAATTATTTATTGAATTTTAATGTTACGTGTAACAAAATGCTTTCTCTGTGTTAATGTTTGACTGTAGTAATAAAATAATGCAAAAAACATAAAATTTTTGTATACAATGTATACACATTTGAATGCATTCAAATCCATATCTTAAAAGTAAGTCATTTTGTCCAAAAACTACTAGAGAATTCACAAGCCTCTCCATATAGAGCTATACTGGCATCTAGCGGTAACACCATTAAATAACATGTTTTATTTTATTTTCTACCAACAGATGGTGCTAATCTGAACTTCAAAAATTGGATGTTGAAAGCTCTAGTCTTAATCTGAAATTTTGCATAAAAGGGTTAGTTCACCCAAAAAATGCCATCATCTTTAGAATATTGTCTTTGAACTTCTGGTTTCCCGGCTCCGCTCTTGTATATTTCTATGGCATCGCTGTCGAGGAATAATTAGCTGGTGAAGTGGATTTACTTATTGTAGAGTTAACAAAAGTTATCATGAGCATTGTAATGCTTAACATAAGCATTGTACAGCAGATGATGTCGACCGGGACATTTTTTACTAGCAGTTCTTTCATACCTGAGATCGCTGTCAAAATACAGACCGGAAGGCAAAAGACAACGAGCGCAGCACTGAAAGAGGGTGGGGCTACATAAGTCTGTGACGTCATGCAACTGCGTTGCCATGGCGCAAAATGCAAATGGAGGGCAGGAAGTGATTTACTCTATTTAGAAAGCACTATAACCATAACAAACTCAAAATGCCTGTGTTTTGAGTCATTTTTGGTTTCTTGAATCGATCAAACCACAAGGAGTTTTTATTGTGTACCAAAAGTCATTGTTCATAAGGGGGAAAATGCAAGAAATTGATCGAAAAACTCTGTAAAAACGGCTTGCAAACCTACATCTGCAGTCGGGAGGAGCCGAATGGGATAATGCTTGTGTGTGTAACGTTAGTGATCACTTCGTCAAAGGTGAGTTAATACAACTTAAGTGACTGTTTTTGTAACGTGTAACGTTTCTGAACTTTGTAAAGTCAAAGTATGTCTGTCAGACAAGGTAGTTGCTGATATCCACAGCCTCGATGTATAACATTTCAATTCAGTTAAAAAATCGCTGGTAACACTTT
The DNA here is from genome assembly GCA_030378365.1 of Hybognathus amarus. Lineage (NCBI taxonomy): Eukaryota > Metazoa > Chordata > Actinopteri > Cypriniformes > Leuciscidae > Hybognathus > Hybognathus amarus. The sequence continues at coordinate 244,819 of JAQIUQ010007283.1, read as the reverse complement.
ACAATACGTGTGCACTAATAAGCATTAATTCATGCTTAACTAATGCACAGATAATACTGAATTAATGTGTTACTTATGATTATCTAAGCTATTCATTAATGATTACCACATTAGGAACTAATTAAGAGTATGTAAGGTTAATGTATTAGTTCATACATGAATTGTTATTAATTAAATATGTAATTGTGGATTAATTCCATAATAACTCATTTTTTTAACTAATACTGTTAATTAATATGTTAATTACCAGAATAAGCCAAAGCCTTGTATTTCAACTTCCAGATAATATGACAGGTACACTAATATGCATTAATACATGATTAATTAATTAATTGTTAATGCAAATTCATGTGCAAATTACTACAATTACTAAATTACTAGTTAATAATGATGTGCCTCAACAAGTAAAGTCATAACATAATGATACCTTTGCAAATCATTAGCTAATGATTAATTAAGGCAGACAACTGGAAGTTGAAGTGCATAGCTATGACTAATTGTGGTAATTAACACATTAATTTACACTATTAGTTAATAAAATAAGTTATTAAGGAATTAATACACAATGACACAGTGAATTAATAGCAATTCATGTATTACTTAATGTATTAATCATATAGACACTTTATTAGTTGCTGATGCAGTAATCATTAATTAATGGTTTAGTTCTTCATTAGTTATACATTAACTAATGATTATCTGTGCATTAGTTAAGCATGAATTAATGCATATTAGTGCACACGTATTGTGTAAGTGTTACCTAAATTCGCTTCACTTCATAATGTAAGGATCACGTCCAACATATGTTTGATTTTTTTATTTCTTTCTCTGTAATAGCGTGTAAAGTAGTACAATATGGACTTCTCTCCATCTCGTCCATTGCGCTCATTCACTCCCTGCCCTCCATCTGAATTCCGCTGTCATCATAATCACGTGACTCAAACCCAGCTATTGGCCGCTGGAGCCGCCATAGTGCAGAGGGCAACTTTCTCATACTTTTATAGCGAGAATTGAAAAAAATGCCTGTTTAGTGTGCTGCTTGGGGCCGCATAAATCACCCACACAATTGAAAATAATTTCTGAAGATGTATTTTGGTCAGATATAGTAAGCAATTGTAACTTCCAGAGGACAAAAGCCCGGAATTTAAAAATACTGTTATTGTGTCACAAAATGTAGTTTCAATGGGCTCTATGCACGGTGGTATTTCCAGTGAAGGTTTAAGGATGCTCTGATAACTTCCGCCGATCGTAGAGTCCAATGCAATAGCGAGAATTTATATTGAATTTTATAATTCGTCTTGTGTAGCCTATATCTTAGGTCTCACTAAAAGAGACAGGGTTGTGACATTTTATTTTATATAGCCTATGTATTCATATTTTAAATATATAAATTATTTTATATATACATTCTCTTTACTGTGTAGACCTATATAAAATAAAATTACACACATTTTTTGTTAAATGTCAGTTTAATGATCAATATAATCATGTTTCATATTGCCTATATTATTCTACAATAGTTATTACATTGTATTTGCTGTTCTTCTTATTATTGTGATATTATACCACTTGCAATTATCAATCTATTACTGCTGTTAAATTATTGTACTATTCATAGTCACTATTTAACTTATTATTTTAATTGTCTTATATACTGTAATTGATATGTCTTATTCAATTGCTATTATTATAGTAGTATAGCCTACATTAACTAAATGCATTATTATTAATATTTGTATTATTGATATTATATAATTATACGATTCATTGCTATTTTATTTACCGAATACTGTTTGTTTATTTTATTGACTAAACTATTTACTTTTACTTCTCGTTTTATCTTATATTTACTTTTTGCATTGCACTGTAGCCGTATATCATGTGTATTACCATAAAGGATCCATCAGTTATCTTTGTTATTGCTGAAATGGGATGAATAACAGAAAATGCTGTTTCAACATTAAAAAAGCTTTATTCAATTTAATGTAAAAATTTAATTATATCTTCACTCTTATCCAAGAATAAAAAGCCAGATAGCCTACATGACAACCCTGAGCTTTGACAATTCCTTATATATATTTTTTTTTTATATAAGTCTATCGAGATTTTAAATAACTTGAGATGTCTTAATTTTATTGTGAATGGGTCTGAAATTAAAGATGAGGTGTTCACCCTGCTGAGGGGGATGTGATCAAAGCCTGGACTGGAGCAAAAGCGCGTTTCTCTCTTGCACTTAAGCGTACTGTCATTACTCCAATTCTGATTCATTCCTGGGTTTTACAGTCCCACGCATGGGAAAACCTGTCTTCAGTGTTCAGTCAATTTTAAACGTTATTCTAAAGTCTGTATATATAATATATTAGAGCTGTCAGTTAAACGCGTTATTAACGGCGTTAACGCAAACCCATTTTAACGGCGTTAATTTTTTTATCGCGCGATTAACGGTCTTTTTGTCCTAGCAAACTTTGTAGTTTTTTCACATACTTTTGCAACAGGACGCGGCATGCGTCCCTGATCCATTTCAGCGTCTCGCGCTCGTCATCCATCTCAAGCCCGGCCCGCAAGCCCAAACGAGTGCTGCGGCGTGCCTGTTGTTTTGTTTCCGGTCTAGCTGAGATCGCTGCGCTTTGGTCGAGAAGCAACGAAACGTCTCTCGCGCGGCGCAAGCCATTGAAATGAATGGGTTTCAGAGCGCAGCATCGAGGGACGTTTTGTGCCGCGCACACTCGTTTCAGCTTGCGAGCCGGCCAAAATAGTAACGTTATGTTTTGAGTGGATGACGAGCGCGAGACGCCGAAATGGATGCCAATGAGATTCTGAATGTAAAGTTTACTTTCTGATAAAGTTGCCAAATTGTCCCATTTACAAGACCAAAGCGATCTGTATGTTTTGTCATTATGAACTGAGCTATCATCATCGCAGCACGTCCAAGCCTGAAACACCACTTGATGATGGCCAAGCAAACACACACACACACACAAACACAGATGATGCAAATTCTCCACCCCCGTCACTATCAGGACCTCGTCAGTATTTCTTTCACCCTTTTATTGATGGACAGTGTTGCATTGTGTGAGAGATTATTTAGGCTATATATGTTAGAGTGAAATTGAACACTATTCCAATGTTATTTTCAATAATAATAATTAAAAAAAAAACATTTGCACTAAACAAGCCAATCCACTTTTCCATGTTGATAAGAGCATTAAAATGAGAAAAAAATGTAACAAAAAGAAATCAAAAGACATTAAGAATAGATAAAAATGTGCGATTAATCGCGAAGTTAACTATGGCATTAATGCGATTAATCGCGATTAAATATTTTAATCGTCTGACAGCACTAATATATATATATATATATCACAAACGTCTGATTTTATAATACTACCTTTTTACAGTCTATGAATACTACATGTAATGGTTTGGAAAGTATTCTACACGTTTAATAAATGTTCAAGCATGCCCTTGCTTTGACAAGTAAACAGCAGTAGGCCTATGGCAAAGCGCACCCAGGTAAAAAGAAAAAAAGGTAAAGAAAGTTACAGAAAACAACTTTACAAACAATTTTAATTTGCCAACAGTTAATAATAATAAATAAACTTGAATGACATGCAAATTGGATAAGAATCAAGTGAAATAAAAACATGTTGTTTTGTGTCAGGCCATCACTCCATTTCATCATCTGCTTCCTCCGTCTTTTTGTCAGTCTGTGTCTGGCGTGATTGAACTTCTCCCCAGTTGTTCCATGAAACCCTGCAAAGCACGGTAAAGCCGTCAAGTGATAAATAGGGTTGTTTCTTCTTTGGGTTGAAAAGGTACGCAATAATTAGTTGACCCATTTAAGACAGAATTTGTATGCAATCCTTACCAGCACTGTAGTGCATACACTGACCAACTCTTCTGACCACTGGAAGTTTTTGAATGAAGAACTCCCGGCTACTTTCCGGGGCCACAAAACTGTGCGTTTTTACATGAAAAAATGATTTGCGTTTCAAAGCTTGATTAATTTACCACACAAAAAACATGCCGGTCAAAATTCATACCTCAGTTTTAATGCGGCACTATTTTCTATCCATTTCTATCAATCCGCGCTGCCGCAAACATCAACAGTGCGCACGTTACGATCAGCTGTTCCATAGTGTTTACACAATCGATTGACAACTAGGTAAAAAGTATTAAATTAACAATGGTGCGAACTTGTAGATTCACAGGCTGTGACCACAAGGATATGCCGGGATCAAAGTTCAGACCTTCGTGTGTGTAGTGCTCACTTGAGCCGAAGATGGTTACATCCCCAACCAAGGAGGAAAAGGGAAAAAAAAGATTTTAAGGAGTTTTGCTGTAGCTACCAGTACCACGGGTAAGCTCTATTTACTGAACTTTATGAACCCATGTCTAAAGAGTCCTCCGAACTCTTAGCGCTTTTGGCGCTTTCACCGAAAAGAGTTTACCTTACTTCCGGTCTTGGCGGCCATTTTTTGTGAAATAGACCTATTCCTGAAGCTTCAAGAAACATCATAATTATTCCTTTACATTACAAACAAAAGCCTTGCATGGCTTCCAACCTTTCTTAGTTTGTTTTGATATGCTTGTTTATTCAGGGGGTTCCCAAACTATATGCTATCGCTGCAGGCGCATGTAACAGTGTAATGGAAATGTCTGGGACCTCCTTGGCCCTCCATTGAAGCCCTTGTAAAAAAGTACAACAGTACATTGTTGACACATGCCTCTCTGATCTGCATTCGCCCTTGTAAGTTGGCATGGTTGCCTTAGGTTTGATGAGGTTGTGTTAAAGATGGGTGTTGTGTCTTGTCAGGGGAGGATGGGCTGATCTTTCTTCGTTCCCTGACTCACCATCCACAGCACTGGCTTGTGCTCCATCTACAGATGTAAAAGTAATAAGTGGCCCAGAAAAATGAATCACTTCCAGACGGAGTTAGAAAAAGGAACCAATCCAAACTCAATAAACAAGCTTTATTCAGTCTTCTACCAAGACAGAGCTTATGATTTTTTTAAAGGCATTATGCACAAGCACAAGACATTACATCTATACTCTTAGAAAATACTTTTATCCAAACAGAGGGTATGCGCTTACGCCACCGTCCGGTTACGTGCCTGCTGTTTCTCTACGTGAGTGGCAAAACGACTGAGCGGCTGTCTATGTTCTTCAGGCGTGAATGCCCGCAAAAAACAAACACAACACATATAAAGTGGGAAAGAGCTTTGCGAATTGACTGTACAACTAGATTTGACAAAAAATCGGAGGTATATTTTTACAGACTGTGATAGAAAAGAGGAGCAAATGGATCGCTGCAATTCACAGAAACAACTGGACTCCAGTCAGCGAAAGGTGGATCTGCAGTTACATATTTGTGTCAATATGCTGAATTTAGCTGTAAAACCATATCCATATATTTTGTATTGTTATATACTGTATATTAGCAACTCATCGTTTAAATATTTATCATTGCATATTCTGCATTATTGGATGTTTTTTTATAAACACTGACAAAAAAAAAAGTTTAATGGCTGGACGATTATGATGATATATAGGCATATAACACTGATAAAAGTGATCACCCGGATTTAGACCTATATTGTATTTATATAAAGCGTTCACAGGCAAATTTGCTTTATGTTTACCGTCTATATTGCTTTTATTTCCTCTGTGTCGAAATCAGGCAAACATAAATGTCAGGCAACACGATTCCTGGCTGCATGTCAATATCCATGAATCACTGGATCTTTAGTAAGTTGTAAGGAACACTATATTGAGTCCAACATTTAGTTTAAATTGATAAAATTGTTTGTTTTAGTCGCATTTTCGCAGTTTCCCCTATTAAATCCAGTCACGCAGCAGATCTTTTGCCACTCAGTCAGGCTGAGGGGGTTGTTCAGGCGGGAAAGTGATGTCAATGCATTCCCTCTATTGCTTAAACACAATTCGTCAACAATTTATGTAATATAATGCCAGATTTATTAGACAACTATTATGAAGCAAGCTAGAGAAGAAGAGAAATGCAGAGAAGAAACAAAAGTGCTGTTTGTGTGTAATACCCTATCTCTTTCTAACAAGCCTTATTTTTTTTATAACGTTCTGCTATAAAATGAAATCTTGCTCATCAAAATAAATGTGCTTGAAGACAATACTAGCAGGATTGAGATTCAGTCAGTACTGCTATATTTGTGATGGGCTTGTCTCCATGGTGACAGTCAGCGGGTGCAAGAGTCAAACTGGCTTTTCACAGCCTGCACCTCATTTTTTCCACATTTAACATCAAGTAAACAACCCTAATGATTTCCCTTTCAGGTTTACCAAAGCGAGCGCATTCATGTCAGACTACAAAAAGTCTTCACAACATGCCACAGACATTAGCATTATATAATCATGTTTGCATGGGTTCATACTGTAGCAAATGCTTAATATTCACATTTGTTTTTGAGAAGGTTCCAGAATTCAGATGAAAGCGTGTTGACAAGACACAGGGAATATGAAATCACTTGTGGCCTTTCAGGGTTATGCCATGCTCAAGGCTAGTCACCCTGATACCTGTATAACAGCATGACAGAGACAGAGGACTAGCATTATTTCAGCCAGCTCTCTGCAATTAAAAGAGCCAGTCTTTCACTCAAAGGTTTGCTAGATCGCTAGATTAATAGAGCCGAGTTTTGTGATTTATGCCCTGGCTGGAGTCTGTTTTGACAGAACCTAAAATGCGATGACATTGCCTGTAGGTAATACTTGTTATGGTCTAGGAATGTAAGCCGTAACCTTTTTCTCATGGATTCAGACTGCCCTGAAGATATATTTTAGTTAAGTTTAAAACAATTGTACCTATACCTAAAACATTTCATATTTGAACATTTTTTGTTGTTTGTTAAAGTTGTGCATTATGTTTTCTTTGAAACTTATAAAACACATAACCTATTATTTTCAGCTGGGATAGTCCAAGAGACATTCCGACAAGCTCAGCCATAAAATAGTTTTTTGAATAGACTATTAAAGTCACATCAGTGTCTGGAGTATTTTGTTTAAAGGTCTTGCCAATGCCATGATTACACAAACAGTACAGGAGGGCAAGAGAGAATGTTTAACCTAAACATGTAAAAGAAGTGAAAATACAGTTTACAGAGATTACTGAAAGGAATGGTTTATTTTGGTTTCACCTTAGAGAGGAACTTACAATGTAACATTTTTATTGCTTTTGCACAAGTACTAAACAGTGCAGGAGTTCCAAATGTTCCCAGGTGAGTTCACAGAGGCTGTTGTCCATGTCAGTCCTGATAAATCCTGACCTCATCAAAGGATTTGGACATCCTGAACAAAGTTAAGGAATTTTATATTTATTATTATTATTATTATTACTTTATTATAATGACAACAGGTTCAAAAATTTTAATGTATATTTATATATATATATATATATATATATATATATATATATATATATATGAATATACTGAATATGTATATATATGTATGTATGTACTGTATGTTTGTATGTATGTATATACTGTATATGACTACACTAAAAATACCGATTGTCTTAACAGTGTTTGTCTGCCCCCCTCTGGTTAATTTGTTAATTTCAGAGAATGCATGAAATGCAGGCTTGTAATATGGAAAAAGCATATACACTACAATTTATTATAAAGTAAATTGTAAGACCTGAACTTAAGGTTACTTTGATGGTGCACTACAGTTTAAAAATTGTGGTCGGTAAGATTTTTTTAAAATGTCTCTTATTCTGCACCTGCATTTGTTCAAAAAACAGTAAAAATCATTAATATTGAGAAAAAATATTACAATTTTAAATAATGTATAGACCTTATGTAGCCCCGCCCCTTTTCAGTGCTGCGCTCGTTGTCTTTTGCCTTCCGGTTTGTATTTTCACAGCGATCTTTCATAGGCGTGAATGAACTGCTCGTAAGAAATCTCGGTCTGACATTTGTTAAGACATCTGCTTTACAATGCTTATGATAAACATTACAATGCTCATGATAACTTTTGTTAAATCTACAATAAGTAAATCCACTTCTATAGAAATAGCTTGTTTTCACGTGACGTCACGACACTGCGTTGCCATGGCGCGAAGATCAGATGGAGGGCAGGAAGTGAATTTCTATATTAGGAAGCACTATAACACACTCAAATGCCTATGTTTTGCGTCGTTTATGGTTGCTCAAATCGATCAAACCACAAAGATTTTTTTATTGTGTGCCAAAAGTTGTTGTTCATAAGGGGGAAAATACAAGAAATTGACAGAAAAACACCGGTAAAAAATGCCTTGTAAACCTGAATTTGCGCTGCGGAGGAGCCGAATGGGAAAATGCCCGTGTTTGTACAGTGTGCAGTGATCACTTTGTCAATGTGAGTTAATACATTATTTATGTGGCTTATAATTACATTATTCAGGTGTTTAAATACACTTATGTGGCTGTTTGTGTACGTGTCAGTTTCTGAACTTTGTAAAGTCAAAGCATGTCTGTAAAGCCCTATTCGCACGGGATTAGTATTATCTGGTGACCTGTAGTAATTTGTAATAATTGCGGAGTTTGTCTGTGATCTTAATCCTGTGCGAATCGGCCATGTCTGTAATTTGTAAAGTAATAATTCCCCCGCAAATTACCTACTATATTTCGCTGAACACCGAGGTCCTGTGATAATATTAGTCCCGTGCGAAGTCGACATCTCTGTGATTTGGCCGGATCATATATCATTTTTTCAAGGTTTTTGTTTCATCTGCGCCTTTTTATCCATCTTTCGCGGATAATAGAGGCTGAGTTGGAGTGTTTTAATAGTATTTTGGGTGCGGGGTCATATCGCTAGTACAACTAACTCAATCAATACAATTTGCAGAAAGAGAAAGCTGAAAACCATAAGAGCAAAAACAAAAAGAACGATTAGATCACAGGCTTCGCTGTATCCCGTGCAATGCGCCACACAAAATTCAGATGTGGGTGGGCAATTTCAAATTCACATGTGGTCCCCAGGTAATACTAATCCCGTGCGAATAGGGCTTTAGTTGCTGATATCTACAGCCTCGAGGGCAGGCAAATCTCTCAATTCAGTTGAAAATCGGTCCTCTTCATAACGTAAGGATCACGTCCAACATATGTTTCGATTTTCTGTTTATATATTTCTCTTGTAATAGCGTCTAAAGTAGTACAGTACGGATTTTCCTCCATCTCGTCCATTGCGCTCTTCACTCCTTGCCCTCCACCTGCAGTCCGCGCTAAATACAATCACGTGACTGCAAACCACCTATACAGGGCGCCCGCGAAACCGGAAGTTCAAAGGCAATATTCTGAAGATGACGGCACCTACGTTTCTCTGGTGCATAAGGTCTATAGGCCTATTTTTATATAGGCTATTCTAACATTTCTTATGATTATTTAATACATAATTCTTTAAATAGTTTAATAAGTTAAGAACATCAGATCTGCAATCTACCCCCACTCTGCTGAATGAGAGCTAGTCCAAAGTGCAACATTCTAGAAGGATATCCATGGCTATCTTTGGTTTATTCTATCCCCTTGACCTCTCCAAGTTTAAATAGACATGCAATTGCTTTTGATAAACACTGAATCTGAATCTAAGGTGTCGACCAAACTACCTAATGTACCAAAGTTGTAGGCCTACACACCTTACAACAGTGTTGGTGTTACATTTGTGAACAAATTTGTGCTTAAAATTAATATTTTAAGTTGAATTGTGTAACTTGTGGCCTATGTCGCCCACACACTACATTATTTAAAGGAGCTGTATGTAAGAAATGTATTTCAAATAATCATAAAATGGCCCTGATATGTCACTAGACATTAAGAAATCATGTTCATTTCAAATACTTATATCACAGACCACAGTAGTCCAGCCAGGATATTGTCATTTAAAAAGTGAAGTTGCAGCCCTCAACTGATGTTGATGTTGTCATGTTGTGTTTTGGTCTGATGCTGTCACCCTCCACGATCTACCAATCACAGAGTCAGTAGTGTTGCAGCATCCGGGTTGCCAGCTCTGCTCTAGTTAACACAGCCGCAGATACAGACGTGTCGGATAAAAAAATATTGGATCTGGCAACCTTGAGTCAGGAGGGCGGGGATATACCACTCTATAGTAATTTGAAAGTGATTGCAGTACCAGTGTTGGCCACAATCTTACATACGGCTCCTTTAAGCCATGATTTTACAGTCACCACAGTAGGCTAATTGGAGACTGCGGACAAAAGCCCGAAATTGGGTGTAAATCAGACATGAAAAATTCACACAGGTGATGACCGACAAAAGACCGGTGTGAGGTGTGAAAAGAACAGCAATCCGACAATTTGGAAAAGTCATGTGGTGTATTGGTGGCACTAAGGGGATAGTTCAAAAATGAAATGTCTGTCATTAAATTACCCACGTCGTTCAAAACCCATTAGACTTTCATTCATCTCTGGAACACAAATAAAGATTTTTTTTTATTAAATCTGAGCAATTTATGTCCCTCCATTCACAGATATGCAACTACCACTTAGATTTCAAAAAAGTAAAATTAAAAATAAAAGCATAAATTAGGCTAAATCTGTTTAGTTATAAGAGCCATTCCACCGAAAGGGGACATTTCTGTCACCAGGACATTATATGTAAACAATTGCATGAAAATTAACTCTAAAATACATTTTATTATTACTCAAAATGTCATGCACATTAGGCTAACCACAAATTTAAAACGAATAATTAAAAACATGAATAAAAACGACACAGAACACTAAAAACACAGAACACTCTATCTCTAAAATTTACCATGAAATATGATGACTAAAATCCTTTAGAAATCTTTTTTTTTTGCATTGTTGTGTGACTTTATATCCTATATATATATATATATATATATATATATATATATATATATATATATATATATATATATATATATATATATATATATATATATATATATATATATATATATATATATATATATATATATATAATATAATAAATAAATATTTTAGATGAAATACACATTTTAGTCATGTTCCCGGGTTTTCACTCAGTCCTGTTAGATTACATCCCCCTCTGAAAAACAGAATATTCCACAAGGCACATTTTTAACAGTAAGTTGCATCATCTGGATCTTCTGAAGGAAGGCAAATGGGGCGACTGAGTCACTCCTCTCATTTTCATTTCTGTATATTTGATGAAATTGTAACTATGAATGAGAAGGTCAATCTCAACAGACAGTCTTGTTACCTTAACTTTTTCTTAGATTTAATTTTTATTTTAAAAATATTAACTTTTGGTAAGGCACTAGAAATGGCCCAGTGTCCACACATTTAGCACCTATGTGGCCATATTCCATAGCCTATATTTGATAACTTTTTGCTTAAATACTCAATCCTCTACTTTCAGTCCTGTTACTATTTTTTTTCTTTTTCTAATAAAATAAAATTAACCAAAATACACATTGCTTTAAAAGTGATTTTATTGGCACAAATATTATTTTTTTGATCATATAACCAACAATTTCTTTAAAATAAACACTTTTTTTGTGGGGAAAACAAAATAACTAATTGACATGCTTCTAAACTTGCTTTTTAAGTGACACATGATTTTAGGTAACAGGATTGAGAAAACATGCGTCCATATTCTGCTTAAACCTTGTTAAAAAATTAAACAAAGTTTCCTGAGTTTGACCAATACACATTTTGAATAGTTAAATGTGTAGTATTAGATTCAATGTTGAAAAGGATCAAAAATAAAGTTTATTTTTTAAGAGTTACAACAAGCAAATGTCACCCATTCAGTGGAATGGCTCAAAAAGTGATTGAGTGTTGAAGTGTCAAAGTGGTAGCATAGATTTTTCAAATGAAATTGGACAGCTTTCTGAAAGTCTTCATTTTCATCTTCATTTGTGTTCCGAAGATGAACGAAAATGTCGTTCGGGTTTGGAAAGACATGAGGGTGAATAATTACTGACTTTTCATTTCTTTTTCGGCGAAATGTCCATTTTAAACCCGCCTCTCCACTATTTATATCACTCTCGCATACCATCCATATGCATGACATAGCCTACAACTACAGTGTGCCGCCCCCTAGTGACATTTGCTTGGAACTTTCAAATTGGGCTCATACCTTCGATTAAAATAAATAAATACCAGTTGGTTGTTTGGACTAGCCTGCCTACTTCAAAGTTTATTCACAAAAGATTTCAAAGCATTCACAGCTTAAATTTGGCTTAAATTCAGCATATGCCACACAGCTTCCGTCCCACTGTTCATTGCTAATAAATGACTTCGGTTTGTGGTTTTACAAGAGAAACAGTAAACAAAAGTAAACAACCTAAATTAAATGCACTAACTGAATGAACACATCTCAATTCATCTTATGAGTTGGTCTAGTTCAGAACTAAGAGAGAAAGATGGCAGAAGAATTACTAATGTTAAAAACTATAATATTACCCCTGACGCAATGAATAATTAAACGACTCGCTAATTTAGTCGCCACCCACTGGCAGAAAGGGGCACTAGACAAATAGATTTGACTCTGAGACATTATCAAACTACCCTACAGTGTACAACAGACAGGACTAACTGACACATCACTGACTAAGGTGGTTCATAACCTATAGATATCTCGCTCTGGGGTGATTGCACGAGTTTGCGTGACAGCTTCCTGTGGCCTTGACTGGGAAGCATCCACGCCTTGTATCGCGACGCACAAAACACCGCCCGCCTCTCACTGGCACCCCAAACGCAGGCTGTGATTGGGCAGTGCAAATGTCTCAACTCCCCTCGTCCACCGAGCACCGGTTGAGCACATTCTGTCACTTGCGCTAGCGTTAAATGGAGGAACGTCCCTGCGACGGGGCAATCGGAGTATATATCAGTCATGGAGCAGAGAACGACTCTGATCGATCGAACATATCGGTAAACAATGATCAGAACCACAGTCAGTTCCAGAACGAGAAAACGCAGACGAAGAAAACAGGTTGGTGACCAGCAACTCTCATTGTTTTTCCTCTGACAAGCTTCAACTACATGTCGTGGTATGTTTGTTTACAGTAATACAGCTTGAGTTAAGTCAAACGCGGAGCGTGTTTTGCTGATGGAACTGTTTTAAATAGTTCCATCCAGGTTAGCCGTAAAGCTAACTAGCGTGAAGGGACATTGACCTTGTGCACCGGTCTTTCAGCACGCATTACACATTTCCCTGACTTCTAATTCATTCGCAAACACATCTCTCAGTTTGGTCTGTTTTAAGGGGATTGTGTCCATCAGAGACACAGAATAGCCTGTTAGCTCTATCCTGGTGCTGCCACAGCAACATGAACCGGCTCCTGTGGAATGTTCCTGCTCGTAGCTTAAGCTTGTTCTGTTATTTCCTGTCCGCCATGATGGACGGCTAAATCTCACAAACTTCGCCGCTGCCCGTTTATCGTACAAAACCGAATATTTCGGTGATACAAATCCGGAAACGTAATTAGCTCCGTTAGCCTTTGTAGTCCGAGTGAGCATTAATGGTGTAGGTTTGGCCAGCTTAGCTCGAAACGCGGCCTATTGCTCTTTGACAGTCATGTGAGTGGGCCTGGCAGTGACTGCCTGGGCTCGCGCTCACCGCCGATTCGAACTCGACACCGAGTGGCCTGAATAGAACGCGTCAGAACATTCTATAACTGTCCAAATACAGACGTTCTAAACGTGTAAACAGAGGCAACCGGGAAATCATATACATTAAACGCATAGGCATGTATATTTACAGCATATATTGATAAAATAATTAAATTTGGGTTGTTTTTGTATTAAAGTGCATTTTCTGACCCTGTTTAACCTGTCCTATATGACTGCATGCAACGTCGCGAAAAGCTCATGGCGCCTTGCGACGAAGGCTGCCAACTCTAGAACTCTTACGTTATGTTTTAGATTTCAAACGAAGTGACAAACAGCTGTATTGTGTGTGTCCTTAGTGACCTGTAACTGTAAGCATATTATGTGTTCAAACGCACCGCAAGCGTAACGTTAGCTGGGTTAACTTTTGATATTAAGCCATTTGGTAGGTTCTGCTGGCTATCGTGACATGTTAAAGGTCTCACAGGAGTACACCACTACACATCGTCAAAACTGTTTATATTTGATGGATAAAAACGCCCCGTGTGTGGTATAGCCCCTCTTGAAATATGTCGTTGCAGCTGTCACTTCACAAAATCGTTATAACGTATAAACAATCACAGCTAACGTTACCTGCGGCTAATCACTCAGGCTGCCCACTTAGCATGCTAAGCTAGCTGATGACTTGGCCGGTTTGTTGACCGAATACGCACAGTTAGTCAAGTCGTTCAATCTTAACAGAGTAAAATTGGTCTTTGTAACAAGCTATTAACATAGCTAAACAATTTTGTAAATTATCTCATGGAGTATTAGCGTTGCTGAATGCTGACTGATATGTTGTGATTAAACAACCCACCTCCGCTACTGTGACTTTAACATACATGAGAGCTCACGTCAGGCATGAACTGTATTAAAGGGATTTAAGATGTATTCGGTTCAGTGTTCATTCATTTCGGCATTTTAAGACATGTACACCAATGCTGGGGAACTACCCAAATGACTGAGTACTCCATTTTGACACGTCATACCTCCGGTTAAAAATAGGGCGATGTCAGATTTGAGCCGACCGATGAAAGCACACTTGCATGGACTACTCTCTTCACGCCACATATTTTCCGACTCAAAAAGGACAAATGTCATGCAGTTCTCAAACCTCTTTTTACCTCATTAATGTATAACAACATTTGGGTGTTGCATTGTCCTGCTAACTTGTTGGTCCAACTTGTTTATATAAACTGTACGAAGACATTTTCTTCTGTTTGAATAAATTTGAATCTGTATACCAGGTTGCCAGCCCAGAATGGTATTGTTACTGTCTTAAGTTCCTCAGAGGGCTGCCATAAATAGTTTCCATAAAAATCATGAACTCATGCAGACCTTGCTATACACTTGCCTGACAGAGAAAGAACTTTTTTTTTAGTCCAAGGACCTCCAATATGATGATCCTGTTGCTAAGGACCCCCAATGTATACCTTTTTATTTTGTTTGAAAATAGTAAGCAAGTGAACCCTTATATTGTAGTACATTCATTGTCATGTTGTGTATATTGTTTTCTACAGAACATTCACTTATGTTTCAATCCAAATGTTTTTATCGTGCTTGGACAAAATATTCTATTTCAAAAATAGATTTAATAAACATTGTTCTTTTGAAATTTAATGTTTTCAACATGGATGGTTACTAAAAATGTTTCTTGAGCCACAAATCAGCATATTAGAATGATTTCTGAAGGATCGTGTGACTGAAGTTTGGAGTAAAGATGCTGAAAATTCAGCTTTGCCATCAGAGGAATAAATTGCAGCTTATAAAACAGTTATATTAAATTATAATAATTTATCAAATATTACTGTTTTTGTTGCATATTTGATCCGAGAAATGCAGCCTTGGAGAAAGTAAGATAAATATATCAACCCTGTGTGTATGTGTGAGCGCACTTGATTGTATAAATGGTTTGAAGACTAACATTTGCATAATGACATGTATAACTTAAACATGTTTTATGAAGACACTTCCTGTGTCTTCATAAACCAAATGGCTTTACAAAAACATACTAAATTGTGTTTTTTTGTCATATGCCATATTTTCTGTGATGGGTAGGTTTAGTGTATGGATGCAGTTTGTAAAGTATACAAATAATTACGCCTATGTAGAGTTGCTATAAACCACATATTCGTGTGTGTACATTTTGGAGAGAAAAAAAGAAGATGCAGACCAGATTAAAACCCACTGATCTCTGTTTTCAGTTTAATGGCAGCGGTTTAATTTTGTAAACTAGCTCTGTTCAGAAGATGTGGGATTTATGGCTATCAAATCACAGATATCCCAGCAGTTGAGTCATTTCAAACTGGCTTTAGTTGGAAGTACACTGAATACTGTGCAATGTTGTCCAGTGTGCGTTCCAGGAGTGAGCTTGTCATCTGCCTGACCCTGGCTTGGTTCAACTGAACATACCTAGTCTAAATATTCCTTGGTCTTATGCAAACATTGACTAGACTTGACCTAGATCTGATCTGGATATTTGCCAAAAATGTTGGTTTTGTAGATCAATTGATGCCGTTTTCATGCCACTTGTTTATTGTTTTTATTCTCTTCTCTGTGCAGAAAATGGCAAAATAAATGGAACTCTGAAGGAGGGAGAGGTGACTCCCATTTCCTTTAACCCTGACAGCTCCCTGCACCCTGCAAACGGTAATGGCGACAGACTCCTGCTAGACATCAACTTGAAACAGAAGCCCACTCGACGGGCCTTCACCACTGACTCAACTGGGGACAGAAAAAGTAGAAACACTAGCAGAAACAGAATGGACTTCAAAAATGACAAGTCCTCTGAGTTGAACACACTTGAGGGCAAAAAAGAGGCGTTGGCTTCTCTGAACGGTGTGGTATCGCTCAACTCTCTATCACTTACCAACGGTTACCCTTGCAAACCCGGGGCTGACAATGACGGCAGTGGCTCCGAGAGTGGATACACTACTCCCAAGAAGCGTCGGGCCCAGAGGAATGGCAAATCCATGGACAATGTGACTGCTCCTGCCCAGGGAAAAGCCATGCAGCAGGGCGGCAAACAAGACCACGTAGCTGTGGCACCGGAGTCTGCCTCTGGCTCTCAGGTGGAGAGTGGCAGAGTCGGCTCAAAAGCCGTACCGCATCCAAAAGCCAAGGATCCACCTGCCTCCTCCGCCACCCCACCTCCTCCGGTGGCTGAACTTCAGCGCAAGAACTTGGACAGCAAAGCGGCTGGGAAGCGGTTCGAGGATCGCTCCAGCAAGGTTAAGGTGACTACCTCCACCAAAGAGGACTCATGGACCTTGTTCAAGCCTCCGCCTGTCTTTCCTGTGGACAATAGTAGCGCTAAGATTGTGCCTAAGATCAGTTATGCAAGCAAAGTGAAGGAGAACCTCAATAAGACTGCCCAAGCTGGCGGGGAGGCTCTTACTCCTGCTCCCCAGGTGCCTGGGAGACCACCACAGGTCCCTATGTCTGCGGTGAAAACCATCACCTCTGCTAGCTTTACCAACGGTCCTCTGCCAGGGGAAGGGAATGGCTGTCCTCTGCCTGGCCCCCATTTCAGCTCTGGTCCTCTGCTCAGCGACCCCAGCTGTTGCCGCTGAGAATGTAGCATCTCCCCCTGGTAGCGGCACTACGGTCATCGGAAGTTCCATCACCTCTGTGGCTGAGCCCAGGAAGCCCAGCCTGTTTGTTTACCCCGTCACCCCCTCCAATATGCAACTCTCGCTCCCTAGTGGCCGCCAAGCTGACCCCCCTGCTGCTGTGACAAATCAGAAGTCTCTGGGGGACATTTTTCAGAATCAGTGGGGCTTGTCCTTTATCAACGAGCCTAGCGCTGGACCAGAGGGCGTGGCGTGCTGCTCGAACGGAAAGGACGTGCCAGTAGAGGTGAGCTTTCAGGGAGGCTGTCCTGCTACCGTGGCCACTCAGACCTCCAGTACCTCTCAGAGACCGGATCAACCACCCTTCCCCAAGGCTCACGAGCCAGATAAACGGACTAACGCTCAAAATCTTAGTCGAGGTGTAAGCGGCGGATCTACGGCAGCAAGCAGGGCCGCATCTGAGATGCCTGTCTTTAGCTTGGATGCTCAGAGAGAAGAGACTGGGGTTCATGGTGCAATAGTGTTTTGTTCTTCCTCTAAGGACATTTGTGCTGAGCTGCCTCCCACGTCCACGGCTACACCCAAGGTGGCTTTGGCCAAGGAGCAGGGCCATACTAAGGGCTTTGACAGGAGGTCTAGTTGGGGATCATTTGATCTAAAAGCTGCTGTATATTATCACACTAAAGGTAAGTCACTATTTTATCCTCTTGCTGAGTACTTCCACTTGTACAGGGTTCCAGACTGCGACCAAATTGGTTGCATATGCGACCAAATGGGTTGCATATGCGACCATTTTTTGGGAATGTGCGAGTTAATTTTATGTGGCGCAATTTTATATTGCTTATATTAGATGAAAATAGACAGATGATAGACGGATGATAGACGGATGATAGACGGATGATAGACGGATGATAGACGGATGATAGACGGATGATAGACGGATGATAGACGGATGATAGACGGATGATAGACGGATGATAGACGGATGATAGACGGATGATAGACGGATGGATAGACGGACGGATGGACGGACGGATGGACGGACGGATGGACGGAACGAATGGATGGACGGATGGATGGACGGACGGATGGACGGACGGATGGACGGATGGATAGATGGATAGATGGATAGATAGATCTAATGTAAAGAAGATTCAAATGTAAATAGGTTGTATATAATTAAAATGCTTAAAATTACAGTCCAAAATCCATGAAAATCCTGAAAGTTGGCAATGATAATTAATATATTACAGGTGTTTATGCTGCAACCCAGAAAGCCTTTGCTAGCTTTGGTCCATTAAAACCACTATTCATCAGCATGCATTGATTAATCCCATGGCACGTAGCCAAAAAAAAAAAAAAAGGTGTGACCAAATCATATGCTGGTGCGACCAACTGAGAAAGTTGGTAGCACCAGTGCAACCAGTGGAAAAGTTAGTCTGGAGCCCTGTTGTATTACAAGTATATTCTTTATAATGAACAGTGTGGTGTTTAATGCATTACTAAGTAATTAATGTAATTTAATTGCTTTTCCCTTAAGTAAGAGATTACCATCATCCAATAATTTACTCACTCTCAAGCCATGATAGGTGTATATGACTTTCTTCTTTTAGCCAAACACAATTGGAGTCAAATAAAAAAAAAAAATCCTGGCTTTTCCAAGCTTTATAATGGGAGTTAATAGTAACTGAAAGCCCAAAAAAGCGCATCCATCCATCATAAAAGTATTTCACAGTGCTCCAGGTGGTTAATAAGGGCCTTCTGAATTGAAGTGTTTTTGAAAGAAATATATCCATATTTATTACTTTATAAAATGTAATTAGCTTCTGCTAACGTCTGTCCGCACATTCACAAGAGAGTAAAGTTCTGGCGTATGATGTAGGATGTAGGAGTAGCGTTAAGGGTAGACGCCTCTCGTGGTTCAAATGGGGCTGGGCAACAAACTCAAGCTCCTGTGACATTTCTCTTTACAAAATCTTGTTTTAGACTTCTAATTCATGACCGGTGTTTTGCTCTGTCCTCTGCGCTTCCACGTTCATCAATACGTCGTCATACGTCGGTCAGAGTTCACTCTTCGGCTGAAACTCGACTTGCTTACGGAAGCCAGTGATTCTAGTTTGTAAATATGGATATTGTTCTTCAGAAGGACTTTATTTACCCCCGGATACCGTATGGATTACTTTTATGATAGATGCGTTTGCTGTTGTGGACTCCCAAATCTTTGTTACTATTCACTCCCATTAGAATACATTGAAATAGCCAGGATATCTTTTAATATATGGCTTAAAGAAAAAAGTCGTGGCTTGAGAGTGAGTAAATTACGAAATATTTTTTTTTAAAAGGGTGAACTTAACCCTTCAGTTACAGTTTCTTCTAACTGCTTTAAATACTGTATAGATTAAAACAATTCTATAAACAATAGTGGATTTAACATCAAAATAAAACATTTAAAGATAAAATGTATTTAATGTATCTTTCTCCCTTTAAATGCTTTGCACAGTTCAAGAATAATTTATGCAATTTTACATTTATTTGAGATAATTAAGAGTAGTTTCATGTCTATTCATGTATTGGTCAACTGGACAAGGTTAATATAGAAATTAGTGTAATACTTTTTTTTTTAAAGATGTAATTAAAAACTAGTAATTACATTTTTTTTTGAGTAAATAGGCTTTGTACTAGAGATGGATGTGTGATGATAACCAATATGCAGAAACAATTTTTAATTGTTTTATTTCTGATCATTAGACTACAATGATGATGAAAAAATATATTTTATTTCACTAGTACTGATAATTGTTTATTTATGCCATTATAATATTGCAAAGTTGTTTGTCACAAATTTATTTTCTTCTGTTTTTGTTTGTCTCATTGTTAAAGTCAACATGAAATTAAAATGAATCCTATCTATTATGTAAATGCATGTCATAGTTCTTTGTTACTGTGACTTTAAATTGGAAAATTGTGTTATCATTTAGTGTGCTGTAGATAAATTGGTTTAGACTAGATTTTAAAGGGACAATGTGTAGGAATTTCTCCCATCTAGTGATGAAAATGTATTTTGCATTCAAACGAATTGTGCTCTCCAGCGCCTCGCTTTCTCAAATGCACGTTGCATCTACGGGAGCCATTATGTACCAAAAAGCTATGACAGGATGTCTTCTAGTAGCACTTTGTCAAGTGTTCCTTCGGGTGAACAGGTTTTTTTTTTTCAAACAAACAGCAGCTTGACACAACGAACAAACGAATGTTGCAGTATGAATTACTGACCGTGAAAAACATGAACTATTGTAATAAGTAGTTATGCCTTCTTTATTCATTATGTAAGTACGTGCATTGTTAGATATCATCATCATCATCAACTTTTAACTATAAAAGTTTATCTGTTTATAAAATAAAGTACACAACCAAATAACAAAAAAGAGCCTATAATTAAACTATAAAATGGACTTGTGGAGAAGAAAGCAGGACTTCAGCATCTCTTTTGACTTGTGTTTTTTGTAATCTCCGATCATGTTCCCTTTTACAATCTATTTTAGACTTTTCTAGCGACGGAATTTGCAATTTAGCCTTTCAAAATTGCCGGGGCCGTGAAAGCACCTCTTGCTGCTCTGCTCGTCCGTTTTTGCTGCTTTCAGTCACGTGACGCTGGCTCTGAACGAAAACGCAATGGCCTAGTACTTTTTGTCCCTCTCTGCTATTATAGTTTTTCAAGATGGCGGAACTACATGGAAGCCTCAGTGGACCTACCCGTCCTATGTATATAAAGATAATACTCTTCGTTTATGAGGATAAGCCAGATAATTAGGTTTTTTGTACACCACTGAGGACATATTTATGATTAAAAATATTGATTTTAAATAATAAAATGCATAAAAATTACACATTGTCCCTTTAAAAGTGTGTTACTTAGCCTTCTCAAATTAGAATCTTACTTGTTAGTTACTCATGCACACAAAGTGATACCGTGGGACTAAATATACAAAAAAATATTTCTGTCTGTTTATATAAAGCAACAAAATAGCAGTATTTTGAAGCTTTCCTGTTAGTGTGAGCTGACCCAGCTCAGTTATTTAGTTCTTTCAAGTCAAATAGAAATGATAGATCTATTTTTACACTGAACTTTCATCTTTCTCTTCCTTGCAGAAATGGAATATATTTTGAATTTGCAAAAACAAGGTAAGCTTCCATTTACCTCTTGTGTTTGTTGACATGGTTCTAGACAACTCTTGCTTTAGCATGTAATTAAACCCTTAAATGAGTCAGCAATTAGATCTTGCAACCCAGTGGCCCATCTGTTCACATCCCTTAAATCTCTCCATATCATTTTGTGTGTGGTTTTTAAAGTTCCAAACTCTCACTTTTCCGCAGATCCAAATCGAGTAGTCCTCTACAGTGAGTCATGGGACGGACCTGCTCAGTGAAGCTGTGTCTGGACGCTATATCTCAGATGAACACTGCTGCAAAAAGATGTGCTTGAGGAACCATGGTTGCTGCCTCTGAACATCCTGAATCAGAACTAATCCAATCTTAAGATGGTTTAGAAAGGACCTTGTTACCCGTTAACAGTCAAGGCTGAGCACAGAGGAACCCAGTTCGATGGGTTCTCGCAGTTAGCTGGTTTTAGAATATTAGAATGGGAGCTGTGGAACTAAACTCTAATGCGGTCTAGCGGATATGTTGCTGAAGACAATTGAAACGACTTTGGGGACATACAACTCGCACGTCAAACCCTTCGGTTGGGCTGAAGCTTCTCATTTGAGTACTCACGGACCTAAAGAGAGCGTCCTGGAGAAAAGCATGTCACCACGTGTCCCCTCTCGAATTCAAATAATCATGTAGGCTCAAAGTGGTCACATCGAATTCATCTGGGCACAAAACCGAAGAGTGTCGCTCTCCAGTGAATTAACATACTGTAGCCAGAGGAACTACTTTCTTTCTTTTTTGTTTGTTTGTTTTTTTAGATTCAGGGGAATCAAGCTCCATATGTTAATGTGTGGGCGGGGGGCAGTTAGTTGAAGCCTTTGGGATTAATTAATTGTCTTAATTTAATTGCTGGACAAGATTGGGTCAGTCCTGTTCGTGACGCATCTCCATTTCTTTTGTTTGTTTTCTCTTCCTTTTCATTGAAATACTTAAAAACTCCAAGGGCAGGTTGTGAGGTACACTCGGATTGGGAAACCGTACGCCCTGTAGTGTGCATGTGCAGTATGCTGCTCTGTGTGTCCTCTTTTGGAAGAGTTCAAAGTGCTATCGTTTAATAGTCTTATTGTCGTCTCTTCACGCTTCTGTCACCTGACAGCCGTTCGAGTCTCTTGCTCGTTGTGTGAGAGTGTGTAAACGGAGGGCAGGGACTCGCGCTATACTCTTTTCTCTCGAGTGTTTTATGTTTTTATTTTTTTTTAAGTAGCAGTTAGAACCCACGACTAATCGATAAGATGTGCCACACCACACAGTTGCTTTAACTTAGGTACATTATGGATATTTTCGTTTTGGTTTAGTTCTGTAGAGCTGCTCTTTGAAATGGAGAGCAAACGATCTGGACTTTTGTATTTTTGCTTGAGAGACTAGAAGCCCCTAGCTTTTTTTATTGAGCACCTCAATCACACTTTTATGCTTTTAATTTTTAATTTGTTCTATGCTTGTTGGTTAAGTTTACCACAGCCCATATGAGCCTCATCAATAGAACCGTTGTTGACAGGAATTCTGCTGTTGTGTAAATGTTTCTAATGTCAGAAAATGCATTCTAAACTTAAAGTCTATCCTCTGCTTTATCATTTCATGATTAATTGATTTATACGTAAGAATCAGTAGCACTTTATGTATTATGTTCTTGAATTGTATTTCCTTAAACATTGACATATCAGTACATATTTGAAAAATTCTAGTTATTAATCATAGGCTACTAACTTTAACCTCTACCTAAGGACTGTCGGTCCACAATCTCAAAAGAAATGTATATGAAACGAAATAAAATAAAATAAAAATTAAATGAATAAAAAAAAGTGAAAAAGTAAAGAAAATAAAAAAGACACTCAGGTAGAATTAGGGCAGTGTTCTTCTATCTAACAAAAACAAAAAAAAACAAAAAACAAAACACACCAACAGTGTTATTGCCAAAAACGAAAAGAACGTCCCATGTTTGTACCAGCTGTTTTTTTTAAACTGTAACTTTTAGGGGTTTAATTTTTGACTGAAAGCCAATGTTTGCATATTTACAGGTATCATTTGGCATCCATGTTTTCTGTACATGACCATGAAACACTGCCAAGTGAAAAGATTTAAGTACACATGGAAGTCAACCACACTACATATCTGTATGACTTTCCTTTGCAAGAGTTTTCAGGTTTTAAATGCAGCATGTGAGGGTTTCCAATGTGGTCCGTCTTCACGAAACGTGGGATGTTTTGCAATAGTTCTTAATCTGTTTCTGTTCTTGAGGTGTCTGAAGCCTGTTCAGTGTCTTAGTTCAAAAGATATTGGGAGAAAGAACTCGAAACAGATGTAAGGTTATTAAATTCTGCTTCATCTTCTCTAATTCTTTTTGGATTCCACTTAAAAGCTTAGTGCAATGTAGAGAAATCATGCGATTGATAATTAGCTTGTTTCTTGGCTTTTTAGATGCACATCTCTTCATTGATTCACTTGAGTTTTATTGTAGTTAGCTAAATTTTGTCTTTGAACAGCTCACGTAGAGCACTTCTTTTTCTTTCTTTTTTTTTGTATCTAAGGGATTTGCTTAAGGAGTTACTGATGTAAGCATAATTTATAACCATCTGTTATTAGATTAAGTTAATTATGAAATACCTCTGTGAACACATTGTCCCAATATCCGTTTTCCCATTAAAAAGGGATTGTTCACATAAAAGTGAAAATTCTGTCGTCATTTGCTCAACCTTATGTTGTTCCAAACCTGCAAGTCTAAGGTCTCATTGAGTGGAAGTCAATGGGGCAAAGTGCTGTTTTGGACCCCATTGACTTTCATTATATAGACAAAACCCGTTTAAATAGGTTTGGAACACCCTGAGGGTGAGTCAACAATGGCATGGTTCTCATTTGTGGGTGAACCGTTCCTTTAACTCGGTTACATCTTTGTAAATGCTCTCAGCAGAATGAACGTAACCTGGTCTTTGTTTTCAAAACTCAACTTTAGGGGTCAAATGCACATATAGAGGTTCTATGCACAGAATGCAAACAGAACGGAGTTTATATTTTGGGGGGTTGCACATTAGCTTAATTTTCTCAATTCAAAATAAGCACTTACTACTCCACAAATGATATAATTGCAATATAAATTATTTACATAAATCTTAAATGGTGCCCCTTGGTGTTTAAAGCAATGACAGAACGTACCAATAGGAGAGAGGTACAGCGATCTATAAATGGTGTGTTTGATTGCGAAATACTGTACCGAGAAAATGTATTGTTGGCATATTCAAATTTCATGTGTTTTCTTGATGTATGAATGATTCTTGTCCTGTCCTGACAACTCAACTCATGCGTGTGGATGCATATGTGTGTTCGTGTGCAAGCATGTGTATTTGTCTTCATTCATGCGCTCAATTATATGCAAAGTTAATATTGCGAACTTTTCAAGTTCAGGGTGCCTGTGTTAAGCGATATATTAAACGGAATCACATCAGAACATGAAAAACTCTTTTTTTTTTTTTTTTTTTTTTTTTTTTTCCCAACAATCTTAAGTTGTGCCATGTTTTGACTGTTAAAAGTTTGAATTAATATGTCATTTTATGTTGCTCTCTCTGAATTTCCTAGTGGTCATGAAGAGGGGTTTACATTTTGTCTCAAGAATCTTTGTCACTGCTAATAAACTTGTTGAAAAAGTTATTGTTATCTTAGTCTTCTTTTGAATTAGTCTGTGTAATTTGACTTTAAATGTTTTTCCTGCTAAAAGAAAATTAATAATCTGGTACGAGCTAAGCTTAACCCAAAAAAGAAAATTGTCGTTAATGAGTGTCGTTCCAAGCCTGCAAGACCTCTTCGGAACACAGTTTAAGATTTACAGGCTAACTACCCAAACCCAATTAGACGGCATTACGTGCTTAAAGATTTTGATACGGTTGAAATAAAAATAATTAGGAAAAATTATTTGTCTTTTCCCCTTCCTCCTAAAGCTAAGGAGGTGAACTTCAAAATTTTAAATGAAATTTATCCTACTAATGAATTTTTAAGATTGAAATTTAATTTTGAGGTAAATAATTGTGTTTTTTGTGAAAAAAATATTGAGAATTTAGAGCATGTCTTCTTTGACTGTGAAATGGTGCAACCCTTTTGGAGTGAGGTGCAGAACTGGTTAGTGGCTAGGAGGGTTGAACTCCCACCTCTCACAGTGAAGTTGATTAGATTTGGTGTTTGTCTGGATAACAAAGATTGTGAGTTTGTTATTAATTTCTTGTTATGTTTTGGAAAGTTTTTCATACACAAGTTTTTCATGCAGATGGTTTAAAGGAGCTGTATGTAAGAAATGTATTTTAAATAATCAAATTCAAATTCTTATATCACAGACCACAGTAGTCCAGCCAGGATATTGTCATTTAAAAAGTGAAGTTGCAGCCCTCAACTGATGTTGATGTTGTCATGTTGTGTTTTGGTCTGATGCGTCACCCTCCACAATCTACCAATCACGGAGTCAGTAGTGTTGCAGCATCCGGGTTGCCAGCTCTGCTCTAGTTAACACAGCCGCAGATACAGACGTGTCGGATAAAAATATTGGATCTGGCAACCTTGAGTCAGAGGGCGGGGATATACCACTCTATAGTAATTTGAAAGTGATTGCATTACCAGTGTTGGCCACAATCTTACATACGGCTCCTTTAAATCTAAACCCAACTTTAATCACTGGTTGAATTAGGTTAAACTCTTGTGCAAATCTCTAAAATTAGTAAAGCCCTTAAATTGATTTCTCTTTTGGATTTATTTAATTTAAAAGTCCCTTGTTATTTTTATTTATTTATTTTCTTATTTTTCATTGCATTTTTTTTGTATTGCTGTTATTTATTTGTTTGTTGTAGTCTTTTTTTCTTTCCTCTGTTGCGATGCTCAACCGAAGGCTGAATAATTGAGGTCATTTTCAGAGTTTTGTTAATGTACCTTGTTGTTTTATGTTGTTGAAGAATAAAAAAATAAAAAAACACACAGTTTAAGATATTTTAGTCCGAGAGTTTTCTGTCCAGAAAGGAAATAAAGACATCATCAAAGTAGTCCATGTGACATTAGTTAGTTCGAACGTTTTGAAGCATCGGAAATACATTTTGGTCCAAAAATAACAAAAACTATAACTTTATGAACAGCATTGTATTCTCTTCCAGTTCTGTTGTCAATCCGTGTTCAGTGACGCTGATGACGTAAGACGCTGCAGACATGTATTGAGAATGAGGAGTTGACGTCATTGTACAAAGCCCCTCCCCTCTCCGCCATGTTGGTTGGATTCCCGCGCCAAAACAGTATTAGCTAATATAAAATAATAACCAAAATAATAAACGCGCGAAAATAATAAATGCGCGAAAATTAAAGAGCTCTGGAATGTTTAGTCGTGTCTCTGTGGGGTTCTAACCTAACATAGGGTTCTAAAGGCGTTGCCGTTGGTAACCGATAGCGTCTCATACTATCATGGCAGACCGGCTCAGACCCCGCCCAAATCGGCACGTGACTCCTCATTCTCAATCTGGTGTGTCCAAGCTTCGTTTACAGTCTGAGGGAGACGCACGCTGTAAAAAAATCAATCTTCGCAAATTCAACTCAGAGGAAAACTTATTTTTTTGTCCAGCCATATTTATTTGAAATCGAAAACACGGACACACCAGATACACGTCTGCAGCGTCTTACGTCATCAGCGTCAATTGACAACACAACCGGAAGACAATACAATGGTGAATAAAGTTGTTATTTTTGGTCCAAAAATGTATTTACGATGCTTCAAAACATTCTAACTAACCTACTGATGTCACATGGACTACTTTGATGTCTTTATTTCCTTTCTGGACAAGGACATATACCGTGTACATACATTTTGAATGGAGGGAAGGAAAACTCTCGGACTATAAATTAATCTAAAATATCTTAAACTGAGTTCTGACGATGAACGGATGTCTTACAGGCTTGTGACGACCGACGACATAAGGGTGAGTCATTAATTATATAATATTCATTTTAGGGTATGAGACTATGTAAACAATGATTTAAAATTTGGTTAAAATTGCTTCCTAACAATTTCTGAAAAATCTACTTCTATTGTAAATGCATCACCGTAAACGTAGAAAAGGGACTGAATTATTTTTGTAATAGGCTTTATGTTCTTGACCTAGGAATATTCTTTTAATAGCCTAACTTACTCAAGCCATAAACATTCTTGCTTCTTGGATTTACAGCAGCACACCCCACTTTCTACTTCTGTCGTAATTTTTATAACCCTTACTTACTGTTATAGCATTATAAAAAGGACCGACGGAACCTGTGTTTTCCCAGGAAAGTCCCCGCACCCTTCTGGCGTCTTTGAAATGGCACTGGTGTAAAGGTGAGTCAATGGAAGAAAATGCTGGAGGAGGTTGGGCATCGGGATGAAAACTAAACAAAACCGGGGGTTATTTGAATTGGCTAATTCTTATTTTGTCTACACATTTACTTATTGTTAGGTGAACTCTAAATTTAGAAACCATACAATTTTAGCAACTGCCTCGAGTTCAATGTTCTTGGTGTGTGGATTTGTTATGAGGAATCCTCCACCTTCGAAGCAATTTCGATGTGCCCCACTAGATGTCACTGTTGTCCATCATAAAGTGCAAGATAAGTAGGCCTACATTAGGCACCATCAAGAGTGAAAAGTGCACTACAAGATAATTAATGAAAGACAAATGAAATAGGCTTACGTTCAGAAATCCCTCTAAGCGTATATGCAAAAACGTTCCGCTATATTCAAATAGAAATAATTATTTTTCAATCATGCTACAATCTATTTTGAAAATATTGGATGAACTTTGGTAACAGGAAATATAGCTAATAAACATGATGTCATTACATTATATAAGATGATTACTTTATATTCAATTCATTATTCATTCCATGGTATTACCACTGTCAGACTTTAAAGGGTTAGTTCACCCAAAAATGAAAATGAAGAATGTTTTAATCAAACAGATCTCAATCCCCATTGACTACCATAGTATGTATTTTTTCCAACTATGGTAGTCAATGGGGATTAAGATCTGTTTGATTAAAACATTCTTCCAAATATCTTCCTTTGTGTTCAGCAGAACAAATAAACACATAGAGGTTTGGAACAACATGAGGGTGAGTAAATACTGAGAGAGTTTTTATTTTTGGGTGAACTAACCCTTAAGTATTCTGGAAATGAACATATGTGTAAAACCGACAGGAATGAAATGGAGAGAATTGTGTTGCTTTAAAATTAAATCACAGTTGAAGGGAGTTTTTGTATTTTGACAAATAACTACAGAGAATCAGACCAAAAACTATGGGCCAAAATATAAATAAATATAAAAAAAATATGATTAAACATTAAATACATGAGAATAAATTGTGTTTTTCCACTCTATGCATAGTATGTATACGTATAGAGTGCAAAAAACACTATTTATTCTCACAGTATTCAATGTTTATTTTTTAATCATATAGGCATTAAAGGCACAATGTGTAAGAATTTCTCCCATCTAGCAGTGGAAATGTATTTTGCATTACATTGAAAATGCTAATTTCTCATTAATGCAATTAACTAACCAACCAATCACATGGCAGTTGCTTCAATGCATTTAGGGGTGTGGTCCTGATCAAGACAATCTCCTGAACTCCAAACTGAATGTCAGAATGGGAAAGAAAGGTGATTTAAAGGGTACATCATGCTTTTTAATCATTCATTTTTACTTAAAAATCATACATTTGTGGTCTATATAAAGCATAACTGCAATGCTTGGGTCTGAATTCCTCATTATTATAGCTCCACAGGCCCCTTTTCTACCCCTTTTCTGATGTGATTCTGTGAGCAAGTCGTTTCAATGCGGCCCTTTAAATAAAGGCGTACCGTCTTACCCCGCCCGCTCTCCAGGTCGCTGAGTTCACGGTCAGCTCAACTCAGGTTCAACTCTCCGCGTTTGGCCATTATTGTAGTTTGATAAGAGATACGATTACTATAGCTTCAAAGAACATTTTTATTCACACGTTAACAAAATGTCAACAACGGAAGACTTGTCCACCAAGCCTTACATATTCGAGCCAGAGCGAGCGATTTGAAAAGATGACGACGACGAACCGTCTTCATATGGAGGCAGGTAACATTATGTAAGTTAACTATGTTGTGTTATTAGTGAAAGTCGACTATTTCTCTTGTTAAAACAAGCACACTGACAAGATAAATGACTGCGGTCTGATCTTACCACCAAAAATCTGTATTGATAATAATACGATAACTTACATTTAGAAAGCATCAGGAAACGCAGCAGCTAAATGATAGAAGTCGATCAGCAAACCCTTCTGTATACTGGCGGAGGTTGTTGAAGTGGGGATCCTTGAAGTGCTTCAGGTCACTACATCCAACAACCGAACATTTTGACTAGCCCTCTCAGTAACTTCTGCATCATTGAGCTTGGACTACAAAATCGGAGCGAGAAATAATAATGGCGGATTGCTCGAAGTGTTGGACCGAGTAGTCAATGTCCTTATTTGTCAGTCCAGCTGCCAATACGGTGACGTACTTGCTCAACAAAACGTCATAAACAGAAAAATCTGAACAGGTTGAAAAATATGACCAAAACAGAATATAAAGATATAAACGAAGCACCTGAAGAGAATAATTTCATCTTTTCTGTACTTATAAACACTCCAAATCTACAACAAAATGCATTTAAGGGCTAAAAAAGTGGATTTTGCATGATATGTCCCCTTTAAGCAATTTCGAGACGTGGCATGGTTGTTGGTGCCAGACGGGCCAGTCTGCATATTTCACAATCTGCTCAGTTACTGTGATTTTCACGCACAACCATTTCTAGGGTTTACAATGAATAGTGTGAAAAGGGAAAAACATCCAGTATGCGGCAGTCCTGTGGGCGAAAATGCCTTGTTGATGCTAGAGGTCAGAGGAGAATGAGCCGACTGATTCAAGCTAATAGAAGAGCAACTTTGACTGGCAGAGGTACACTATTAAGGACATATTTATGAATAAAAATGTTGATTTTAAATAATAAAATGCATAAAGTACACATATGCTGAACAAATATGCCTGTGTAGGAAAAAAGGCCAGTATGATCTTGATTCTAATGCCTATAGGGAAAATCCACAATGAAGTGCATTAATGATGAAGGTACAAAGCCCCCAGGGGGTCTGACGTGTCCTAGCATCTCCTGTGAAGATCTGCAGATGATAAAAGTGGAACATAACGCTTCAGTCTTTCTTAGTTTCTAATAATACCATTAAACATCACACAAGCCTACTTGCGTCAAAACAGCACTGCATATTTGGACCGTGATTGACACGTCTAATAAAAGAAAAGCGTGCTTCCACCAAAGGGATGGAATTGTCAAAAAATGCAGTGATTTCAGTCTCCTCCCCCCGTCCCCCATCAGATATATGCCCAAGACATGTCAGGAGAGTAAAAATAGACAGCAGAAAGATTCCTAGTGCTTTAAATAGAGCTGACTCCCTGAGTATGAGGTCAGTGTCACTGATTTCTTTGTAGGCTCTGTTCTACGCTTCTGTGACTAAAGTCAAGCTCTCTTTCTCTCTGACACTGGCTGATCAACAATGCTCCAGTCTCTCACCAGTGTAACTATACACAGTGTGGCGGAGAACGCAGCGTTTCCCTCTGAAAGAAGGCCTGAAGGCTTCTGTGACTGGAGCTGCATGAACGGTGACATTTTTTCATTATGCAACCTGATTTTGCAATTAAAACTTGTACCTAGAGTATTGGATTCATTAAATCCAATCATGAATAATTTACATGCATATAATTTAAAAAAATCAATTACATACTTCCATGACATTCCTCATGTGGTCTTTTTTTCATTTCTTAAAGCCATGTATGAATTATGTTCTTTTGTTCCGCTTTGTAATCTTTATGTTTGAACAGGCTTACATGTACAATAGTTGGTCAAAAGAACATGTACAAACCATAAAACAAGAAACTGGGTCCCCGACGTCAGTGCCTGACCTTAATGGGATAGGATCAAATCCCAGCTGCCGCTCCAACTTATAGTGAAAATCTGTCCCATGAGAATGTTGGCGGTTATAGCAGCAAATGGATGACCAACTTCTTATTAATGCCACTGGCTTTTAAATTAAATGTTCGACAAGCTGAGGAGTTGTGTTTGGGTGTCCTCTTACTTTTTTGTAGCTCAGGACAGATTATAGCAAATATATGGACACACTGGCTAGTCATCAGCTTAATAACAATTCTTCCTAAAATCTTAATAACTGAGGTTTATCAGTTGAACTGACAACGCATTCTCACCCCAAGGAGTCACCTTTTGACCATGCTTCACTATTCGACGCTTTAGGACTCGACACGATCCTACAGCGTCATTTAACTGATGCTAAAGGAAAAGCATCAGTTAGATGATGCGGGTAGGTTTAGGTCTAGGGTAGTGGTAGGGTTACACTCGATCCTTGGGCGTCATCTAAGCTAACGCTAAAGGGCGCCTAAAGCGTCAGATATTGAAGCATGGTCAAAATGCTTCCCTAACTGATGCCTTGCAACTGATCGTACACATTGGGAAACAAGAACTGATCTGGTTCTTATTTAGATTCAGAACAGGTTTTAATTTTTAAAACAATGTTCGGTTCTCTTAAAGGGTTAGTTCACCCAAAAATGAAAATGAAGTCGTTAATTACTTAAGTCGTTAATATACCCCCATGCTGTACCAACCCTATAAGACCTTCGTTCATCTTTGGAACACAAATAAAGATATTTTTGATTGAATCTGAGAGCTGGATCACTCCTCCATAGACTGCCTAAGGGACTGGCTCTTGACGGCCCATAAAATCATTAAAGAAAATGTTTAAATATTCCATGTGCCTACAGTGGCTCAATTATAAGTTTATCAAGCGACAGACTACTTTTGTGCGAAAAAAACATAAATAACGACTTTATTCGACTATTCCATTACTTTCTTATGAGCGCGTGTGCGAGAACTGAGATGACGACGTTCTTCTTCGACTACTTCTTGTTACCGGCTGCTCACCGCTTCAGGAGTAATACCGCCCCTACCGTATAAGATGATAATCCATATATAAGGCGCTCCGGATTATAAGGCACACTGTCGTTTTTTCAGAAGATTAAAGGCTTTTAAGTGCACCTTATAGTGCGGAAAATACGGTAATTGAAAAGCGTATGTACAGCGCGCTTGTAAACAGAAAGTTTTGCGCTTCCAGCTATATCAGCACGTCATCTTATACGGTAGGTGGCGGTAGTACTTCCTAAGCGGTGAGCAGCCGGTAACAAGAAGTAGTCGAAGAAGAACTTCGTCATCTCAGTTCTCGCGCATGCGCCCATAAGGAAGTAAAGGAATAGTCGAATAAAGTCATTATTTATGTTTTTTTCGCACAAAAGTAGTCTCGTCGGCTGATGAGACTTATAATTGAGCCACTGTAGGCACCTGGAATATTTAAACATTTTCTTTAGTGACTTTATGGGCCATCAAGAGCCAGTCCCTTAGGCAGTCTATGAAGGAGTGATCCAGCTCTCAGATTTAATCAAAAATCTTTATTTGTGTTCCGAAGTTGAACGAAGGTCTTACGGGTTGGTACAGCATGGGGGTGAGTAATTAATGACTTAATTTTTATTTTTGGGTGAACTAACCCTTTAAGATACTGGTGCTGCAGTACTACTGAAACTACAGCAGTGCAGTTCAATGACAGAATGAATTACTCCTTTGAGGTAATTCTTTTTAATGAATAAAAGACAAACAGTGCAATCAGTGTATTCCGACTCCAGAACAATTGGCAGTTCTTTTTAATAAATAAAAACATACAACGCAACCAGTGTATACCATTCTTGAATGCATTAATCTTAAGAGTCGGTTCTTTTTAGTCAGTCAAACACAAACACAGCTGTTAACTAACTGCAAGACATTGTTATTTATGACAACATGTAGTTAAAGACGCACATTATAAGACTTGTTTGTTTTGTTGAGTTGAGTAATGTCAATTATTGGACTGCATTCACAAGGTTTGAAAGTTATGAATAGAGTTTGGTGCTTAATAAATACTGATTAGTTATTATTCCCTGCCCTGACAAGATGTGCTGCCTTTGTACACACTGTGATAGTTTTTACTGCACATACCTGAAAAGGTAGCACATATTTTCAGAGCACTGCCTATAAAATATAAAGACTATAAAACGCCTGTGTAAACACGTTTAGCAAGAATTAAATGTATTTGTTATTGAAAATATGAAATTGCTTTTCCTTTTTCAAATATTTTTTCTTTACAAGTACTAAAAGGATGATCAGTGGAACCATTAATGAATGAACTGTTAAGAGGAAACAGAACCAAAACCATTATTTTATTTGCGATTTCCGTTCCCTATACATGATGCACCAGCTCTTGGGACGATTATATCTAGTATGTTTTCTTTCGCATGCTCAGGACCATCTGTTTTCTGCTCCACTTACATTCTGCCTGGAGTTGTTCAGCACTACATTCCTGCAGCTTCCCCTCTGCAGTGCCCCAAGCAGTGCTCACTGTCAATGCCAGGGCCTAATTAGGACACCGATTCTCTGTGCAGATCCACACGTCTGGGTTATCCTCAACCATTTACTAAATCCTTGAAGTAAGAGAATAAGGCTGAATGAATCAGTGTCCACATTAGATTTATGTGGGTACAAGCTTTGTACGGCATGTACAATGATGTTTTTCTATTGCATCCTTTATTCTTTTATCAGTTATCTGTCTGATAGCTGATCAAACTGAATGAGCAATGAAAAATGCATGTTATTGAATTATTGATCATGTGTGGTGTAGCAAATCATGGGCCATATTGATGACATCCTCAGCTACTGTTTTGTACTCTTATATTAGTCAATATGTCAAACCTTGCACTCAGTAACAGTAAAAGTAAAAGTTTTAGCCCTATTTTTTTATTATTATTATTATGTATTATACAGAATAAAGGAACAATGCACCCAAAAATATACCTAATAACAAGAGTATTTCCACAATGGCATCGGACAACTTTGCATCCTAGGTGTCCATATAATGTCAAGACCTCGGTAAAACATAAGCTGAACTAAGCTTACTACTCTTACTATAAGCATTCAACTCTTTTCCTCTTTGTATTACCGGTAATAGTATATAATTACAAAATACTTGCACCATACTTTTTTTCTTTTTTGGACAATGGACAATTTTGTCAGAATACAATTAAAAAAACTCTATCTATGGGGGAAGCTGTTTGTTGCATGATCAGGAAGATATTTCCTTGGCATGTGCAAACATAAGATATCTTATGCATGCAGAATGTCCAAAATGGGTTGTGAAGCTCTTATCAAAATCCATGGACAACAAAAGCTTTTTTTTTTTTTGCATACCACTTAAAGGCAGTGTAATACACTTCAACATGGTGCGTACATGTTTTTTTTAAACCACAATAAATCCCAAATGAAAAGCATAAAACTAAGCACACATACAAGATGTCTGTTCAGTGCATCATTAAAAAGCAAATTCACATATCATAAATATCTTAAGGCATCCACTGAATGTCCTTACACTTTACAGAATGGTTTACATATTTTAAATGAAAATATATATCCGTCAGCATATTAGTGCTATCAGGAAATAAATGTCCTGTTAATCTATTATCTTAATGTATACATTTTGGATTCCATTACAATAAAAGCAAATATTACACTTTAAACCACTCCCTGAAAAAATCACACAAATTGCGATTTGGAATTTATATTTGGTTGGGACCCCAACAGCAAGTCAAATTTAAGCTACTTTTGAATTGAACAGCATCCTACGGTATATGGATGCTGGGTAATATCACTCCTGCTGGTGTGACAAAACGTTTCTTATCTCCCTCCTTCATTACTTCATTAATAACCTGCCAGCCTAAAAGTTATTTCAGGCTGAGATGCGTTGGAACAGCCATACGTTCGTTGATCTCTACGTTTATAGTCGAGAATTTATTACAAAAGAAATATATCAGGAAAAGCTTTTTTTGCTGTGAAAGCTTAATAAGGGGAGGCTGGACGCGTCTAGCCGATAACTGAGTTGACAATGTTAATAGCAGCATGCAGCCTAAGAAATTGATTTGTCATCTGTGTAGTAATAATAAGCAGGGTTCCACTATATGTCCTTTAATTCAGTTTATCAGCACTCATATGCTGCACTCTCAACCATAAATATTCATGACAATCCGATGGTTGTTGAAAACTACGTACTGTAGTTTCATGCAGCTGAGAACAGGCTCTTTCTAGCAGCATATATTATTATGAAATGAACTTGATTTTTAGTGTCTTGTTCAGCTCTATTTGTTTGCATTGGCAATAAAGTATGATTTTGAAGAGATACAAGGATACAAATGAAATGATATGAAAATGAGCTGAATTTGTTTCTATCTTACAGTGTTAACTTAACACAAATATAAACTCACCTAAAGGATTATTAGGAACGCCTGTTCAATTTCTCATTATTGCAATTATCTAATCAACCATTTATACGCCAAAAATGTTTTTTTTTTTTGCGTGTATATGGTACGCACTAAAAAACCCTGGGTTAGGTTTAGGGGGGAGGGGGAGGGGGGTGGGGAGTTCGTGCATATTATATCGCCAATAAGTGTGTAAAAGACGGAAAGTCGCGTGCCATATACACGCAAAAACTGTTTTCGCGTATAAATGCCACGAGAAATGACATTCGTGCCATAGATACTAACTTTCATGAGATTCGGGCTGGTTTAGCGCATACACAATACACTCGGGAACAGCACCTGTGGCTGGCTGCGCAGCTGCTTCGCGCTCAGTAAGGGATATACTGGTAGGTAGTTTTGCTGTATTCATTTAGGTAAAACGCTACTTGTTTTGGCTTTAGCTCGAAATCTAAATCTTTTGTCTGGCTGCATTTTAAAACAAAGATGACAAGACTGTGGAGGTAGCGCGACCGCGACCGAGTTGCTCCATTATGAGTGTGCACATCACACACCTACATTTGAAATCGGAACTTGAGCGGGCAAAAGACGTGAGCAGCCATTTTAACGGCTTTATCATGATTGTGATTTCTTAATATGTTTTCGTTTTTTATTTGTACACTTGACGCATTTGAAAATAGCCTAAATAAAGTAACAAAACGAAAATAAACCTATGCCTTGCAGCCTTCCTACAACACAGCCTATTTCAGATTGTTCTTAGGCTTTTTTTTTAAACGCCTAGATCGGCTGGACAAAAGTTAACCCATAGCTTTGTAAGTAAAGAAGAAAATAGCCTGTATAAACGAGAGCTTTTGTTAAGATTTTGCATTATGTGGCAGATAGCAGTTATATTTTTTGTAGCGTGTGGTGTGATCAGGACAGGTGCGCGATTGTGACCGTCTACAGACCTAGGACAGAGCTCCTCACTTTTTGCAAAAAAAATCACTTAATTTTTAAAGAATTGTATTATTATTATAGTTTTATTTATTTTTTGATGTTTTTTGCGTTGTTGTTTTATAAATGATCTATGACAATTGTTTAAAAAAGTTCAATCAAAACAACCGTTTTTTCAGTCGACTAATCGTTGCGCAGGACAAGACTTTGGTCGACTAAGGATTTCTTTGGTTGACTACAGCCCTAGATTTAAGCAATTTTGAGCGTGGCATGGTTGTTGGTGCCAGTTGGGCCGGTCTGAGTTTTTCACAATCTGCTGTTACTGGGATTTTCACGCACAACCATTTCTAGGGTTTACAAAGAAGGGTGTGAAAATGGAGTGAAAAATGCGGCAGTCCTGTGGGGGCGAAAATGCCTTGTTGATGCTAGAGGTCAGAGGAGAATGGACCGACTGATTCAAGCTGATAGAAGAGCAACTTTGACTGAAATAACCACTCGTTACAACCAGAGGTATGCAGCAAAGCATTTGTGAAGCCACAACATGCACAACCTTGAGGCGGATGGGCTACAACAGCAGAAGACCCCACCGGGTACCACTCATCTCCACTACAAATAGGAAAAAGAGGCTACAATTTGCAAGAGCTCACCAAAATTGGACAGTTGAAGACTGGAAAAATGTTGCCTGGTCTGATGAGTCTCGATTTCTGTTGAGACATTCAGATGGTAGAGTCAGAATTTGGCGTAAACCAGAATGAGAACGTGGATCCATCATGCCTTGTTACCACTGTGCAGGCTGCTGGTGGTGGTGTAATGGTGTGTGGGATGTTTTTTTTTGGCACACTTTAGGCCACTTTCAGCCACAGCCAACCTGAGCATTGTTTCTGACCATGTCCATCCCTTTATGGCTACCATGTACCCATCCTGTAATGGCTACTTCCAGCAGGATAATGCCCCATGTCACAAAGCTCGAAACATTTCAAATTGGTTTCTAGAACATGACAATGAGTTCACTGTACTAAAATGGCCCCACAGTTACCAGATCTCAACCCAATAGAGCATCTTTGGGATGTGGTGGAACGGGAGCTTCATGCCCTGGATGTGCATCCTACAAATCTCTATCAACTGCAAGATACTATCCTATAAATATGGGCCAACATTTCTAAAGAATGCTCTTAGCACCTTGTTGAATCAATGCCACATAATTAAGGCAGTTCTGAAGGTGAAAGAGGGTCAAACACAGTATTAGTATGGTGTCCCTAATAATCCTTTAGGTGAGTGTATTGTACTGTGAAGCTTTCAGGGTCATGGATGAAATATTGAAAAGACAGAGATTCAATTAATTCATGCACGTTGTTGCCGAGAATCAGTCAAATAAATCTTTGGAAGTTTTCATGTGGAATACCCTGCCTGATGAAAAGATGAAGAGCTGAGAAAGATGACTAAGACAAGATGCAGAATATGGGCATTAACATAATAGATTTTAATTAAAATCTTGCATTAATTATATTCAAAGCTCAATTTAATTTGAACAACTCACGTCATACATGAAAAGCTACGTTTTCAGGATTCTAACCAGACCAATACCAACTGGGTGATTTATTTATGAAGATTGCATGTGTGCACATGCATTTTCAATGAAAAGAGGTAAGGCATTGTGGATGATGCCTTGCCATATTGATTAAGACACTGCAGCTGCTATATTTGATTTTCAGAGGGGAAAATGTCCAAATCAATGAGGCATTCAGTTCTGGGAATGTTAGTATCCTCGCAGACTCGATGTAGAGCACGTCCCACTCATCCATAAGAACTAGGCCTGCACTTAAAGGAGGACACCAGTTTATTTTGGACATGAGCAGGAGATTAATTATTCTGTTTTAAAATATTTCCAGTGGATAATTAGACACGTAGGCCTACTGCATTCACTCAGGACATTCAAGATTCTACAGCAAATCAATTTGGTTTAGTTTCAACACTTTATTGTCCTGGTTAAATTCCAGGAAATTGCATCCATTACATGTTTATGCATTATAGTGCAACAATGATGTACCAAAACTTTTTAAAAGGCCTTAGAAAGCAGATTAAACAAGCTCTATAAGGTCCACTGTGTTATAATTGTTGAGAATGAATCAAAGATTCTGCATTTCAGTGGACCCATGGTTGATTTAATGCTTAAACAGAGCATCACAAATAAACACCTGCATACTTCAGTACACTGCCAGTGCTGTGAGTGTGAGATCCTGCTGAGATGAAGCATTTATCCTTATGCAAACACATAAGAGTTGAGGTCAAAGGTGTGGAATGTACAGCTGTAGACTCTAAACTGCTCTAAAGTGAACTTGATTAAGTTTTCCAGTCACACAAACAAACCTATTCGAAAAAAGAAAAAGAAAGGAAAAATGCATGTAAAATGTACATTAATTATTTAGAGCTTATTCAATTATGTTACCTAATGTTTTAATAATAGAGGCCGGGGCTAAATGTCACATTTTTTTACATGAATATTTTTCAAAATAATCTGTTGACTAGAAGAGAAAAAAAAGAGATACACTTGACCAAATAGTGGGCCATGTTCTGCCCCAAGATGGAAAACATAGACCACATTTATAAATAGGTTTTGGCCAATAGCAATTGAAATGAATGAATTACAAACTTTTATAAATTTGACTTCATATATATCTTCACCTGTCCTGACATTTAGGCAAAATGCCCTTGTTCTTAAAAAACAACAACAACAAAAATATGTCTCTTAACATTTCTACAGATTTGCTAGGTGTTGAACTTAATGGTGAGAAACTGTTTTTTATGTTTTGTTTTTTAATTATAAAGTATCCTACAATATATATATATATATATATATATATATATATATATATATATATATATATATATATATATATATATATATATATATATATATATATATATATATATATATATATATGAAGAGTTCAGATGCAAAAGCCTCTAAGTGCCATTTGAAATTTTCTTCTAAAATGACCATTTTATCAAGCTTGTATATTTAAGTTCAGTAATTTCCACTTTAATGGCAATGAAGATTACCTATTAATTGTCGTTTAAGCAAAATTACTGAACTTAAATATACAAGCTTGATAAAAAATGGTCATTATATATATATATTATATATGTCATATAATGACCATTTTTTATTAAGCTTGTATACATTGTACATTGTGTGTGTGTGTGTGTATATATATATATATATATATATATGAACATACAGTACATTGTATATATATATATATATATATATATATATATATATATATATATATATATATATATATATATATATATATATATATTTTTTTTTTTTTTACTATTCTCGATAGGCTTATGGGCTGCAAAATTACACTTTACACTTTATCTTTTATAAGTAAAACTTATTTCAACGCACTGTAGCAACAAACTATGAACTTTGTAAGTATAATTTATTTCTATAATATACTGTACATTGTATAATGTTTGACAGTCCTTGTTACTGTGCATTTTTCTTCATTTGAAAAACGATTGGACAGCGAATCATGGCTCTCCTTTCAGGCTAGGGACTCACTTCAATGGCAGGTGCTAATTGGATGGCATGTGCGCGTAATAGCTCTGGGTAAGCGGGGCCCCTCGCTCTCCATTCCGGCTCAAGATCTCCGTAGACTGTCACTGTCTTTTACAGTATCGCGTAGCCGTAATGGCGCCAGCTTCCACATGCAACAAGGGCCTGTTTACCTCCGTCTCTTCCTCTCGTCCGCTGATTGGGTGTGCTACTTCCTAAGCGCGACGTGATTGGTTCAGAGACCTGTCATCGGACACGGACTAGACGGGTACCCAAGACAGCAGAGTTGCGCGTGTGCCTTCCCAGGTCCTGGCAGCACCATCCGGCGAGGGGTGAGACGCTGGCCGCCTGTTTTATGACTGTAAGAAACACTGGATGTTCTTATTTTGATTTCTTCTCCACTGGATATACATGCCCACGATACTGGGAGCGAGCGCGCGGCACGCCGGTGAACGAGCACATCGTTATCGATGGGGAAAATAAGTTGAAAGCTTCGGAAGAATGTTTCCAGCGAAACGGATTGCTCCGTTGATCAGCGTGATGGGTGTTTCGAGGGGATTTTGACATTTGGAGAGGATCTGGAGGTATCCATCTACAGCTTAGAGCTCGAGCGCAACAGAGCGCCATACTGCAAGACAAGCTTTCCGGATCGATACAGTGTAGCAGCAGCCTTTTCATGCGGGGGATTTGTGCGTTTTAATGGAAATGTAAACAAGTAAGCTGGCGAGCAAGTACCAAGTCGGCAACGTTGGCCTGATCCACGTAACTTCTGCAAACTGCATGCAGCCCTGGCGGTGGAAACAGGGCTGGATGAGCCCAAAATGGCAAATATGAGGAAATCTAAAAGATGAATGTTGCATTCCCCACGCAACTTGTTCTATTCGCCTAATTTCCCTTTCCATACAAGCCCGAGTTCAGAGCAAAGCCAGGTGCTCCTCATTCCTCCAACATGAGGGAGATTTAAGGCCGTGCGGAATTGATTTAATATGGGGGGAGCGCATTATTTTGATTTGATCCCTCTCTCCTCTTTTACTTTTCTTTTGTTTATCCCTCGCGAGATTTTTCTTGGATGTCCGCGATTGTCATTTTGCTAGTCTGGAACGTATAACGCAAAAGATCATCCGAAGTAGGTCAGATCAAAGCTGGAGAGTTGTTAGTATGACACCTTTTCGCACTCATCTTGATGTAAGCTATGCCGGACATTTATGCTTTGGTTTGTTTCACCCGTCGTTTGGCTCTATGACAGCCAAATGAGAGTTTGACATCTTGGCAGCCTCCCTCTCCATCTCGTTCGCCTCTTTGTTTTGTTTTTCCACCTCTCATTTTCTGGCTGTTGAGTGAGTGAATGGCTCTGTGCGGAACGACGGCTTCCAATGCCGCGAAAATGATGGCTGCGTACAACGGCGGAACCGCGGCAGTGGCAGCGCATCACCCGCACCATCACCACCAGCTGCCCCATCTCCCTCCTCCCGCCCACCTCCACCACCATCACCACCCGGGCCAGCATCACCTCCAGCACCCGGCTCGGCCGCTGCCGTGCACCCCGTACAGCAGCACGCTTCCACGGCCGCAGCTGCTGCTGCTGCTGCCGCGGCGGCGGTGATGCTGAACCCGAGCCAGCAGCAGCCGTACTTCCCCTCGCCCGCTCCTGGTCAAGCTCCGGGGCCGGCGGCCGCTACAGCCCCGGCGCAAGTTCAAGCCGCCGCCGTGAAGGCGCATCATCATCACCACCACCACCACTCTCATCACTTACAGCAACAGCTGGATATAGAGCCGGACAGACCGATCGGATACGGAGCTTTCGGTGTTGTTTGGTAAGTGATTAAATCACATTGTACCAACTTCTGTAAATGAAAGTTGATCTTTTGTTGCTGCATGTTGACGACTTTCAATTTTGACTTTGAAAGTGCGCTTTGAAAGTTGCCATAATGTGCAAGTAAAAAAGTTAGGCTAATAAAGAATGCATATTTGGGAAGTATAATTAAAATGATATACACTATCATAAGAGGAAGACTAGATGCATCAGAATAATAGAAAAAAAAGCTGTTATTCCACACAGAGCTGGTCTCCCCCCTCATGGGTGCCGCCATGTTGATGTCACATGACCAGCTGTGGAGTGCAATTGACCGATTTATTTCGAGGAATGTTGCCTTCGGAATAATCGTAAATACTAGTTTCCTGAGTTAAAAAAAAAATTGGACATGAGTGCTCTCTCTCAAGTCATATTTTGAATGTGACAAGCTTGTAATCACGACTTGACACGTGAAGGCTGTGTAATACACCACTAATAGGCCTACCTGACAATATTAATGTTTAGTCAACTTAATCCCCTGAGAAACAACTATTTTACTGATTCTGAATGACGATTTTGTGTGAATGTGTATGGAAATGTGCGATTTTTAGACAAAAAGCAAGCATGAAGACCTAACCCTGTTGTACAAAAATAAAAAAAAATGAGATTGTATGAATTATTCACCAATTTTATGTAAAGCAGTTGAAGCTGTGAATACATAGCATGAATGCCACAAGAGTGCTTTGAGTGGACAAATAGCATAACAATAATCATTTTGCCCATTATAACAAGAACTGACTAAACATAAACCAAAACTTATAGTGT
This sequence comes from Hybognathus amarus, assembly GCA_030378365.1. Lineage (NCBI taxonomy): Eukaryota > Metazoa > Chordata > Actinopteri > Cypriniformes > Leuciscidae > Hybognathus > Hybognathus amarus. The sequence continues at coordinate 201,897 of JAQIUQ010007283.1, read as the reverse complement.
TTTACCTGTCAGGTTTGTTAAGATGGAGAGGTACCATATTTTTGATTCCCTTGTGACATTTCAAGGGGAATAAGGGACAGCTTTTGACAAAGAATTTAAGATGTACAGTACTGGAACATCGCTCACTTAAGGGATAAGCTGACTTAAATGCTCAAGATTTAATTCAGTTTGAGTGTCTTGAGAAATTCCCAACACAGGTGTTTGTTTCACTACATGTATGAACCTAAAGGCACTAAACATATAATATAGTAAAGTAAAGGGATCCTTCACCCAAAGATGGAAATTCTGTCATAATTTACTCACCCCTCAAGTTGTTCCAAACATGTATGAGTTTCTTTGTTCTGTTGAACACAAAAGAAGATATTTTGAAGAATGTTGGTAACCAAACAGTTTCTGGTCCCCATTGACTTCCATAGATTATTTTTTCATACTATGGAAGTCAATGGGGACCAGCAACTGTTAACCATATTCTTCAAAAGTATCTTCTAAAACAGTTTGGAACAACTTGATGGATTTCTTTTTTCTTTTTCCTTTTTGGTGGACTAGGCTATTCCTTTATGTAAGTGCCTAGAAAATAACCTATGAATTTCTTCCTGCCACAACCAAACCAGTTCACAGGGCAATACAGACCAAAGATGAAAAGTTGAGTAATATGTGTAATTCTTTAAGGAAGGAGAGTGCTGGTTCTCAGAAGGAGTTTGTAACAGCAAGGAAACGCAATATCCTTTTTTAAGCAAACACCGTCCTGTCCTTGTAGAAGACTCAGCCACGACTTTCTGTTCAGAGGTTAATCTGAGAGTTAATTCTTGGGACAAGCAATATATTATTAAGCAGCACAATAGGCAACATGAAAATAATGGGCCATTTTCATTCTTTGACTTTTTCAAGCACATATCTTTGGCTCTCTGTGTGTTTATCCAAAGGAATCACCTGTAACTGGTGCCTGCAGAGGGGCCACAAATCTAGGGGAGCTCTCATCGACAGCCACCCTGCTACCTCCACCCATGCAATCTTAGCCTGACCTTTCCTCAAATCGCTTCCTGTTGCTCATTGTCTGCTTTTAATCTGCACTGTTGCCTGCTGGTATATTTATAGCTGTCCTCCAGAGGCACGACCATCGCTGAAAATCATTTAGGGTTTGCATCCTCTAAATGGGGTGTGCACACTGCAGAACCATGGGTAATTAAATGGATAATTTACGCAAAAATGTACAAATTGACAATTCTGTCATAATGGAATACCTCTCATGTTGTTCCAAGTGGAATACAGAACAAGATGTTTTTAAAGAAACTTGCTATCTTTTGCCTTTAATTACAACCAATGGAAACTGGGGTTTTAATGATTTCTAGCATGAATTTCAGTGCATAATTACTTCAATTTCAGATTGTTTGTCTCACAAAGCTATTGTTTAGCTTCTCAAGGCATAAGATAAAGTCATATGATCTAGAGCCAGACCGATTTATCGGCCTGCCGATATTATCGGCCGATATTAGGCATTTCCCTAACTATCGGTATTAGGGGTGTAACGGTACACAAAAATCACGGTTCGGTTCGTACCTTGGTTTTCAAGTCACGTGTTCGGTGACGTTTTCGATACAGCAAAAAGAAAGAAATGCCAGAGAAATTTCCTATTTGTTTAAAGAAAAATTGTTTATAAATAAGTGTGAGTTTTTCTAGATCTTGAAACTTTCAGGTTTATAAATGGGGGTCATCTTTGAAGGATGATCAAATAATGTTTTGGTCATCACATTAAAAATAACATTTAAATATATATTTATTTATATAGTATTTGAATTTTGAAGTGCTGGAAAAAGATGTGTGAAGTACTTGAAAGCATTTCATCATTCCAGCCAAACTGGTTCCAGTTAGTGTTACTATATTAAATCCATGGTGAATGTTGCTGGTCTGTGGACGGAAAGTATTACTAGTTCATTCACGGCACAATGTTTATCCTGGTTTCCATGACAGCGCTGTTTGATCTAATAGAGATCTACGGTTAATAACGGAGAAATGTGAATGCATCTACTAGATCTCGCAGCGATGTTATTACCTCAGTGGCGAATTCAAATGTTTTCTTTACCGGATCTCTTAGCACGGTGTGGTAACAGTGTTGCTTGATCGAGATCGGCTCAGCGCTGCACAGATGTTGCTGGTCCGAACTGATAAACGATTCGTGAAGCACATAATGAGTGGCGCAGTTTCGTTCTGCTTTCATTACGCTTGCTATTTGATGTTGCGCACCATTGTGTTGGCCGCGCCAGCACGAATTTTGCCGGCAGGAAAAATGGTCCAAGCAACCGTTCGGTTTGTATGCGTACCGAACCGAAAGCCTCGAACCGAAACGGTTCAATACGAACACATGTACCGTTACACTCCTAATCGGTATCGGCAGTTATAACGGCCGATAAATGAATATTTCAAAAATAAAATAAAAATGGACAAAACACGCTTCAATCATCTCCCTTGGCCTGTTATATTGAAAATGTATGTTTTACAACTTGCAGTATGACGTTATCTATTGCTGAAATTATGGCTCATCAGCTAACCAAAAAGCTAGCTAATGCCACTATCATCAGTGGAAGACCACTAACGTTAACATTAATGAGCTTGGAAACCACAACAAACTTGTACTCCCTAAATAAAGTAATGATTACTGTATTTATAACTAGCATATCTCTAGTTACAGTCCCTGCATTGTAAAATGTATGTTAGACTTGCAAGGAGTGAACATTTAGACATTGAGAAAAATTATTAAACGTATCTTGTGCATAAAAGTTAGCTTTTCTTTTACACTTGTGTGAAATCCAACGACGCCAAGTGTGCGTTGCAGACTGTCGTTCTGTAATGGATTTAGAATCGCTAAATAGTAGGTTTTAGAAGGCGGGCAGCAACTGATGATTGAAAATGGTTTGATGTAGCTTGATGGAAAGAATTTAAAAAGTTTTGACCTTATAATTTAAAAATTAGAAGGTAGCTTATAAGGCCATGTATGGACTTATTATTTTATTTATCAGAACTTTAATATATTTTGATCTTTCTCTGTTCTGTTGGGACAATAAAAGAAACAAGTTTCTTTTTAAAATGCTTAATCATGTTATTTTAGTTAAAACTCATAAATAACTACAAATAACTTTGTTCAGGGAAATCTGTTAATGTTTTGTTGTGCGTTTCTGAAAAAAAATGGTAACACTTTACAATAAGGTTCATTAGTTAACATTAGTTAATGTATTTACTAACATGAACTAATCATGAGCAATACATTTGTTACTGCATTTGTTCATCTTTGTTAATGTTAGTTCATGAAAATACAGCTGTTCATTGTTTGTTCATGTTAGTTCATGGTGCATTAACTATTGTTAACAAGATTTTAATCAAGTATTAGTAAATGTTGAAAATAACATTAACAAACGATTAACAAATGCTGTATATGTGCTATTCATTATTAGTTCATATTACCTTTGTAGTTAACGAACCTTATTGTAAAGTGTTACCAAAATGTCTATATATATATATATATATATATATATATATATATATATATTACGGCCAATATATACGAAATATCGAATTTGAAAACCAATAAATATTTGTATTGGTATCGACCTTCAAAATCCTTTATCGGTTCGGCTCTAGTAAGTCATGTATTTATTGATACTTTGTGGTGCTATTGCACCCTTATTGAACTCATAATGTGTAAACATAAACATAATGGGAAATGTGCCCAAGCACAATGTTCTCTCGCACTATCCCCAGATTTTTTTTAACACACACTTACCAGCATTCGTCTTTGTCATGAAGTTGTCAGCGCAGAAGCGGAAGCTGCTGCTACTCTGTGTATTTTCTTAAAACTATGATGTGTACATCCCTCATCTACTTGTGATCTGATCAGGCCAAAACGTATCTTAATACCAGATGTCTAAACAGGGCCAAAGACTCATTCGTAGGATCCTGTCAAGGGAATTGGATCCCAGGATCCTGTGCTGGGATAAAGGAGAAGTGTGAGCTTGGTCCTTGTGTTAGCTATACAGTAGAAGGCTGTTTTGGATGGTGTTTTACATTCTAGTTCAGTGCCCCTTCATTCGTGCAGCTGCAAAATTTTAGATAAACTGGTTTTGGCCTGGCCAAAAAGTGTGTGTCACAAACTGGTTCTAGATGCCGATGCAGTTCAGGTTAAATATTCTGCCATCTATAAACTATTACATAATCTATTATTATCTTTTTGCATCTGCTTAATTGCAGGAAGTAATCCTTTTTTAAAAAGTAATCATTTTGTGCAAGTGATTTTGCAAACAGGTTTATATTACACCCTTCAGGAATGAAAATGAAATAGAGAGTATGATTGATGGGTTATGTCTTAAGAGACCCTGCTTGTCTAAGCGTTATTTGATCACATTCTAGTCTGCAGGAAATGAAGTGCAAACTGCTGGGTCTGATGCTTTATGGTAAAAACCCATATGTGTTAATAATACCCCCAAATTGTCACTCTGGTATGAGTTTAATAGCGTGGAGTGCTTATGTGGAAGGTATAATGGCATAACCTCTCTTGATGCTCAGTCAAAAAGTTTATTTTGAAAGCCCTTTGCCTGCATGTACTCTCCGTTGTGTAAGTTTTGCAGATTGACTGACTCATAGTGTACGTAAACATATTTACCAGAAAACAGGAGCGCTAAAGTGCTAAACCACTGTAATTTTAGAAGGCTTCAGTTGAAAGTGATGCCTCATTTGTGGGTTCTGGGACTTCCATGTGTGTCCTGTATTATGTTTTGTGTACTTTAATGTGGCATGTTGTATGTCAGGTTTAGGACGCAGCTTTTGGTCATTTCCTGCCTCTGATAACTTTACATTACATTACTCTACATTTACATACATTTTACATGAAAGAATTTGGCAGACAATTGTATCCAAAGTGACTTTGCTTTTCCAAGGTAAACGTTTTATTAGTTTCCCTGGGAATAATGCTCATGACCATGGCATTTTTACGCTCTACTGTTTGAGCTAAAAGAAGTCTTTGATTTTACCTTATAGTGGATATGTATTTTGTGCATGAAATGATTTGTTTGCTATTCTCAACCTGTTCCCTAATTCAGAAGTAAATACACAGGGAGTTCTAAATGTATAATGCATTCACTGTCAAAATTGTTCCAGTGAACTTAATTTTGCACCCTAGAAATTCCAGAATACACTGTTAAAGCTAATCATGGGTTTCTCAGTGTATTCGTAAAATGTTGTTAAGTTATTAGAGGATAAACACAAGTGTAAATATATATATAGTGTGTCTGTGTGTGTGTATATATAGGCCTATACATAAATCCTTAACTTAAAGGTGCAATGTGTAAAAATGTAGTATCTATTAACAATTTGACACCCCTTACTATGTTTTCAGTGGTGTATGAAAACGTCTTAATAAACCGTAATGTTTCATTACCTGCATCTACATCTATCTGAATAACCAGGGCACCCCCTTCTATGAAGGTCGACATACTGTTACGCCATGTTTCTACCGTTAGCCGAACGCAAACAAACAGAACGCGTTTCATCACTACCTTAAATGAGAAGCCGCAGAAAGCTAGAAGCTAGCCATAGGCTACAGTTCACACTGCAGGGCTTAATGCTCAATTCCGATTTTTTGAAAAAATTAGATTTTTTTGCAAGGCCGTTCACATTTCCAATTAAATGCGACCTTTTGTGATCTCCTGTGTGAACGTGAAATGACCCAGAAGTGACCCGGCATGCGCAGAAGAGTATCAGCGGTAGACGGCGTCACTTGTTGTTTGCGGAAGTAGCTAAATGGATGTCTTACAGTGAGACTTCGTTTAGCAATATTAAAGTTATTTTCACAACAGAGCCAGCACACTTACAATCTTCTCATTTTAAGAAGAAGAATTAAAGAATTAAACAGAGAAACATGTGGGTGCGGAGTCGCAGCTAGGAGTGGTGGGATACTGATGTGAGTGGCTTAACTGATACAGAATTCATCAGTAACTTCCGAATGACCAGATCCACCTTCGATTATGTTTGTGAGTGCCTTCGATCAACTCTGTCACGGGAAGAGACACGTCTGCGGCGGCCCATAACAGTGCAGAACGCGTTGGAGTGTATTGGCTAGCTACAGGTGCGTGCAATGACGTGCATGTCGGATATATGAGTCCTGGCCGTTCAGATTCCAGTCGCATTTCAAAAGATCAGATACATGTTCGGATTTGGACCACATACCCAAGTGGCCTGGGTCGCATTTGAAGAGATCGGATATATGCATTTACACTGTCATGAAAAAATCAGATACAGGTCGATATGGGCAAAAAAATCGAGAATTAAGGTCGTTTCAGCCTGCAGTGTGAACGTAGCCATAAACAGCGTAGTCAGTGAGTACTACGTACTAGTAGTGACTTTTCCCGTTGTCAGTAGTGTAAAGTGTGCAGTTGGATTGTTTCATGTAACTTAGTTCTTTTCCCTCACTGTGTTATGGCTTTGCTATGTGGGGACAAATCAGCTGGTTACATTCAGTGAGACAGCTGATTAGTATTCTTGTCATTGACAGTAAAACAGTGTTACAGGAATCACCAACCTGTCGAATCTTGGAAGCATTTAAGTCAATCACAAAGAGTTTTCAAAATCAGAGAAAAGAGCCTACTGTGTGTAGTAAATGGTGTCTCAGGGAGATGCGAGACACTCGGCGCTGTTACAATCATGACATTTTTGCCGCGAGCACCTTTGAGCTCATGCGGGCGCTTGGAGTTTAAACAAGGCTTTAAAAATCGGGTTTTCTTTATGTTTTTTTATGACAAAATGCTGTATATAATATGAAAAGTTGGAAAATTTTACATTGTACACTTTTTAGATTTAAAGATTCCTTTGTTCACTTTTTAAAGTATTTGTTAATTGGTCAATTTGGTCCAGAAACTGTCTGGTTATAGCCTGGCAAAGATAGCCTAGACCTATCAAGATGTTAGGCCTGGGAACTCATAATTGGCACACCTCAATCCGGGGCGGGATAAGAGGTTGTCTTTCAATATCCCTCTGCACGCCATTAGGATAGCGCTAACCAACCAGAGCCATGATGGCTGTGGCTGAGTGAGTCGTGAGTGAGTCCCATGCATTTTCCCCATGGTTTTCTCTCCAGCGGAGCAAGTTGATATATTAAACTTTGACCTTATACGGTCATCAAAACTCTGAACACATCTTCCTTTATGAATGACTTAAGTTACATTCTTAACTCCAAGTCATCCGAAGTCGCGGCCAAAGCTGAATTGAAAAGACCGCTGTTCGCCAGCTGCGTCTTGTTTGTTTTCAAGTAGTCACCTATGGAAATCACAGCGCAGAACCCTCACAACTCTGCCGTCATTGTGTTAAGCCTGCCACCAACTCGATACACGATGTGATTTGGCCAGATCCAGAGTTTGGATTTTCCACTTCGAAAGTCAACGGAGAGTTGCTAGACCACACTTTGCAGCAAAATAATTTTTGCTGCCGCTCAGGTGATGTAAGAATTCTTGGCTAGTCTGGTTACTGATATTCTTCTAAATATCGGCTGAATGGATTCAAAGAGTATTCCTTGATTGTTCTTTCAAGGATACTCAACAAAACGGGAATGTTGGCAACGGCATGTTGACAATGGCATGAACTTGCAGTGCTTCTACAGTATGTATGCTTTCTACAGAACTTTCTAGAGTATTTTATTTTATTATTATTATTATTTATTTTAACTTTTATTTGATTAATTATTATATTTTGCTTATTTGTTTAAATTTATTTCTTGAATATCCTGTTTTGCTTTGTGAAATGCAGGGCAAGTACATTTTTCACATTGACACTGTACTTGTTAACAAACTACAATGAATATCATTGCCATTTATACAGCAATGGCTTTGATATATTAGTTATATTTAATGTATGACCTTGCAGTTGAATTGCAGGTAATTGTGTCATCAGTGTCTTAATGTTTTGTGAATCAAGGCCCTCGCTAGTGCCCAAAAGATAAACTGATTCACAAGGAGAACTTAGGAGGTGAGCAGAATGACACCATCTGTTGCCAACTGTTTGCTCGTATTTATATTAACAAACAATACATAACATAAAAACACATTTGGCCTGTTCAACCTGCGTCCCACAGGCCTCCTGCTGCTCAAACCAGGTCCAAAAACAGAGACCTACCAGATAACTATATCTCCGTCTCCATCTTAATCACAGCCCTCATGACTTGCTTGTATTTTTACACGTGCGGCCTCCAACCGTGAGCTGATAAAGACGAAATGCCAGACACATGCATTAGCATGTAATGGGTCCGGTATAATAGGCTATTGTTTATTTGCCATTGGGTGTAGTTGGTTTTCAGAAAAATGGGTTGAACTGGTTCTCCTCTATGCCCCCATAGACCCCTGTCTCTCGGGGAAGAGGCATGGCTCTGCACAGGAATGTATCTGAGTCTTCGCTGTCCATTAAAGTGTCAGCCGGTCTCTCTGTTGCGCTCACGTTTTGATCTGAGCGGGGAATGCTAGCATGGTCACGGACAGCTTGAACTTGAAGTAGGTCTGATGTTCTTAAGATCTCGTCTGGCAGATTGATGCACCAAAATATGCAAAGTTTCTTTCTTTGAAATGGCTTGGTGAAACTTCTGAATCCTGCTTTGTTGATTGGCACCATTAGACATTACACTTGTCAGTAATTCTTTAAACAGCTATATATGAAGAGTTCAGATGCAAAAGCCTTTAAATGCCATTTGAAATTTTCTTCTAAAATGATAATTTTTATCAAGCTTTTATATTTAAGTTCAGTAATTTCACTTAAATGGCAATGAAGATTACCTATTAATTGTCATTTAAGTGAAATTACTGAACTTAAATATACAAGCTTGATTAAAATGTTCATTTTAGAAGAAAATTTCAAATGGCATTTAGAGGCTTTTGCATCTGAACTCTTCATATATAGCTATATACATACACACACACATATATATACATACATACACACACTCAGTATGTATGTATATAATATATACATATATATATATATATATATATATATACATATACTACACACACACACACACAGTATGTATATAATATGTACTGTATACAGTATAGGGCTGTAATCAACCAAAGAAATCCTTAAGTCGACCAAGGTCTTGTCCTGCGCAACGATTAGTCGACTAAAAAAAACAAAAACAGATGTTTTGATTGAACATTTTTAAACAATTGTCATAGAGCATTTATAAAACAACAACGAAAAAACATAGAAAATAAATAAAACTATAATAATAATACAATTCTTTGAAAATTAAGTGATTTTTTTAACTGCAAGTGAGGAGCTCTGTCCTTGGTCTATAGTGACAGTCACAATCGCGCACCTGATCACACCACACGCTACAAAATAATATAACTGCTATCTGCCACATAATGAAAAATCCTAACAAAAGCTCTCGTTACAGGCTGTATTCTTCTTTACTTACAAAGCTATGGGTTAACTTTTGTCCAGCCGATCTGTTAGGTGTTTTAAAACAACAGACAAAATAGCCTAAAAAACAATCTGAAATCTAGGCTCTGTTGTAAGATAGCATATACGTTTAATTTCGTTTTGTTACATTATTTAGGCTACTTTCAAATGAGTCAAGTGTACAAATAAAAACCTATTAAGAAAACAATCTATTGAGTCAGTAGGCCTATGATAAAGCCGTTAAAAGAGCTGCTCACGTCTTTTGCGCGCTCAAGTTCGATTTCAAATAGGCACGCGATGTGCGCGCTCATAATGGAGCAACGCGCGTCGCCACCGTCGCCTACCTCCACAAAAATGTAGCCAGACAAAAGATTTAGATTTCTGGACATTCTGTCGACTAAAGTAGCGTGAACTGAATGAATACAGCAAAAATACCTACCGGTACATCCCTTACTGAGCGCGAGCAGCAGCGCAGCCAGTAGGTGCGGTTCCCGAGTGTGTTATGTGTGTGCGCTAAACTGTGGCACAGTTATAAGAAATAGCCTAAATTAAAGCATTTAAAGATGGGGATAAAACATAGGCTAATTATATTTATAATACAGTAATAAATAACTGCTTTATAAAGGAATAAATATCAAGGAGTAAATCATTGAAAATGTATTTCTATTGGCAAAAAAAAAAAAAATGCGACTGGTTCAACCATATAAGAATTTCAGTTCGACCAAGGCCGGCATTGACTGATTAGTCGACTAAACGACTAAAGTTGACAGCCCTAAGACAGTATATAAACACATGAATGGTAGTTTGTGTGGAATAAGGGTTTTAGTAAAAGATCACAGCTTAATAATATTGAGGCTTGAGTTTTAAAGATGTATAACTACTTTAAGATTGCATAGAGTCCAAATCTCTGAAGATCACAGAGTTTTCTTTCAAGAAGTACATTAAAGTTGTTTATGAAAACTACAGGAAAATGAGCGCAAGCTGTAGCTGCTATTGATGTAATGATTAATGTATTCCCTTCTCCATTGTACATGTAAAATTTAAATTGAAATGTGAATGATTAAAGTTTGATGTTTTCTGGAGAGGAACCTCATATCCTCCTTGAATGTCTCCCTGAAATGAACCAAGCTGTTTAGTTGCTGATCAAACATGCTTAAACAACATTAGAAATTCTAGAATATCAAATATGATTTGTCATGCAGTGTGTTTTTTTTCCAGTGTGATGAACAGCCTGACTAAACCCGACACTCTTGAGTTTTCTCGTCATCTATTATCTAAAATCTAATAGTCTTAATTAGTCTGATGTGATCGTTTATCAATATGACCCCCGTAATTGAAAAAGTTGTTTCATGATTGTTGAGTAGATTTTAACTTTCTCTTTTCAACCTGTGGTTTTTCTGCAGCTCTGTTTGTGTGTTTTTTGGCGAATTATAATGGCAGGCGGCCTGGTGCTTTTATACTCTGAACTTGAAAGGCTCACAGACAGGGACAAGTTTTTTTTTTTTTTACAACCACAACAGTCAGAAGCAGCTCTTAAGAGGCTCTGGGCTTGGCAGATGCACAGACCTAGCAGAGAAACAGCTTACCTTTGAAGTGTTGGGGGTGAAAGAGTGCAGGAGTGTGTACGTTAACCCTTCACTCACCTGCCTTTGTCAGCCTATTCTGGGCTTTACTCGTGTTGATCTTGACTGCACTGCTGAGAATAAGTCTGTTTTGTTTTCCTTGTTGTTTGGATGAATGCCACAACAGAATGTGCTGGTCATTTGCTCCCAAAAATCAAATCAAAAGAAAAAAAATAAGAAATCGCATATTAATTAATTTGTTCGTCCGTTCATTCATTTATTAATTCTCAAAACAGATTCTGTCATCATGATTATATGCAATTATATGCAAATGTACTTTCCAGTTTAACTTGTTTTGTAATCAAAAGTATTGTTTCGAATATCGATACCAAAAGTCAAGTATTGCGATTTCGATTCTTTTCAATACTTTTCCTGAAAAGGAAAGTATTTCTTACAAGGCGTTTCACATGCACCTCCTTTGCATTGGTCTGTGCTCTTTTATGCTGTAATAACCTAATATAAATAAATCACTGACATGCACATGCTCTGATAATCATATAGCCGATTGATCATTTTGCTGATGTTTTGTATCCTTTATTTTAGCAGCTGGCAAATTATTTATGCTATCTACTGTATGAAAGTTGGGGGGAAAGTTGTACAGCTAATACAAAAATGAATTAAACATCTCCAGTTAACTAGCAGATAATTAATTTAGTTCGCTATTAGAATGAGAGATCTAACGCTAAAATCTGTTGTTGTTGTTTTTTTTAAATCAAGCAGTGCTCTTTTTCGCTGCTATCAGTTGGATACAGTGTCTTTTGCGGCTCGCACAGTCGTGCACCGTCTTCACACGGACGCGCGCTTCAAAGTATCGCCGTTGCAGAGACTATTGTGTGAAGGCCGCTGGATTGTGTTGCTAATAACTTGCAATGTATAACTATCAGACCGGCCCTCGCGGCCTCGAAACACTACCGACCCACCGGGAAAGATCCGACTCTCCTGATTGCCACTCCGCTACTGACAGGCGGCCACTGTATCACGTGTGCTCGCGCATGCAGCCATCTCGCTGTAGTATGACAGCTGCAGCTTCTTTGCTGTGTGCGTGAGGAGAAACACAGACGTTCATAGGGAGAGACTGGAAGCGTGCGTGGCACACACCAACATGAATATACGTCTCTTACAAATCTGGAACGCGGTCATTCAGTAAAAGTATTGAATACTAATAAATTTCAGGTTTCGTGAGGTTTTTAATTTCCGAGTATCGCGATACTTTTGAAGTATCGGTGCACCGTGCAACACTATTGCAAATAGAATTTCTTTCGATCTTGTGGTGAATATGACTTTTCTTAATAGTTTAGTGAGATTCAGCCATTTCTGTTTTGTCCTCTATTCGTCCTCTTTGGTTCTTTTGAGGTTCCTTCCTCTATTTCTCAATGCATAAAGTTGGGGATGCACCGATAGGAATATTTTGGCCGATACCGATAACCGATAATTCTTTGGGCTCTATCTGCACCCGGCGCGAGTGACTTTATACACTGACGCATTTATCATTCCTATTTTGCACTCGCGCAGAAGCGGGCTTTTTTCCTCCACAGAGGCACGTCGGTAAACTAACAAATGAACTTGCGCTTCCTGGGCGGATTCACGCAAAAGGAGGCGTGTCGGCACAAACAATCCCTGGTGCTATTTTGCCAGTTCCAGAAAACAATTGCGCCAATGACCAGAAAAAACCTGGTCTAAAGTCAGTGGCGCGTTGCGCGTATATTCAGATGCTATTTTAAGCGTGCATGCTTGGCCATAATACAGAGTGTGAACAACGCGGATACACTGTAGATGATTCTCTCCATCAACACAGATGCATTTTGCAAATGATACATTATTATACGGAAAAATATATAAGACATGAGGGAAATCATTGTTGTGTCCATGATGATGGGAAAAACAGGCATAAAGCTTACACATTTACCCAAATTATTATATGCATGTTTGACCCGAAGCTAATTTGGGTGGGTTTGTCCCATCCCAGTGTCCCTTCTCTTTCTTTTACGGCCCTGACGAGAACATTCGTTCTACTCAGCTGTGAACCGATGCTGAAGCGCGCCTGGTAAATGCGGCGTTACGAAATGAAATGCGCCACGGAACAAGCGCATCTCGTTCATCATGCTCTTAAAGGGAATGTGATATGACGCTCTTATTGGTTTATTTCCGTTACGCCCAAACCACACCTATGAATAATGAAGCTACTCCAGACCAACCCCTTTTAGATTTGCACCAGGCGCAAGAGGCATTTATCCCGCCGGGAAAATAGCAACAGCGCCGGATTCCGCCCACAAAGTTAATTGCGCTTTGCGCTTTGACACTTGCGTTTCAGATCGTTAAAATAGGGCCCTTAATATTTGAAAGCCGATAAATCTGAATCCAAATTTACATATGATTTTTGAGAGCTTGATTTACAAAAGCAAAAGTTTCCAATCCATGTCTCAAGCACACAATAATATTCTCATGATTAATGTAGCCGATATGACACGTTGCACTGAACTATATTTTCCTTTTTTGTATCGAATTTTACAATCATTTTTAAGCAATTCGTAATCATCATGTGCACAGTGCACATCTAAAGTGTCTCAGCTGAAGGAAATAATACATTATTTATCAGCTTTACATTTTATTATCGGGCAGATGACGATAATATTAAATATGAACCAAATATCGGCCGATACCGATATGGTGGCCGATATATTGTGCATCTCTACTTAAAGTTTAAGTGTTGTGTTGATGGAGATTTCACCAGTGTTCCTTAGTCAAAACAGGGGATATGCATGAGGCTTTCAGAGAGGATGTGGCTGTGTATTGTGTCTACTGTGGAGCAGAGGTCAAACTGCTTTGGCTTTAATACTGTGAAGACCACCTCTTCCTCAGAGAGCAGAACTGTTAATTAAAAAGCCCTCTGCTCAGACTTGAACCGTTCCATTTAGAGCTCTGACACCCCTGACACTTTCGGTGCTTATATTTATAGCTGTACTATTAGCTGCCCGATCTCAATTCCGCCTAAAAGCTACCTGGATTTCTTCTCAAGCATACTATGGGCGAGTGTTATAGATGCAGTTTGGATCTCCCTCTGTCAGATTTGAATATAGAAACAATATCCACAGACAGGATGTCTTTAAAACAGAAATTTGAATATATCTCTGGCCATCTGTCTGGTTTGTTTGCCATCCATTCAAAACAGACTTGTGAAACACACCCTAAGCAAAACCAGCCCTGTTTATGTACCCTTCAAAATTCAGACAAACGCCTTGAATGTGATTTTTATTTTGTTTTGGTTGAAAATTTTTTTTGAAAGGACTGCACACAATTGAAAAACATTGACATTACGATATCTTGTTTTTGTGCAAAACATATTGCGATATAAAAAAATACAGGATTTGTCTCCCAATTACTCGGAGCTATATTTGAAAGAATTAATCATTGGTTGCTGAAAAGCAAACCATCTCCTTTAGGGTCGAACTTGGGACCCGAATCCCAGAAGCACATATTTATTTAAATTCGCAGACTCTGCGAAGTCGCATTGTGGATATTGGGTTCATGCAGCCCTGCTTAGGAGTTTGGAAGCAACAGTGGCTAATTTACATGAATGTGCATTCCAGTGAGTTTTGGTTACAGGCTAAAGGCCATTGCACACTGAGTCTCGTAAATTCGCACTTGCGAAACTTAACAGCGATTAGAAAAAAAAATTCGACCTAACAATGTATGTCAATCATGCTTTCACACCACATCCAAAACTTTTCAGCCAAGATTGGGTTCGATTTTCTGCATTTTCCGCATCCAGAGCCAGCATTTTGAGAGGTATTTTGACAATTCAGGCCGAGGGAGTTCGATTCCTTGAATCATTTGCACAATGCGCAGTGCTCTCAGTTTCGGTTTTCAGATTTCGATGCAAGTGTTTATGTTATCTCTCTATATTGGATTATGAAATTAATAAAGCTCCCCTTTCAATCAAATTGAAATTTAGGATACGAATAAGGTGTGATTGAGCAGCCAATCGATAACTAATGTATTATTTGGGCACAATATACAACAGCCTATACAGCTGTTCTGCCTGTCAGCGCTTCCACCGGGCCGCGCGGGTGTGTGTGTGTCCATACCTTAGACATACTGCCAGTCTCTGTTCAGGATCGAATTGGTTCACAGAAATTGGTGGTCTTGTTTCTAATATGTGGATCCAGAATCGCTAGCAAAGCATCAAACTGTCCCACTGACACTGTGAAGTAAATTTTGAATAGCTAGGGATAAATTCGCAACTCCTTGATCCTTCCTCTCGGCGCAATTTCAGGATTGGATGGACGTAGATTTTCTCTTTCTTCTCTTTTCAAGAGAGAGAGGGCAACAAAATCATCCTCACTGTTTGACGAATCCATTTGGCATTTTTGCGGGGGTTCCGTAAAGGTTTAATAAATACGGCATCGGATTCAATATGCAAGGTTTCTATGTGTGAGCGAATTTTCCTAGGCTGACGAACGCTTAAAAAAACGCATGCGAAATTTCCGGACAATGGCCTTGACACCTGTAAGCTAGCTTTAAGCCCAATCTTTTACTTCTGCGGTCGAAACTCACGCCGGAGCCACGTCGTAGGCTGGTGTGTCCAGCGCATGTACCCTGACGTGCACCTCTCCAAAAAATCTAACAATGCGTCGGTCGTTGCCGCATGCCGCAAGCGCTGTGATTGGTCTCCCGAGAACCTTCTCCCCTGGTTTCACGTGCTCCCTCTGGAAGTGTAATTGCGCGGACAACGATGCAGAAGTATTAATGGAAACCAATGCGTAGTCTATAGCGTAGAGGCGCTGGCCTCAGGTCTGACGTAGAAGTCTGAATCAGCCTTAGCTTTCTACTCTGAGCTGCTTTGATGACATGGAGCGCAGCAAACGGTTGCTTGACTCTGGCTTGAGCCAGTCAGTGCTTGCCTGAGCCCTCTTCAGAGTGTGGTGGCGAGAAGGCCAGGGATGCCCCCACGTTGTGTATGCAGGTCGGGCCTGCTCGGCATTGGCTGTCCTCAGGGCATCACCAGATGTTTTTTTCAGATGATCCTCAGGCTTGTTCTAGAGTCCTAATAGCAGAGATGCTCCGGGGGAGAAACAAACAAATTTCCGAGAAGTGTGATTGCAGATGGGGAGTGATGAGGGACTGTAGAAAGTCAGGAATGCATGGGTGGGAGTGTCTCTTTTGTAGCTAATTATCTCTTCAGCCATTCCTCACACAACAAACACCACCCTGTTTTTGGCCCTGTCGTTCAGCATACAGTTTGATTAAGAGCTCGGGCTCTCCAAAAGCTGCTTCTAACTGGTCTGAGCGTGATTGGTTCTTGGCGGGAGCAGGAGGAAGTGGCCATGGCATGTGCCATTACTGGAACCATCCTCAATAGGAGAACTCCCTGGATAATAGCAGCCATTTGTCTAGAGCATGTTTTGGCTTCAATGGGTGATTGAGAGCATTGTTGTTATACTGGACTGATTTGTTTTTTTCTTCATTCCCTAAAATTAAACTAACCACAAACCTCACTTCCACACACATAAATGAATATTTAGACTACATTTAGAAACTGGTATGTAACATTATACAGGTAGAGATTTATGCATTAGAGAAAAATATGTTTCTGTTGTAAGTCGGCTGCCAAGGTGTGTGTATGTGTACTTTTATGTTATTTTTACTGTTTAGAGTGCTTTGTTTGTGTTTTATGATGTTGAGGGTCATTTTTTTAAAACCACTAATAGCCTATTAAAATCAAAAACTCAAAATGAATATCCATTTTAACACCTAAATTCATATGTAATAATGTCTCAATACACACAATGTCACAATAATGTCTGCCCTTTGTTGTTTATCAGGTATAATAATAGAAATAATTGAGTACCAGGAACTTGGGCAATCATTAAATTTTGGAATAATTGTTCCATAAATAATATATAAAATAGGCATATTTGTGAATAAAATCTAATATTTGAGTAACATAAAAGCTTTTTATTTGTTTTCTTCCTTATTTTGTCCTGCAAATAGTAGTCAAGGGTTCTAAGCCCATGCTAATTACCTTTACTACTGGGATATATTTATGGAGATGAAGAAATAGAAAGCCGGCTGAAATGCGTCAGCTGTCGGCATCAGCATGAACAGAGGGGGAGTTCATGCTTAAAGGAGTTGTTCACTTTTCAAAAGCTTTTGCTGACTGCATCTGACTCACCCACCATGTATTATCCAACATGTCCATGTCTTTCGTTCTTTCAGTGGGAAAGAAATTAAGGTTTTTGATGAAAATATTTTCAGGATTTTTTCTCCATATAATGGACTTCCAAGTGGGAACCAAACGGTTCAAGGTCCAGAAAAACAGGTTCAGTACAGAAACTGCAAACTGTTCAAAGGACTGATTCCAGACGATGAATAAGGGTCTTATCAAGTGAAAAATTACAAAAAAAAAACAACAAAGATTAAGTTTATAAGCTCAATGCTTTCCTTGCTCTGTAACTGCGACGTCTGAAGACTCTCCTTTTCAAACTCGTTTTGTCAAAACGAACAAATATTTTTCCGAGTCAATCACATTCGTTTAGGCTGTGTCGTTGAATGAATCAAATGACTTGGAAAACGACTTTGTTCGGTGTTAGCCTCGAACTGGAGAGTACAAGCAAGTGCACAAATCGAAAGCCCAGAACCAGACGTTCTGGATGCATATTTACCTTCGCATAATCTGCGAGATCGTTTACAGACATGTTCACTCCGGTATTTCGCTCGCACTCATCAAGTGTTTGACGGCAGGTTTACAGTGGAAGTTCGATCAGTAGGTTCCAGTTCTCATGCATGATGTCTGTGGTTCGATGTGGCAGTGCGACTGTGGCGGCGCACAGACATTGACGCAGTGTTGGGGGAGTAGTTTACTACAAGTAGTGTAGCTACTAACTTAACCACATTTTTCAGTAGCTTGGCAGTAGCTCAGTTGCTTTTTAAACAGTGTATCTTTTCCAGTAGCTAACTACTTTTTGCAGCAAGTAGCAGTGTAGCGTCGAGCAAAAGCTACATTGCTACATTGTAAAGCCGGCGCAGAATCAGCGCAATGCAGGATATTCTTGTATTACAAACTCATTTTTGCCATTACCGCCACCTGTTGTTTAATCACGCATCTTGCGCTAACGGTTCCCACTACAGAAGTATGTTGACACACCCATATTATGATTAAATAGCAAGACGTAACGGCAGATTTCAGAGGATGAGACAAAACGTTAATTACCCATGGCCTTATTTGCCAAGTTCAATCAGTATTTTTGAGAAAATGTGTCTACATGCAATTCACGTTGGATGTATATTTTGTTCATGCAATGTGGTAGGCTATTTGTTGCACTTTTGACAAACAGTAAGAGATATTTTAGTGTTGTGTGTAATAAAACAATACTCTTTGAAATCGTAATTGCATTGCCTTGTTTTAAACACTAAATATTTTACTTAAAACATTCCTCAGACACTTATTCAGTTATTTATAATATACGTTGTTCAAAAAGCAAAAGTAGTTTCAATGTAGCTAGCTACTTTTGATTGTAACTTGTAGTGTAGCTAACTACTTTTCTAAACGGGGTAGCTTGACTGTAGTTAAACTACTTTAACTTAAGAGTAGCTTGTAGCTTGTCAAACTACAGTTTCAGAGTAGCTTCCCCAACACATAAATAAACGTATCTGATTGGCTTACGGGGGTAAGCCAGAACATTTACAAGACTCTCAGACAAGCTGCCCCCTGAGTGAGAGAGAAAACACTTTGCTATTATGCCATTTTCGACTCGGAAGCAAAGTGAAGTAGCGGAGTCTGGGATTACCAGTCCTAAGCTAAGAATTCTTTAAACAGTTAGTGTTCATTTTTTTTCTGTGTCAGTCAGAATTCCATTCCTTTTGGCTCTTCTTTTCCAAGAATTAGCCTTAATTAAATGGTTTGGACATAAGAACAGATATTATGCTTATGTTTTAGCTATATCCTGCTGTGAATCATCATTTCTATTCTGCTTTCAAGGTTGGGATCTTGATCTAACCCAGTTAAATACTGTTTTATGAGTTTATGACTGTCCTTGTACTATGTCCTGTTAGCAAAGGCTCACAGCATCTGGGTTTCTCTCACCGAGTGGCCATCGATATCGTGGTAGTGAAAGAGTGTGAGCGGGCTCAAGTGTCCGGAACCCCTCCAGCCTTCAGGCGCGAGCCCTGTGCTAGCACTGCCACTGTTATCAGTGTTCAACACATTCTCCTTGCTTCGTCATTCACAGTTGCTGAACACAGCAAACACACACCCACTCCAGAGCGTGGACAGATGTAGAGGCAGAGCCCAAGTCTTCGCTGGCACTGGGTCTAACGAGTGCTTGGGGCCTCTGTGAGGAAATTAACCATGCAGTTTCACAGCCAAACAAGCCACAATCAGCCTCCAGATAATAACTCATCTTTCAGGCTCTTTGCTTCCCATGATGCACTAAAATGTTCCAGCAGTGCAGACTGTGCCTGGTCCCTGTACGCTTTCCCTTTCTCTCTCCCAAACTCTATTGGCAGTTTGGGACAGCATGGTATGTTTTCTGCTTCAATGGATTGTGCACGCCAGACCGGTCACTATTTTTAATAACTGATTTATTTTAGACTATTATTATTATTAATTAATTAATCATAATGTAAATCATAAACTGTTAGCCTATTATTAATGAAAATGTGTTCTTTTATATACTTAATTTATTATTATATGTAGTTATATAATTATATTGTAATTATATTATATTATTAATAACTATAATATTAATAATATATTATTTTGTTGTTAAATAAAAACTTAAAGTATATTCACTATTATTTATTTATTTTATTTATATACTTTATTAGTATTATTATTCAACACAGACAGTATAACAATAATAATGTATTGTTGTTACTTATCTATTTGTTGCTAAACAGTAATAATACTAATAATAATAATAATGTACTTTTAGTATTTTAATTTAATTGTATATTTAATTTATTTTTAGTAATAGTAGGACTATTATTATTATTGTATTGTTGTTGATGATGATAATGACATTTTTATTTTATAATATATTTCATTTATTATAATTTTTATTATTTATCAACGCTGACAATAATAATGTATTGTTATATTAGTTGTTGCAACATAATAAGAATAATGAACTTGTATTATTTTAATTTATATTATGTTTAATTTATTATTATTATTGTTATTAGTAGTAGTAGTAGTAGTAGTAGTAATAGTTGTGTATAGTAGTAGTATTAAAAGGACTCCAAAAATATTCCTATTTTAATATATTTTGTTTGTTTAAAAAAAAATGTTACAAATTTGTTTACAAAGCCTAAAATTAACATCCATTGATTCAAAGTTAATTTTTGAGCATACAGTAAATAAAAGGCATCTGCTTAAGGTGTGTATTCTGCTCAAATAACACTGGAAGTGACATGAACAAAACAGGCCTCTCGTATTCCACCATGCACTTTTCTCTGTAGTCTTTGGCTCGCTTCGCCTCCCCCGCCACCTTCTTTCAACCTGAAAATCCTCTCCAAATTACTGCCGTTGTTAGGCTACCATATGTTCGTCTTTCTGATCCTATTTGAATTGGTTTACCTGAGGGGGTTGAGTGGTGTTGGGGGCAGGGTGGTGTGGAATGTGAGTGGCTAAAGGGGCACGGACTTGCCCTCGGCCTGGCACGCTGGTGTCCTAGTCATGTGAGTCCCACAGCACAAACACATCACAGCAGAGCTGGCAGTTACTGCAGCTTTACCATGGCCCCTTTGCATGATCCCTCTACACACACACAGGAACACTCAATGTATATGTAGTATATGCCAGAGGGGCCTGTAATTCAGAATCTATCTAGGTCCACTAATGGGCTCGTGATGGTTTTAAGCTTCCGGCTGACTGGAGGAAATGTCTAGATTGCTGAAGAACAGTTCTGATGACAAAAATAGAACAATAAGCCCATTATTATGGCAAACCATTAATGAGTCAGTTAAAGTGATAATTCACCTAAATAATATAATACTCGCCCACTTGTACGTTCCAAACCCTGACTTTATAGACACATTGTGTTTATTGTGTAGGACACAAAAGAAGATATTAAGCATAATGTTCATGTTTTTCTTTGCATTGAAATAGAATGGGGATGAACGTTGTCCAAATGACAACTTCAAGCCTTCTAAAGCCATTCGACAGCATTAAGGCCGTGTCTCCACCAAAGCATTTTTATTCAGCTGAAAACGCTAGACGGTCTGCTGAAGATGCCGTGTTTGGGCGCTTGAGAGCGTTTTGGCAGCGCAACGTTTTTTTTTTCGTTGAGACGTTTCGCTGCTATGATACAGAATATCCGCAGCACAGTTTGAATGTTGTGACAGTTGGTCAGTGTGGTTTAGTCCCGCCCCTCCTCCACTGTGATTGGACGGCTGGGTAAATAGTGACAGTGATGAGCGCTGCGTTTTATCCAAAGTTTAACATTTTTCAACTCTAGGCGACCAGTAAAAAACGCGGGCGCTTCAGCGTGAAAAACGCTCAGCGCCTCTTACGCTCATGGCGTTTAAAACGCAGCGCTCCCATTGAAAACATAAGCCAGGCGCGTGGGAAAACGCTTTGGTGGACACACTGCCTAAGTGAGGAAGAGAAGATCAGTTGTACTTTTATATAGTGCCTTTTTGTCACTTGACCTTGAAAATTTTCAACCCCATTAATTTCCATTGTACTGCAAAAGTGTCATTAAAATGTCATGTATGCCTATTTCAAGTGTTTTGTCAATGTACACAACAGTACAACTTATCAAACAGGATTTACGTTTCACATATAGCCTCCGATTCTGACTATGGTTTATGAGCAAACTAAGGGCCAGATTTACTAAACAGGGCGAATTAGCATGAGAGCGCAATTTCAAATGTTTTGCACATGATCTGACGACGCGCAAATTAAAGTACACAAACACAGCCGAATCATTTCCAAAATGAGCAATGCAATCTACCAAGAGCAGCGCAAATTAGTTTAAGACATGCTTTTTGGGCCATTAATTAAAGGAGAACTCCGCGAACAATGAACCTTTGGTCTAATAAAACATTGGTACCTAGTCAATCATTCTCTGAGATTTGTTTTCATGATAATTGAATGTAAATAGTGTTATCTCTAAAAACTGTTTAGCGTATAATGCTAGCACTGGGGGCATTGACTAAGTAAAAAGAAATCGCTAGTTTATACCACTAACAAGGCTCAAAATAGCCCCACACTAACGTAGTAACATAATGAGTGTCCATACATGCAAAATCGAAGCATTGAGAACTTTATAAGTGTACAGACCGTTTAATAAGAAGATATTTTATAAAGACAATTCACTTCGTGTATACACAGCAGGCGCCATCTTAGAATATAGTCTTCAGATAGTTAATCCCCGGAACTGTATGAAGTTCAGCGAACTTCTGAACTGTATGAACGGCGTTCAGGGATTGAACTTATCGAGACTATATTCTAAGATGGCGCCTGCTGTGTATACACGAAGTAAATTGTCTTTATAAAGTATCTTCTTATTAAACGGTCTGTACACTTACAAAGTCCCCCAGTGCTAGCATTTATACGCTGAAACAGTTTGTAGAGATAAAACTCTTTACATTCGATTATCATGAAAACAAATCTCAGAGAACGATTGACTAGGTACTGATGTGTAATTATACCAAAGGTTCATTGTTTGCGAAGTTCTCCTTTAATGGCGCAAATAACCGGAAATTTACGAGCACAAACCTTCAGTAAATTACCTTGCATGATTAATAAATACTCTACCTCCAATGCAATTGCAATAAGGTCAGCTGCAAATAACCCTGTCCAAGAGCCTTTTCAACGCTTTTCTTTTCATCGTGTCAATCCTGACTAGATTTTTAACGTTAAAAGAGCGTTTATGCTGGAGCAAGCTTTTAATAAATCCTGCCCCTAAGATTGCATGATGGTTAATTTCATTTCCTTGTCATGTTTTGCTAGTTTCTTGTGCAGCACATGCTCAAAAGCTCAGCCGTTGCAGCATTAAGAGCTTTGAGAGATGGAAAGGTGGTTAAGTCGTTCTATGTAAAACGGCACCAGTCACACTACAGGGAGCAGGGAAAGAGCCTCACATGTAAGACTTTGTATTTATTGTCTTCAGAGAGCCACTGTGCATATGCTCTCTCACTCTGCCTCCCTCCACACAAGCTTTGTTTTCTCATCCTCTGGGGTGCTTTGAAGAGAGATGAAATAAAATATTTGATTCTGGTTGGAAGGAACAAAACAAATAAGAACAAGTATGGATTAGAGAAGCACTTTCATGTCTCCATTACTGTTAATGGCTCCCCTTAAATTAATACTTCCCCCAAATGTTCCAATGGCAGCAAGCCCTCCCATTGTCTTGCTGTGTATTTCAGATGCTAAGCCGAAGGGAACACAAAAGAGTTGCACTATAACCCATTATCTGACATCTTCCCCTTGGGCCTCCACCGTCTCCCTCTAGATCGGATTTCGACAGTGCCACTGTCGTGTGGACGTGTGTGTGTGAGTGTGAGTGTTTGTCAGTCTGGGTGTGTTTTGGTGTGTTCTGTCACTATACTTTAGTTTACTGTTTGTCCAGGCATGTTTGGAGTTTTAAATGGGTCATTTAAATAACCAAATAAGGAAATAAGTTTTACCATAAATTATTAGTGATACATGGATGCATGATTTATCGGTGTTATATTTGTTACCAATGATATTTGAGTTTACATTTTTTATTTATATATATATATATATATATATATATATATATATATATATATATATATATATATATTTATATGCAAAAGTTAATTGCAATTAATCGCATCCAAAATAAAAGTCTGTGCTTACATAATATATTTGTGTGTGCTGTATATAATTATTTTGTATATATAAATACACACACATGCATGTATATATTTAAGAAAATGTGTCATTCATATATAAAATATTTATATTTATATAATATAGATGTGATATAGATTATGTGTATATATATATATATATATATATATATATATATATATATATATATATATAAATACAGAATTTAAGCGCAAATAATTCTTAAATATATACATGCATGCATAGGTATTTATATATACAAAATAATTATATACAGCAC
This sequence comes from Hybognathus amarus, assembly GCA_030378365.1. NCBI lineage: Eukaryota > Metazoa > Chordata > Actinopteri > Cypriniformes > Leuciscidae > Hybognathus > Hybognathus amarus. The sequence continues at coordinate 177,743 of JAQIUQ010007283.1, read as the reverse complement.
ACACAAATATATTATGTAAGCACAGACTTTTATTTTGAATGCAATTAGGTGACAATTAACTTTTGCACAGCCCTAATATATGTAAGCAATAAGGTACGAGAGGCTGTGCTGTATCGTAAATAAGTAACAGCTGAAGGGCGCTTGTTAGGTCACGAGCAGAAGCGCAGTGCCGTGCAACCCCTCAGCTGTTACTTATTTCGAATTATACACTTGCCTCGAGTATCTTATTGCTTTTATAAAACGGTTGCACACAATATAAAATTAAAAAACAATATAAGTGCAACTTCTTGAAGTAATTAATCACTAAAAGCCTACCTTCCGCTGGAAAAAATAGTCCCCGAAATGTGAACAGCACAACGTTCCAGTGTGTAAAATGCATGAAAGCTCAAATAAAAACAACATAGAACCGCAGTGTTGCGCACACGATCAATAGAACCGTTGGGCTAAGCGGTCGTCACGCGTAGTTTATATAAATGAACACAGCTCTTGACCAATCAGAATCAAGGATTAGAACTACCCGTTTTATAAATATATATATATATATATATATATATATATATATATATATATATATATATATATATATATGTGTATATATATATATATATATATATATATATATTGCAAACTGAGAGCAAGTTTCTTGACAACCCCAGATATAACGAATTGCAAGAATTCAATCTGGATTAAGCATGAGTGACCGTTTCCACATCCTTTAAGGACTCCACCATTAAATTGTTTGAAATTTCAGATCTGAATAAAAAAATACTCAACTTTTCCTCACTTGAGTGTTGACATTAGTGGCCAAGATGTAGGCTACAGAAAGCTGTTTGGCTAACTTTGGGGAACCAAAAATGACTACTTCAGACTTTGAGCTCAGACTGATTGAGCTGCAAAAAATGTGCAGCCAACCATGCCCTTATTTCATTTAAACACTCAAACAAAGTTGTGATGTTTGAGTCGTCATTACATCTCAGGGGCAAATATAGCTGCATATAATCAGCATAACAATTGTATTTTAATTATTATATTATATTATAATATTATAATATAATTATATTATATTTTTTGACAGATTAATCCCAGTAGTTTAGGAACATGAACTTTGAGGAACCCCTGGGGAAATAGGGTGGTAAGATGAAATATAGAACTTCCTAGTTCCACCGCAAAAGTTCTTCAAGATAAGAGAAGAACCAGGATAAGGCAAGCCCCCTGATCCCCACCCCACTCCTTCAAACGGTCAAGAAGATCCCCATGAGCACAGTGTCAAAAGCTGTGCTAAGATCAAGAAGCACTAAAACCTACAGACAGCAACACATAATTTGTCACTTTGAGAAGAGCAGTTGCTGTGTTGAGACCTAAAACCGGACTGCAATGTAAAAAAAAAATAAAAAAAATCTGAAAGTTCCACCTTTTCCAATCCACTGTTTTCTGCGCCCGTTCTATTTCCCATGATTCATAGCGGGTTCAACTGACTAAATTTTTTTTTATTACTTCCGATTGAAGTATGTGATTACATAGAATGCTAGCACTCTAGTACAGACAGTAGAAAAATATCAGTCTACACATCTTTATCTTTAATATGAGCGAAATACACATAACACAACAAATCTTTAACTTTTAGGTAGCAAAATATTTTTTTAGTAATCAGTCCCTCCATAAAAAACGGTATTATGCGATCGCTGAATTCAATGCAAAATCAGCCAAAGTCCGCATATCATGCGGGGCCGCATTTTTTCAAATAAGCCACACTTTCGCCGCATAAATTGCCAATTTCCGTGCAAAATATGCGGGGTTTTGCATGATTTCATAATCCTCGCTATTTTCGTTGCAAAAAAGTCACATATATCTTAGCAGAAAGTTGAAAAATGTTGCGTTTGCTTCATACAAGAGCAGCCATTTCCCCCTGTTTCCATGGGAACGTTATGAAGTGACGCAATCACGCGACGGGATAGCTCACAGCTGAAGTTATTGCAGCGGCCAGACAGACTCGCAGAGGCGATTGACATCTCACAAATCTAACTCATATAACATTCTGTCACATGTTCTACCGTCACATAAACAAAAAAGATAAAAGAAGCATCAAACAGAAATTACCACACACATGGGGTGTTCGAAGGCGCACATATAACACTGCAGACAGTTCAGCGCGCAGCTCTAAAGGGGCCACAACTTATTTACACTCGTTACAGTCTGAAACAAAAACTTTGCTGTTTTTGAAATTGTGAAAGAGAATCTATTGTGCACTTATTCTTTGAATGTCCATATTCTTCAATCTTTTGAAATGAGATGTCTCGACTTTCTAGGTTTTAAAATGAATTGCAACCTTGTCTTAAATTTGTCATCTTCATACAAATGATTTTGACTTTCCTATAAGAAAAATGTATGTTATAGATTTGTTTCTATTATTAGGAAAATTTCATATTCATCAAACTAAGTGGAGTAACTCAAAACCCAACTTTGCTCATTTCAAAACAGCCTTTAAAATGTATTTTGAGTCTGTAAAAAATAAATAAATAAATAAATAAATAAAAAATTGAAAAGCCCAAAAGATCTGTATCTCTGCTAAAGGAATTTAATATATGTCTGTGATGCCCTCTATTTTTTTTTTCTTTTCTTTTTTGTGTTTTTTTTTCCAAATTATTGTTGTCTCATGTTTTACTTATCTAATGTTATACTTATCAGAAAATGTGTAAAAAGAAATGTCAAGAACTTGATATCAAACTCTATGATTTTGAAAATTCAATAAAATAAAACAATTTGCTTATCAAAGAAAGTAATAAGAAATGACTCTTTACATTAGGTATAGCCTAGTGAGAACAGGGTGTTGGGGGGAATCACTTTTTTTTCTTTTTCATCAAACCGCAGTTTTTGCAAGTTCCCGCAATTTTTGCAAGTTCCGCAATTTCATCGCATAAAATTAGCATAAATATCCCGCATATTCCATCGCATTTTTAAGAAAACGAGCCGCGTAATTAAGGATTTTTGCCCGCAACAATCACAAAAAACGCCGCGTTTTTTGGAAGGACTAAGTAATTCTATGAATTACACTGCGCAAAACAAAAGTAATAGCCTACTAACCGGATAAAGAAGGGTCGGCCTCCACAGAACATAAAATATTATTTTTATTTTATTTTTACGTGTTCGCATTTATGAGAAAAAAAACAAACAAACAATGTTTCGGACGTGACAGTTCTCCATTACAGACATGACCGCTCTGAAAGCAACTTTAAAACTTTCACAGAAATATAAAAGAGAAACCACAAAGCACCAATTGCCTGGTTTTAATAAATAGAATTAAATATAGAAAATAGATCATCATGACGGAGGCGCCGAGCGCAAACTGGACTGTGGTCTCATAAATGAACCGAAACTCGGCGTATAATGTTGCCTACTTGCCTCACAGGCCTGAGAAATATGCATTTTTGAAAGCAGAAGTAGATAGGAGTCAAAGGGCTAACCAGCCTAAACTTATTGCTTGGGTTATTCTGCAGCAGTCGGAGGGAATAGAAATTGTCGGATGTTCATGTATTGCTGGATTAGGGAGGTCGTGCTGTCATGCATCAGCTATCCTTTGGAAGTTATGAAGAAAAGAAAAAGTTAATTTTGTTTTGATCTGTGATTTAATAAAAAATAACGTGATCAGATCACATTTGATTAATGTTTTTTTTTTTAGTTTAGTGATGTGGGGATGATAGAATCTGAAACACGTGGCAAAAATGCATAGACCAGATTTGAACCGGAAATTTGCAACCGGAGTCGTCGTCATGGCAGCGTGCATTGTTTAGAGCAGAAGGTGGATAACTAAATAAATATTAAATAATAAATAGAATAGATGAGATAATAGATAGAATAGATACAATAGATAGAAATCGACTTGTAATTATTTAACACTGAAAGGTCTAGACAAGTTTTTTTTTTTCAAGAAAGGCTTTCAAGAAACTGAAATCAACCATTTTTTTTATTTAATGTTATTATGTTTTACACACATAAATATTCAAGTCCATTGTTTTGTTAGTTAACATTTGCAAGGTTACAGTAGACAAAATAAATTGACAACTCAAAGTTTTTTGCAGTTTCATCATGCATGCTTTCAGCATAATTCATAATTAAGTTTTAAGAGGCTTATTAGCAAACATTTATTTTTATCTGCCTGTGTGTAAAATTACACTTTTTAGAAAGGGCAATTCTATTCAAGTTTTGTACTTCCACCGTCTCTAAATGCTCTCATGTCTATGTAAAAATACAAACCTAAAAACACTATGGGCCCTATCTTGCACCCAGCGCAATTGACTTTGTACACTGACACATGTATCATTCCTATTTTGCACCCGACGCACATCTGACTTTTTCCTTCACTGACGCACGTCGGTAAATTAGGGAATGAACTTGCGCTCCCGCTGGTCCGGTTCAACGAAAAGAGGAGGCGTGTTCCAGCGTAAAACGTTCCCTGGTGCTAACTTGCAGTTTCAGAAAACAATTCTGCCACGAACCAGGAAAAACCTAGTCTACAGTCCGTGGTGCGTTATTCAGATGCTATTTTAAGGGTGCATGCTTTAAAAGGTTCATCTGGCTCGGCTGCAACGCACAGGGATGAGACGTAACCCATTCCCAATGCAGGAGCCAAAATAATAATAATAATAATGCTTTAAAGGAAATGTGAGATGACGCTTTGATTGGTTTATCGCGCGTTATGCCCAAACCACACCTATGAGTAGCTACTTCAGACCAACCCATTTTAGATTTGCATTTGCCCACAGTTACTTGCATTTCCCGCTTGATATTTGCGTTTCAGATTGTTAAAATAGTTGATTAACCTTATGTTGATTAACCCTTATAGTCATTTATCAGGCAACATGGTTGAAGTCTTATAAAATTTCAAGACATTTGTCCTTGCAATTTCCAATTAATTTAAAACACACTGAAGAGAACAAAAACGATTAATGAGTTGATTAATTAGTTGATTGCACACTACACACTGACAAAAGAAAAGAAAAAAAGATGCAAATCAACTGAACAGTGCTTGAAGGTTTTCTGGTGACTGTCTGACAACAGTATCATGCAAACTTTCAGAAAAAACTAAACTAGTAGTTAAATGTACAATAAAACAACATAAATAATTGCCACAGTCTCCATTGCATGATTATTTTACATAATGCTTTGCTGATGTGATGCTTAGTTTGATTGTGAAGCATGTCTATAATTAGAATGACCAGTTTCCTGTTTTTTTTTTCCCTTTAAGCCTAACTTTGTTATTAAATCTACAGCAGTAGAGCAGTGAGCGGTTTTCTTGTTGTTTGATAAATATAACTACAAATATATAGTGGCAGGTTTATTAGGTTGCATTTACACCGAATACAGATCCAATCATTTACCGCCAATTTTTGTCCCATCTGTTTACATTAACTTACATTGACATTCACAGGGCTTTTCCCTGGTACCAAAAATGTTCTTCTGGATGACACACACAGTATCCAACTTATGTGAACTGCGAGCCCAGTACTACAATAAAACTCCAAAATAAATGCAAAGAAACAGTTTTATGCAAATATGAATAGGTACCTATATATATATATATATATATATATATATATATAGGTAAATTTTCATCATAAATCTATACCTATTTATGAATCAATTAGGTATATATTTAATAATATATAGTATAGTTAATAATGTTTTTGATTTTCAAAATCAAAAACATCAATCTTAGAACAGACCATAAAACAAAGTCCTTAGAGCTATTTTATAGATAGATAAGATAGATAGATAGATAGATAGATAGATAGATAGATAGATAAATAGATAGATAGATAGATAGATAGGTAGATAGGTAGATAATAGATAGATAGATACGATAATAATAAATAAGATATAGATAGATAGATAGATATGATAGATAATAGATAGATAGATAGATAAATAGATAGATAATAAATAAATAATAGATAGATAATAGATAGATAGATAATAGATAGTATAGATAATAATAGATAGATAGATAGATAGATAGATAGATATAGATAGATAGATAGATAATATATGATAGATAGATAGGTAGGTAGGTAGATAGGTAGATAGGTAGATAGGTAACAGATAGACAGATAGACAGATAGACAGATAGACAGATAGACAGATAGATAGATAAATCAATATAAACAGCAATAAGATAAGATCGATAGATAGATAGATAGATAGATAGATAGATAGATAGATAGATAGATAGATAGTTAGATAGTTAGATATATATATCATCAGTTACAAATATGTATATATAAATATGTGTATATATATATATACATATATATATATATATATACACATATATATATATATATATATACATATATATATATATATATATATATATATATATGTAAAAGGGTTAACTGATTTTAAAAGTTAGTAATAAATTGAACTACAAAGTAACACATCCCATAGTAAAAAAAAGGTCTATTATTTAGCATTTTTCACTTCAGTGCTTAAGATCATTTGACAGTATCAGATTGTTTTGTTTAGCGCAGCGTTCAATCAGAATACATCATCCTTCATCCAGCCCACTTGACATTTTGCCGCTCTGTGAAATTGAGGCTGAAATGGGTAAATGTTGTGAGTAGTAGCTTGTGAGTCAGTGTGTTTTTGTTGTGGTTGCCGAGTTAGTCATGGACTGGCGGTTAATTAACGTGCTGCAGGCATGTTGCAGCAGTGGTGCTCACGTGAGGAAACGCAGGCTTGAGTTCAGCCTGCAACATTTCCTCTTTCTCAGCTGTAAAGTGACAACAAACATAAATGAGGCGAATTATGGAAGTAATATCAGGAAGCTGTTATCTGCAAATGATGTCTGCTTATTTAAAGTCACATTCGATTCGAGTTTGCTTCAGTAGCATGTGAGCGATGAATAAATGATGTGACTCTTCAATAATCGCCGTCTTCATTATTTCTGCTTTGATGTCACTCGTTTCTTTGTAATATTCTTTCTCTGTCACCTTAAATTGCGTCTTTAATCTGATTTATGCCCAGATTCGATTTGGAAAAGCGAGTCTGCTCTGTTCTATTGGGCATGCTCACATCGTTATGTCTCTTAACACTTTTAATTTCCAAATAACTGGGTCATCGTCCTAAATCTACTGCCAGCAAACGATTGGTCTAAGCCACTGATCTGCATCATTCTCAAACCCCCATCTAAATAGCGGAGGTCTCAGGATTGTGGGACAGATGCACTGATGTGTGTGCGATTTGGTTAGCACATCTATCTCTGTGTGGGTCCTCGGCTCATTCAATTCTTCAGCAAATCTGTTTCTGGCAGTCGAACTCGACATTTGAAAAGCTGGCATTATATAAAGGTGTTGAGGTTCTCTCCAGATTGTGTGTAATTGGGTACAAACAATTATATATATATATATATATATATATATATATATAATTAAGCATACTCCTTTTAAATTAGAAAGGCTTTTTGCAACGGTTAGTACACCCACAAATGAAAATGCTGTCATATTTACTCACCCTCATGTTGTTCCAACCTCGTAAGACCTTTGTTCAGTCTTCGGAACACAATTAAGATATTTTTGTTAAAATATGAGAGCTGGATCACTCCTGCCTACTAGTCCATGGGCTTCTCTAGGAATTGAAAATTGCCGGCCTCGAAAAGTTTCAAAGACATTTGTTAAAATAGTCCAAGTGACTACAGTGGGACAATCTTAAGTTTATCAAATGACGAGAATACTTTTTGTGCTCGAAAAACAACAAAAATAACGACTTTATTTCTACTATTCACTTCCTTCTCTATGGGCCTGTAGTCAGTTAACGTAGTGTGATAGCATAGAGCTATGTCACACCGTAGGCTCACTATTGGCCGATGCTGGTCATGTGTGTGATGCGTGTGACATACAATAACAGAAGCTTATGCTATTAAACTAGTAACCTGACTCGAGGCAGAGAGAGAAGTAAATGAATAGTTGAAAATAAAGTTGTTATTTTTGTTGTTTTTTGTGCACAAAAAGCTGTCCTCTTTGAGATTGAGCCACTGTGAGTCACTTGAGCCGCGCTTCCACCACAATTACCAGGAACTATTTGTCCCAGGAACTTTTTTCACAGGAAGTTATTTTTTCCCCAGACTAGCTTGCTTACTGCATTCAAACCACGTACTAAAGTAACGGTCGAGGCGGGAAGAGTCACGTTGAACTGCGTGCGACTGCTCTTCCTAGCATGCACGTTTGTTTTGAGTTTTGTATGGAGGAGATTCAAGCTTTGCTGCTTTTGTGTGCGATTGGTTTACTAACGAGGTAATGAACAAAATGGCAGAAAAGAGACGAGCACCAAAAGCGTATTCGAGAAAGCTCGTAATGCTAGATATAAATGTAGATGTTTGTTATCAGCGGACATTGACCGTGAGATTGATGGGACGACGCGCTGCATCGGACAGAAAGAATAGCGTGGTAAGAACCAATCAACATGTTCAGCGCACAAGTCCCACCCCGAAAGTTCCTGAACTCTGAAAAAGTACTACCTCACCAGCAGGGACTTCTTTGGGGGGGGGGAATTTTACCCAGAACTCATTAGACCCTGGTTCCTGCGGTGTAAACACACTGAGTACCACCCCAAAGTTCCTAAGTTCCTGGGGAAAGTTCCTGCGGTGGAAACACGGCTTTGGACTATTTTAACGATGTTTTTAATAACTTTTTTTTTTTTTTTTTGGTTTTCAAATTTAAGTTTCAATCCCTTAAATGGATAGTTTGGCCAAAAATGATATTTAAACCTTGCATTACTCACCCTCAAGCCGTTTGAGATGCATATGTCAATCTTGTTTCAGACGAACACATTTTCAGTTATTTTAGAAAATGTCTTAGACCCTTCAGTGGATATAATGTGAAGAAATGGGGTCCAGCTCCTTCAAGTCCCAAAATGTGCATAAATCCTTCACAAAAGTCATCCATCCGGCTCCAGGGTGATAAACGAAGGCCTTCTGAGGGTAATCCGTGCGGTATTGTCATAAAATATACATATTTAAAACTTTCTAAATGAAAATATCTGACTTCCGGCAACGAGTCGTCGTAACGTTCACGGGTGATGGAAGTCGGCGCACCTATCGTAGGAACCGCCGTGACGTCGCAACGCTTCCTGCTATATGCCTGCCTCGATTACGCCGACTTACATTCACCCAATGAACGTACGCAGCATAGGAACCGTCGCGTCAGTTGCCGGAAGTCAGATATTTTCATTTATAAAGTTTTAAATATGTATATTTTTACGACAATACCGCATGGATTACCCTCAGGAGGCCTTCGTTTATCACCCTGGAGCCGGATGGATTACTTTTGTGAAGGATTTATGCACATTTTGGGACTTGAAGGAGCTGGACCCCATTTCTTCACATTATATCCACTGAAGGGTCTAAGACATTTTCTAAAATAACTGAAAATGTGTTCGTCTGAAACAAGATTGACATATGCATCTCGAACGGCTTGAGGGTGAGTAATGCATGGTTTAAATATCATTTTTTGTCCAAACTATCCTTTAAGAAGCCTATATGGACTAGTATGCAGGAGTGATCCAGCTCTCAGATTTCATAAAAAATATCTTAATTTGTGTTCCGAAGATAAACGTCAGGTCTTCACGGGGTTGGAACAACATGAGGGTGAGTAAATACTTGACAGAATTTACATTTTTAGGTGAACTAACCCTTTAAATTCATTCACATGTGTCCAAACTTTTGGATGAATTCAGATCATATTCTTAAGTCTTAAAGTTGAAAGTAGGAGTTCACATTCTATATTTATTTCAATATACAAATATAAATTTGAGCTCTTAGCAATTCTCCCCATGGGAGTTTGACAATACAGGTCTTTATTTACTGCACATTTAGAGGTAAAACTAAAAGTTGTTTTGTTTGCAGTGTGAGGAAGGTGAAGTTTCAGCACTGGCTCCTTGTTCTGAGCACTGGTGGAAGTGTCACATGAATAGTGCAGGGGACTTCAGTTCGTCTGACATGATGTGCTGCCTTTTTGATTCATTATGCAGGCATATGCTAATCCATCCTTGCTAGGCTAATTCAAATACAAAGTTCAGACCCCCACCCCGACACCTCCAGGGGACCGGCGTGTTAAACAGTCAGCGTGCGTGAGCGACTCTGACGCAAACCCTGACTGACGTGCTCAACCTCTCTGACAGGAAGTGTACACCAGTGGATCAGAAGCTGTGTTATTTGAGGTTGAGGGGGACGAATCTGTGCAGAAGGCTGGAGAAGGCCGGGGCTCTGTAGATTAATTAGGAAAATCAAAGTGGCTGGGGATGTAGAGCTGTGTGGCAGTGCCAAAAACCCTACAATCACTCTATCCTCCCAGGGCTCTGACTGAAAAGCCACATTCTCTTAGCGCTTTTCCTTTGTGACTGCAAAAAAAGGCAGTGTATCATAAATCAACAATGTCTACTTCCTCATCAAAATGTTGCCCATGAAGTATTCAGTCTGTGATTTCCTGAGTGTGTGCATAGCCGTCTGTCATCTCAACATGTAAGAAGCAATCAAGTATTAATGCAGTTAAGTAAGTAGTTTATTGTCAAGTGACTCTGCATGCTTTTAAACCTAAAAGCTCATCCGGCACAGTGCTATGCCTTACAACCAAAGTGAGAGGATTTCAGACCTGCAGATTGAATGGTCACTATCCATCCAGTGCTATACTGTCTTCTTGACTTTGATTCGTATAGTCATTTGCATGTGTTTTAACTTAAATAATCTCTTTAAACATTTGGTTTTCATTTGGATATCTGAAATTCAGTACAGTTAGAGCAGTAAAACGTGAAAGTTTTTGCAGTGACATTTTCAATCTTTTTGTAATGCTTTCATTTTAGTGATCAACAAACATGAAATATTATTTGTTTTTTGGTTTTTTTAGGGATGCACCGATATGAAAATTTTGTCCAATACCGATAACCGATAATTTTTTATATTTGAAAGCCGATAACCGATATATCGGCCGATAAACTTAAATCCAAATTTTGTATCTAATTTTGAGAGCCTGATTACAATTAAACTACAATTAAATTCATGTCCCAAACGCACAATTATAATGATGTTCTCGATTTCAATCATATTTCAAGAAATTCAAAAACTGAAACAGTGCTCAACAAGTGTCTCAGCTGAAGGGAATGATACATTATTTATCAGCTTTAATATATCTGCCATATTTTCTTACCAGGCCAATAACGATAACATTAAAAATGAACATATATCGGCCAATACCGATATGCTGGCCGCATATATCGTGCATTCCCGAGTTTTTTTTTTTTTTAAATGTTTTTGATAAAAGTATCTTATGGTCACCAGTGCTTCAGTTATTTGATCAAGAGTATTAAAAACTTTCTAATTTGATTCATTTTTAAAAATGTTATTTATTCCTGTGATGGCAAAGCTGTATTTTCAGCATTATTACTCCCAGTCCTGACTGATCTCATGAAATTGCGTGTGTATGACACGCCAATTCTTATTTCCATTTGTGGCATGCTATCAACACGCATAATCACTTTTTAGTGTGTTTATGAACGCCGTTCACTTAACGTTATTACTGTATATGTAAATATATGACCTACCTCATCTCAACCCTGTCCCTAAACCTACCCATTACTGGGGTAATACCATTTATGAGTTTTCCCCTACCATCCTAAGAAAAAATATCGCTCCCCAGATGTAGATCATACATTTTGCTTCGTTTCGACTCGGACATTTAACGGCCGGTGTACATACACGCGGAATCAGTCAGACACTAATGGCGTAGACATACACGCATACACGCGGATAGCTCGAAAAATGCGTATAGATAACATGCCACTTGACTTGAAAGTGGCGTTTATGTTTACGCAAAAGTCATGATGTCATGTTGATTAGTCTTTTGGTGTCACATGATCTTTCAGAAATCATTCTGCTCCTCAAAAAAATATCTTATTAAGATATTATTCATGTTTGATTACTGTTTTATAACTCGCATCCACAAACATCTTGGGAGTTAAGCCCCCAGTGTTTGGGGAGCTATGTTATTAATGTTGAAATCATTTGTGCTGATTACTTTTTTTTTTGTAATTTTTTTCTTTACAGCCATATTTATCCCTAACTTCACAGACTTGTTGCTTAAGGTTGTGATTAAGTATATATTTTATTCCGAAATACTAGATGCTGGTATCATACCAGAATGTTGATATCAACAATCAATTTAGCGACACTACAATCATCCCTTCTTAATCCTGAGGGATGGATTAAGATCCACATCTGACTTTAACCTATTTCTTCCATAGCCAGAATGGCAACTTCAGTTCTACATTGTTTGTGGCTTGAAATGACTTGTCGACTTCTGTAAAGTATGTTATTAGGAAGTCTTCTTGAATGAACATATCTTTATTTTTCTGTTCACAGAGTTCTGTTTTGTGAGCAATTTCCGGAACTGTTACAGCATGTTTGGAGTTTAAGCTTTTATTCTTCAGAAAGCAATGTGCAATTTACCAAACACTTTTTCTTTTCATTGACAGTATAAACAAACACAAAGTTTATCTCCTGTATTTGTTGTCTGTTAAATAAGCCTTTTGGAAAAATACATCCTCTCGCCAGCGGCCTGAAACCTTGTTGGGTTTCTGAAAATACAGTTGTTGTTTTTTTTAAACATGCCATTGTCCCTCAGTACCAATATGAATATGGTCGATGTTGAATTATTGACGACTGAGGTAAAATGGCTGGCCTCGGATTACAGAGTGATCGCTATAGGTTTCTCACAGTTCAGAAAGCCCAACCCAAAGAATAACACTCCACGAGAGAGGCTTTTAATCACAAAGAAATCCTTCAGCAGGAATTACCCACTTATTCCGTGGCTCACCGTTCCCTGGTCAGGGGCAGATTTTCATCAGCACATTGTTGTATCCACTAACTGGTATTTATATTGATGCAAAACACTGCAATCTGTCTGCGATCCGAATCCGCATGTGTTAGCCAAGTAGAATCAATATCCTTTGAGACTAGAACAAACCTTCAAGGAGTGAGACTCAGCTCTGGCTACGCAAAGTGGATTCGGCTCTTGTAGTTTCATGAGATGTTCTGCTTTTTTTGGTCTCATGGATTTTTCCCTGGCTTTGAGGTAAAGCAGAATTCACCTTGAGTTTGCCTTTGCACCTAACATGTTCTTCTAGATTTTCTAGACCAGCTTTGCAAGGTTTTCTTATCTCCATGTAAACAACATAATTGGTATAATTACACAGTACAGTGAGATGGCATGTTATGTGTGTTAATGAATGTGTTGAAATATACACTCTACCGGTATTCTGTTAAGTAGAGAAGTTTATATTCAGTCAGATTTGTTCAAAAGTACATTGTACAGTGAATGGTCCTAGGATAAGGGCGGTAACTTGGTTGAGACCTTTACTTAATTTTGATGAGTCATTGGCAGAGTATGTTAGAGGTTATTTTAAAAAGCTGAAAATTAAACAGTCTACACTATATTGAAATACCTTTCAAAAGTTTGGTGTTGATTTTTTTTTTTTTTTTTTTTGACAATATTTTTGGGAATGTTTTGGTACAGGATACAATTTTGTAAGAGCTCACCAAAGTCGGACAGTTGAAGACTGGAAAAATGTTGCCTGGTACTGATCAGTCTTCGATTTCTGTTGAGACATTCAGATGGTAGAGTCAGAATTTGGTGTAAACAGAATGAGAACATGGATCCATCATGCCTTGTTACCACTGTGCAGGCTGGTGGTGGTTGGTGTAATGGTGTGGGGGTGTTTCTTGGCACACTCTTAGGGCCCTTAATGCCATTTCCCACCTGAGCATTGTTTTTCTTGTCAGAAGAACCCAATACCATCTGAATGGCAACAGAAATCGAAACTCCTCAGACCAGGCAACATTTTCCATTCTTCAACTTTCCAATTTTGGTGAGCTCTTACAAATTGTAGCCTCTTTATCCTATTTGTAGTGGAGATGAGTGGGTCCTGGTGGGGTCTTCTGCTGTTGTAGCCCATCCACCTCAAGGTTGTGCATGTTGTGGCTTCACAAATGCTTTGCTGCATACCTCGGTTGTAACGAGTGGTTATTTCAGTCAAAGTTGCTCTTCTATCAGCTTGAATCAGTCGGCCCATTCTCCTCTGACCTCTTAGTAACAACAAGGCATTTTCGCCCACAAGACTTAGGCATCCTGTAGTGCTGGGCGTGAACTCGGTTCAAACCGAAACCGGTTTATATTTTCGTCACGATTTTGATTTTGAATAAACCGCCATACCGTGTATCAATTACACAACGTTCGGAACGACCGTTCACGCTGCGCCGACCATAGAGTGGCAGTGCGCGACACTGTTTCAGACGGACCCTTTACCCGTTGCACTACTGAGCACTGACGAGTGTAAACAAACAGCAGCGCTCTGTTACGTTACATGGAGGATGGATGCTGAAGAATTAGTACAACATGACAGTGATGACACCGAAGAAGAACTTGTGCCAGAAAAGAGGAGCCGGGTCTGTTGTTTGGAGGTTTTTTGTTTTCCAAAAATCCGACGTCGACCAAACAACCATTTTATGTAAGTGCTGTCGGGATAAAATTCTCCGCTGGGGAGAATGACCCGGCAACACAAGCAAATTGCTCCAGCGCCTTAGCCGCAAACATGTCTTGGAATATCAAGAATGTATTAAATCAGCCAGCCGCGGATTCAGCGCCCTCCACATCAGCATGCAACACGGGGAAAGCTAAAGAAAAGTCGAGCTAATTATTGTTTCCATTATACAGGATAATCATGTGTGCCAAGTAAGTTAGCACTTTATATTTATTTTATGTTTGTTCTGGTTTCGAAGCAATACTTTTGAAGGAATAACTAATGCAAGTTGCATAATTTTGTTTTAATTTCTTTGATAGACCTCAAAAGCAATGCCTGACAGGATTTCCTTTTATATTTATTTGAATGCACGTAATGTTCCTGGATTTGTACTTGAACTAGCAAAAGTGTAATTTTTCTAATTGTGTTGTTTAAAATAAAAGTTCTGTATTTTGACTGCAGTTGTCTTTGCATTTTGATTCCTCACTTCATTAGAATCATGAATGGCTCTTATTTGTAAACAGCATAATTTTCTGAGGCCATGCAAACCTGTATTACTAGTGTGGAATTATTCTACAATATTCACCAATGACATTAAAATAGACCATCCTAAGTCAATTTACTGCAGTAATTCCTCTCTTAACCAGTAGAAAATGCATTGAACACCTGACTATGCATAAAAAAACAAAAAATAAAAAAAAACGAACCGAAAAAGCGAAAAACCGATTATGATTTTGAAAAAAACCGTGATATCAATTTTTGGTCAAACCGCCCAGCACTAGCATCCTGGATGTTTTTCCCTTTTCGCACCATTCTTTGGAAACCCTAGAAAGGGTTGTGTGTGAAAATCCCAGTAACTGAGCAGATTGTGAGAAACTTAGTACCGGCCCGTCTGGCATCAACAACCATGCCACGCTCAAAATTGCTTAAATTATCTTTTTCCCATTCTGACATTCAGTTTGGAGTTCAGGAGATTGTCTTGACCAGGACCACACCCCTGAAATGCATGAAGCAACTGCCATGTGATTGGTTGATTAGATAATTGCATTAATCGAGAAATTGAACAGGTGCTCCTAATAATATTTTTGGTGAGTGTATTGCTTTCACAACCATGACATTTAAATGTATTTAAATGTTTTCTTTAATTAAATTATTCTCTGTAAGTGTTATATAAATGTAATGGCTTTTATCAGTGATAGTTATGATATAAAGCATCTCTTAAACCATCTTACATTTTTACTGGTGAAATCTGTATACCATAATTTATGTTAAATTAAAGGCTTTTCTTATGAAAATATGCTTATGAAAATTATATTACATAAGGTTTGCCCATAGGCCTAACCTACTGAAAGACTTACAGTACAGTATGTCTACACTAATTACATGGCATTGCTAATTTTTGCATTAGAAAAAATAGACAGCGTGCAATGAAATGGAACAAAACAATCCCGAAAGATGATTAAAACGTTGAATTATTTTGAACTTAAAGGGATAGTTCACCTAAGAATGGAAATTCTGTCATCATTTACTCACCCTCAAGTTGATATCGAACCTGTATGAATTTCTTCCTTATGTTGAACACAAAAGAAAATATTTAGAAGAATATGGTATATGGTATAAAAAATACTATGGAAGTCAATGGGGTTCATCAACTCTTTGGTTATCAACATTCTTCTGAAAATATCTTCTTTTGTGTTCAGCAGAAGGAAGAAATTAATACATGTTTGGAACAATCTCTAGCTTATTTTTTAGAACATCAAACAAGCCATTTTTGTTTCTGAGGACATGTTCATGTGCCCTTAGAGAGAGAAAAGCCATGTTTGAAGTACATGGATAATATTTTTTCCCTTTCAGAAAGGCTTTTCATCTTTGAATAGCCACTGATTAAAAGTGGATGGGGAGAGTGAGTGAGAAAGAGATGGAGCGATAGACAGAGATTGAGAGTGCGGCATATCTTTCTATTTTAGACGTTTCGCTCCATTATCTCCAGGAAATAGGCCCTGTGTGTGAGTCCTGAAGAGCGTTCCCAGATCTCCAGTCCAGGCATCAGTCGAGCTCACCGCTCACGTGGCCTCGTGTTGTCGTTTTCTTTGGCACCTGTAGACGGTACAGGGAGGGATTTTGCGGCTTTAAAGAGTTAAACTAGATGACTCCCCCTCATGCACGTCTGTGAAATAAGGCTTAGATATACACAAAAGGTAACAGAACTAATTACAGGGCTTTTGCCCAATAAAGCTGCTAATTTACATCACAAATATGATTCATATTTATTTTTAGCACCATATTTTCACCATCTGTAGTATTTCCACTAGCATCACCAAACTAAATTGGAGAAATGATTGTTTTTAAACAGTTCCCGACCTGCCCCCCATTAGTCAGACATACTGATAGTCCTGCCCCAGTGGTGAAATGTAACGAAGTACAAATACTTTGTTACTTTACTTAAGTACATTTTTCACGAATCTTTACTTTACTTAAGTAGAATAAATAGTGCATACTTTTTACTTTTACTTCGTTACATTTTGCAGCAATTATTATACTTTCTACTCCACTACATTTCTACAACTTCTGTTACATTTTTGTTACATTTTCTGACCAGTTTTTCCCCTGCCAAAACGTAATCTGACCGTCCGTCCGTCTGCACGTTTGTCTCACCAGTGACGTTTGGTTGCCATAGATATATCAACTCGGTCACACTAAATGCGCCTTCGCACGCAGTGCATTTATCGTGCAATTTATACACGAAAATTTGTATTTACGTGCATAGGAAACGCATCGTGTGTAATATACGGTTGGTTAGGATTATGGCAAGCCAAGAGGTTCAGAATTACACCATAAATTAATCACGTTTAACTGCCAAACATAGTTATTAACATATAGTAAGGATAAGCATGATGTGTATATTGCCTTATTAATTGCAAGCTTGTTTCAGAAATGGTGACAACTAATTTTTTCCATCATTATATGAGTATTAGGTTGAATGAGTTAGAATGAATGTTTTATTAATCATTAGAAAATAGACATTAAGAGAATAAATTGTTATGCAAGTACTTTTACTTTTCATACTTAAAGTACATTTAAAATCAGGTACTTTTTACTTTTTACTTAAGTATGGTTGCCATTGTGTTACTTTGACTTTTACTAAAGTAAATATTTATCTGGTTATTTGTACTTTTACTTAAGT